>JBCAMP010000211.1:0-385000 GCA_039654775.1 Spinibarbus caldwelli | reverse complement strand
GGGCAGTCCCATAGTGTGGGCTGCTCACAGAGAGCCTGCGGTGAGCCCAAATCTGTGGGCCTCGCCTGGGCAAGCCCATACTGGGCCTGTTTAGGTTTGGTGTGGGCTGGCCCTAGTTCAGTGTGCCCACAAAAAGCCAGCATGGGCCCCGCAGAGGCATGTTTGCAGGGATTATCAAACAATCACATGAACTCCTTTGTACAGGCAGTCAGGTGTTCTTGCTTCCGTCTCAAATCATGTTGGAGAACATGATCATAAGGTTTACACAAACTTGTGTAGTTCATGCAGCTTGAGTATTGCTGTGATTAAAACAAAAGGTAAAAGAAGTTCTGCAGTTTGAATGTATTTTCTTAAATTGTAATAACTAAAATAAATACAGATTTTCACTTATACTGATAAGTGGATTTGAATGAAATGACTCAAATCACCACAAGGACAAAATATTATGAGTTTACTAATGCATAGCTGACCACAGTGAAATTTTGTGATACTTATCCTCCTTTCGGCCTAGATGATTAATCTGTAAGTGGTTAATGCTGCAAAACCAGATGTTATTTCTTTTGTTTTTCAAAGTTGAAAGCCTCGGCAGCTGAGGAAAAAAGAATCCAGCAACAGATCTTGGTCCAGCAGAAGAAGGAACTGACCACCTTCTTGGACACACAGAAAAAGCAGTACAGACTATGCAGAGAAAGAATGAAAGAGGTGAGATCAGTACAGTCAATAAATTCACAGAACACAGTACAAACCCAGGACACGTTTTTATGTATGGGCCCCACTCTTCAGGGCCCAATGAGAATTTTTAGTGGGCCTTCTTTGTCACAGGGCCCTTAACAACATCAGACTAATTTTTCATATTACCTATAAATGGCTATATTCTATTTTTGCAGTAAAAAATCATCTAATTTGTTCTACATACAATAAATGAATGGAGACTCCGATACACCAAAAGAGGAGAAACAGGAGCGCTTGTCACGGCATAAGGAAACAATGCAGCGCTCCCAGGCTGAGGAGGAGGCCCAGCTGTTGAACCAGCAGACTGGTTTACGAAAGGAGCTGCCATGCTCTAAAAAGAAGAAGCCTTATCAAGAAGCACGAGTTTGAACAAAAGCAAATACGGGAGGCAAGAATTAATATGTCACAACAAAGAATGTCTTAAGCACATTGTTTTGTTCTTGTGAATTTTGAGGTTTTATTTAGACCTCTGAGTGATATCCAGGTTATTGTTTGAAGAAAATATACATACAGGTGCATCTCAATAAATTAGAATGTCGTGGAAAAGTTCATTTATTTCAGTAATTCAACTCAAATTGTGAAACTCGTGTATTAAATAAATTCAGTGCACACAGTCTGAAGTAGTTTAAGTCTTTGGTTCTTTTAATTGTGATGATTTTGGCTCACATTTAACAAAAACCCACCAATTCACTATCTCAACAAATTAGAATATGGTGACATGCCAATCAGCTAATCAACTCAAAACACCTGCAAAGGTTTCCTGAGCCTTCAAAATGGTCTCTCAGTTTGGTTCACTAGGCTACACAATCATGGGGAAGACTGCTGATCTGACAGTTGTCCAGAAGACAATCATTGACACCCTTCACAAGGAGGGTAAGCCACAAACATTCATTGCCAAAGAAGTTGGCTGTTCACAGAGTGCTGTATCCAAGCATGTTAACAGAAAGTTGAGTGGAAGGAAAAAGTGTGGAAGAAAAAGATGAACAACCAACCGAGAGAACCGCAGCCTTATGAGGATTGTCACGCAAAATCGATTCAAGAATTTGGGTGAACTTCACAAGGAATGGACTGAGGCTGGAGTCAAGAGCCACCACACACAGACGTGTCAAAGAATTTGGCTACAGTTGTCGTATTCCTCTTGTTAAGCCACTCCTGAACCACAGACAACGTCAGAGGCGTCTTACCTGGGCTAAGGAGAAGAAGAACTGGATTGTTGCCCAGTGGTCCAAAGTCCTCTGTTCAGATGAGAGCAAGTTTTCTATTTCATTTGGAAACCAAGGTCCTAGAGTCTGGAGGAAGGGTGGAGAAGCTCATAGCCCAAGTTGCTTGAAGTCCAGTGTTAAGTTTCCACAGTCTGTGATGATTTGGGGTGCAATGTCATCTGCTGGTGTTGGTCCATTGTGTTTTTTGAAAACCAAAGTCACTGCACCCGTTTACCAAGAAATTTTGGAGCACTTCATGCTTCCTTCTGCTGACCAGCTTTTTAAAGATGCTGATTTCATTTTCCAGCAGGATTTGGCACCTGCCCACACTGCCAAAAGCACCAAAAGTTGGTTAAATGACCATGGTGTTGGTGTGCTTGACTGGCCAGCAAACTCACCAGACCTGAACCCCATAGAGAATCTATGGGGTATTGTCAAGAGGAAAATGAGAAACAAGAGATCAAAAAATGCAGATGAGCTGAAACCCACTGTCAAAGAAACCTGGGCTTCCATACCACCTCAGCAGTGCCACAAACTGATCACCTCCATGCCACGCCGAATTGAGGCAGTAATTAAAGCAAAAGGAGCCCCTACCAAGTATTGAGTACATATACAGTAAATGAACATACTTTCCAGAAGGCCAACAATTCACTAAAAATGTTTTTTTTATTGGTCTCATGAAGTATCCTAATTTGTTGAATTGGTGGGGTTTTGTTAAATGTGAGCCAAAATCATCACAATTAAAAGAACCAAAGACTTAAACTACTTCAGTCTGTGTGCATTGAATTTATTTAATACACGAGTTTCACAATTTGAGTTGAATTACTGAAATAAATGAACTTTTCCACAACATTCTAATTTATTGAGATGCATCTGTATACTTCCGTTGAAATGTTTGGGTGTATGTTATTTGTATTTATATTATTCGAAAAGAACAGTTTTCTATTTTAATACATTTTAAAATGTAATTTATTCCTGTGATGGCAGAGCTGAATTTTCTGCAGCCATTTCTCCAGTCTTCAGTGTCACATGATCCTTCAGAAATCATTCTAATATGCTGATTTGGTGCTTAAATAACATTTCTTATTATTATCAATATTGAAAACAGTTTGCTGCTTAAAATGTTTGTTAAACTGTGTTTTTGTAGAATATTTTCTCAGCATTCATACTTGTACGGAAAGTTAAACAGAACAGCATTTATTTGAAACAAATCTTTGGTGACATTTTGACATTAAAGTCTTTACCATTACTTTGAAGTAAATTAATGCATCCTTGCTGAACAAAAGTATTAATTTCTTTCAAAAACAAATCTTACTGACCCCAAACTGTTGAAAGGTAGTGTGTGTATATAATATATAGTGATATATGGTGTTGTTGATCACAGTATCTTCTGCTATTTCAAGTCTGAAATCTGTTTATAAAAAACAACAAAAGACACAAAGCTCTTTTTAAAAACCTTATTGTTTTTTAAATATTAATCATAAATGACTTGCTCTTTGTGTTAAAGGAACTTAACAAGAAGAAGACACAAAAAGAAATGGAGCATGCATTGATGATCAGGCAGGATGAGTCCACCCAAGAGCTGGAACAACGGCAACTACAAACCTTACAAAGGCTACGCTTTGAGCTGATGCGCCACCAGCATCAAACTGAGTTGGAGAACCAGGAGGAGTACAACAGTCGACGCCAGAGGGAGCTTCACAGGAAGCATGCACTGGAACGCCGACAGCAGCCCAGGAACTTTAAGGTAAACTGCACAAGTTGTAATAGTTGGTAGATCTAACGTAAAATATAAAGGAAAGAATATGGACATGAAAAAGAGATAACAATAGAACAGCCAAAAGCACAATTGTATTTAGCCTTTGTATGATGCATTAAACTCCTCTCATTACAGACATTGGAAATGCAGATCAAAAAGCAATTCCAAGATACGTGTAAGGTGCAAAATAAGCAGTACAAAGCTCTGAGGAACCATCAGCTGGAGGTCTCCCCCAAGAGTGACCACAAAGCCATCCTGAAGTCTCTGAAGGAGGAACAGACCCGCAAGCTTGCACAGCTGGCAGAACAATATGAGCAAAGCATTAATGAGATGATGGCCTCTCAATTGGTAAAAAAAGTACACAGGCACAAGAGGAAAACATCCTTTTAATATTGAAACCACACACTTTGTGGTTGTATCAGGGGTTAAAGCAAAAAAAAAAAACAAAAAATCTTTTGACTGAAAATTTTTCCTCGACGAAACCCCATTCCACAGCCATACCTGTCACACACCCAGTTTAAGAGCCGTGTTTTTCTTCTTGTAATTAGGAGCGCTTTTCCTCCTAATTTAAAAAATTTAGGAGCACCTTCTAATCAATACTAAAAAATTCTGATCAAAAATTAGCCTTTTTAATACGAGGTGACATTTGACTCAAAGTGATTTACAGCGGCTTTTTCTTTTTACCTTTGTAAGTGCATTTTTCTAATTTTATTAAATGTATGCAGTGTTTCCTCTAGAATTTATTCCAGCTGTGGTGGCAGGACTATTTCCAATGGAACACGCCCCCTCCCCACCCAAAAATCACCTGCACTCAGAATTTAATATATTTTAACTAAAAAAGACAAGCATATCTTTGAATAATTTAGTAAATGATACAATAAGAACAAATAAATTAATGACAATCAATAGCACAGACAAAAATAATAACAAGATACAAATTAAATTATCAGTACTTAAATTTTTTCAGTTAGGTTTAACTATAATCTATTCAACTGTAAAATAACACTGGATAGTCTTCACTGTATAATGAAAGACAGCAGCAGGTTTATTTAGGCTGCTGTCTCTTTAAGACCTCATGAATGGATCTAATATGTTACACATGGCTCTATGCTTACTTTTCTTTTTAGGAGCTTTGTCCTCCTAATTTAATTAGGTGCACCTTAAAGGACTCCTTAAAGTGACTTACAGGGGCATTTTCTTTTATGCAATGGCATCATTTTCATCTGTCAAATTCAAAAATTTATCTTTATAAGCTTTTTAAAACTTCTATTTAAAAAATATATAATAAGAAGTAGAATAAGACAAATAAGTTACCAATTATATGAATTTAGTATTAATAAAAAATTAATTTGTACTGGTGGCACAGAAGAACACAAAAGTGGCTTGTAGGTACATTTTCAGACGTTTAATGAGGCTCAGAGGTGGCATGAGTGCAATTCAATTAATAAATTCATGTGGAGATTAATGTTTTAAATATACAATTTTGAATACAGAACTATTAAATGATTTAAATAACTGAAATTATACAGTAGCCCCTCAACTGAAACTGCCAGCAGGTGGTAAGTCACTGATTTTATCACTGAATCATTCATTCAGTTGATTCGTTCGAACGGCTGATTCGTTCAGGAATGAAGCAACTGACTGTCTTTATGAATGGGGAATCATGAATCACTGACTCACTAGATTCGTTCAAAAACGCACTTTCATTCATGAATCTGATTTGATTCACCGCTGTGTTTGCTTTTAGAGCTCAGCTGTTACTTT
This sequence comes from Spinibarbus caldwelli, assembly GCA_039654775.1. Lineage (NCBI taxonomy): Eukaryota > Metazoa > Chordata > Actinopteri > Cypriniformes > Cyprinidae > Spinibarbus > Spinibarbus caldwelli. Next base: position 379,543 of record JBCAMP010000211.1, on the reverse strand, counting down.
ATTTGGAACTATTTTCGTTGATGATGTAGAGCAAAATCATGCAGTACTTGTTTATTGATCTGTTGTATTAAATCAATATCACATTTGCAAACTCTCTTAATAATAATTAAAAGCTGTCACTCTCCTTATCGCGATCTGTGGACACACAGAAAATGAGAGCGCGCGAGTGAGTCCTCAAGACTCAAAAGCACGTGCAAATGTGATACATTCGGTCGGAACCTGCGGGAATGAGTAGAATTATTATTAACAGCCGCAATCCCGCACCGAGATTCAAGTTCTGTTCCGTGTTCTCTACTAATTACCCGACTGTGAATGATGAGAGCGGCCTTACTATGTTGTCAGTGAGAAGCTGCAGCCGTGGCGGGGATGATTTTGGTGTGCTGGCACAGGGGCGTCGCTAGCAATTTTGGGCCCTATGAAAGAATATGAGGTTGGGCCCCCTACCGCACCAAACATACACAATATTGCCCAAAGTATTGGGACACCCCTGCTAATGAACAGGTTTGACTACTTTAGTAATTTCCATGAGCTGTTTTGCTGTTGGAGGAGCATCAGTTGAAGCATATATTAGGATGCTGGGCTGTACTCAAACCAGTGAGCCGGCTTCTCAGATGAACTGGGCAGTTGGAGACCGAAAGATCAGCATGAATGAAAAAAAAAAAAAAAAATCATTTAGAGACACCAGGCTCCAAGATATGCATGGTAAGCCTCCACATGGGTCCTTTGGTCTTAAATTCAGTTTGATTTAATTTAAATCCATTAAAAGTATTATCTTAAATGGAATGTTTTCAAGAGGTCTTAAATTTGGAGACAGAAAAAAACAGTTGCAAAATAGCCTAATATGATTATTAAGGGTTAAGGCCCGTTCAGACCAAGAGCCATAACTTTAAAGATAACTGTGTTCATCTGTTTATTCTAAGCACACTCATCTGCTTTTTAGAACTCTTTATCTTTATCGTTATCGTCCCTGGTGTGAACAGGCCTTCAGTTCACTCAAAATTTAAAATTTTGCCATTTATCCGCCCACATGTTGTTCCAAACCTGTATCAGTTTTTTATTTTTATTTATTTATTTATTTTTTTTACAAAAGATGATATGTTGAAGAATGTTGTTAACCCAACGCTGACGGCATTGAAACCACTGACTTCCATTGTATGGGGAAAAAATACTATGGAAGTTAATGGCTACCGTCAACTGTCTGGTTACCAACATTCTTCAGAATATCTTATTTTATGTTCAACAGAAGAAAGAAACTCATACAGATTTGGAACATTTATATATTGACTATATATTCTTTGAGTTTGTATAATATAATTTATAAAAAATATAGAATGAGGCAATGCCATTTATATCAATATACAGTAGTTTGATAGTATAGGCACATCTTAAAAATAGAGGGCACAGAGTGAGCTGCTGTGTGGAAAGTGCATAATCCAATTTGTTCCAAACATGAAAAATGCTTTATATTAAGGGTTTCAAAATAATACGTATGTCTATAGGTGCTTAAAATTTCTATATTAAAATTAAATAGTCTTAAATTTGAATTCACCATGTTTTAGCTTGAATGTAAACTTACAAATGTCCAAATATTTAGGACCCACCTTCTTTCAGTTATACGCTATCACTAATCAAATGTTTTACAACATTGTGCAGTTTTAACATCCTGTTTGTTTTTATACTTTAAATGCCTAAAAACAACAAGTGAAAGCTGAGAAAAAGGAGGCGTCAGAGATCATCTTTGCTGTGACAGTGCAAAAATGGCTCCGTTGTGGTCCTGAACGGCTTGTGGGCATTGCCTTGAGGTGGAAAGCCCTGAGTTCATCAGACTATCCGTTTAATGAGGAGTAAAGACATCTATTTTTGAATCAGAAAAGTAGCTTCAATCTGTGAAAAGCTTCAAGTCCTAAACAGCAAACTGGTAATATTTCAGTCTGCAGTACTTTAGTGTTTCTGCCTTTGATGGTGAGTTTTCATTTGCATTTACTTCCATTTTGCAGATGCAGTTTGCACTTGTTAGCCTATATGCTGTCAGTTTTACAGGCTCTTCTCCTGGCATTTGCTTTATAAATTCAGAATTTACTGTTGCATGTAATTAAGTCACTTTGTCATTCATTTTATCATATTCTGTGTGTAAATTGTATTTTAAGCTCTGTCTCTCATTTTCACAAGGCTAGTCCCAGACTAAAATGCATGTTTGAGCTGTCTTACCTGAAAATAATTTGCTCTTGCCATTGCCTGTCTAAAGATGCACACCAGTAATGTATTTTATTTATTGCATTTTTATAAAAGCTGTTTAAGTATCCAAATTTAAGGCCTAGTTCTGGCTTAAGCTAAACCCTGTCTGTGAATTCGTACCTGTATGTTTTGAAGTCGCCACCAAGTTTTTGTTTTTAAAGAATCACTTGTTTTACTTGAATGTAATGTTATTTTCCTGTTCGAATAGTGTGGGGGCAAAAATAAATATTTTTGCTTGTAAACTGACGGATGTTGTTTACTTTGAGTGACTTTTTGATTCAAAACCATATTAATTGCAGTCCTGCATGTTCTCTGATAGAAAGGAGTAAGAAGCAGGATTGTTTTGATAATGTTTCAATGTTGATTCAATGTTAAATGTGATTTAATTTAAGTTGAAGAAACGTTGATTTTATGACCATCTTGATCGATTTTTCATTATTGCATCAACGTTATTTGAGGGTGCAAACCTGACGAAAAATCGATGTTAAACTTCAGCATTGATTCAATGATAATTTGATTGATGCATCAACATTGATTCAATGTTGATTCAGTGTTGGTCTGCTATCTGGGTACATTTCAGGAAAATGTACTTTATTTAAGTGTTGAATGAGGGATTGACAGTCTAAAGTTTCACCAGTGAAATGCTGACCAAAAAATCAACATTGATTCAATATTTGTCTTTTCAACACTGAAAAGCATTGAATTATCAACACTGATCCAATATTATTTAGCATTGAATTTTCAACCTCAACTAAAATGATGATTCTGATGGAATTTCAACATTGAATCAATGTCACCTTGCTATCTGGGTAGTGAGCACATGCTCATCAAACAATAAATTCTGTAAATTTTGTTAACTCGTCACCACTAGCAGCACCGTTAAATAAACAAATAAAACTGTCTTCTGAGTGTGTGGATTAACAAAGAACTGTGACCATTAGATAGAACTCAGATAAACCAGATGGATATTATTATTATTATTATTATTATTATTATTATTATTAGCAGCAGTAGTAGTTATGTTTTTACATGAGTAATTAATGTGTTCATTACCAGTTTTTGGCTAGCTAGAGGAGTACATTCAGCCAGAGACTGACAATGACTAAATGCTCCAATGAATGTCCTTATAATTATTGTGGACATCCAGTTCATTAACTTAAAATAAAAAAATATATATTTTTAAATCAAAATACTTTTAAATTATAATTACACATTTAAATTACAATTATCATTTTATTATTTATAATTTATATACTCATTATAATTATTAGATTTAAATCATGTGGAATTTACATTTAATGAATTACCTAAGTATACAGGTTAATAGAGAGAATAGAGAGAATTCAGAGGGTTTTTTTTACCCGCGGGTACCAGACGGGTGAACCGCAAAAATTGACGTAACGGGTGGAATAATATTGACGTGTAGGGTGCGGTGCGGTGCGGGTGCGGGTCGGACTGGTGACAGGCTCGGGCGGGTTGCGGGTACAGTTATAACCAAGACTATTTCGACTTAATCCAGCACACGCTGATAGGCAGCTCCTTTCAAATTGTCCCGTGCTTGTGTTCGCGCGCTCTGTCTGAAGACCGGGCTTCTAGCGCCGCAAGCGAGAGAGACTTCTCCTGCGCTGGATTTGTAATTCAGTCAGCTGAACCATCAACAGTTGATGACATTCTGTTCTTGCATAGCAACCTTAAGCACCGTGTGTAATTTCTTTTTCTTTCTTTTTCTTTCTTTCTTTCTTTCTTTCTTTCTTTCTTTCTTTCTTTCTTTCTTTCTTTCTCTCTCTTAAGCTTTCTCTCTCTCTTCCTCGACACTGCTGCCAATCCTACATATTTTTATGCAGAATAAAGTTGACTGTTTGTTATAGTTTATGACGGAAAAGTTCATATTTGACTAATCTAAGCCTTTTAGACCTGTTTAAAATAGATTGGTCACATGTACGCAATAGTTTTATATTGTTTTTGCACATTGGATGTTGTGCTCTCTGTCTCTCTCTCTCTCTCTCTCTCTCTCTCTCTCTCTCTCTCTCTCTCTCTCTCTCTCTCTCTCTCTCTCTCTCTCTCTCTCTCTCTCTCTCTCGACATTGCTGCCAGTCCTACGTATTTTTATGCAGCCTATAAAGTTAATTGTTTTTATAGGTTATGAAGGAAAAGCTCATATTTAGCTTATTAATCTAAGCCCTTTAGACCGGTTTACAATAGATTGTTCACATGTACGCAATAGTTTTATATTGTTTACACGTTGAATGTTGCTTTCTCTCTCTCTCTGTTAACTTGTTGGGCTGCGTGTGTTAAATGTTATTATTAATTTTTAAACGCATTAACTTAGAATGACTTGTTAATTGCTTGTTACATTAAAATTAAAATAAAGGTGTTTTGTCTGCCTTATGTAGATTTAATGCGGGTGCGGTTCGGGTCGCGGTTTTTATGTCAAACGGGTCGGGTCGGGTTCGGAATTAAATTAATGTTGCTGTCGGATAACGGGTCGGGTATTCGGTTAACTACTGCGGGTGCGGGTTTATTAAACAGGACCCGTGCAGGACTCTGCCCTGTTGTATAGGTTATAAACCCGAATCTTACACCCTTAACCTGATGAATGTGTTGAAACATACAGTACTCGCTGAGTATGTTAGTTTAGGGTTTACACACACACACACACACACACACACACACACACACACACACACACACACAAATCATATTGCTTCTTTGGAAGTGGAGAGAACCTGATACAATAGAAATTGTTTTCATATTCGGTCAGAAGGTCTTTTCTCACAATTCTCTCACCAGTGAGAAGCAGCAGCTATTGGCCAAGACCGTTTGTGAGGTTTCCCTCTAGTGGCTATGGAAATTAATTTCCACAACCAAGCCAAAAATTCTACTTACACGATCAGTTTTCCAAATGAAAACTGATCTTACTGTTAAGTGTTATATTGCTGCTTATATGTGCAATATTGTTTTTAATCACTGCTAACTACTATAGAAGACGACTCATTACTCAATACTATCTATGCTATAGCTACTATTACAGTTTTTATTTCAAATTTGACTTTATTTCTAAATTTTCTGTTTTCATTTCAATTTTAATTAATGTTTTAGTCATTTTGTTTCATTTTTAGGTTTTTATTTTTTATTTTATTTCAGTTAATGTTTATTTTATTTCAAGTAATGAAAACGATTTTTTTAATTAGCTAACAATAAAATAAACCCAGTGAGATAATAATTGCAGCATGAAACTCTCTCAGTTACGTTTAGATGAAGAGCAGGAGGCTGAATGTCAGGCTTTAAGGCAGCAGCTGCATCAGGAGATGGAGCTCCTCGATGCCTACCAGAACAAAACGAAGGCGCAGATGGAGGCCCAACATGAGCGTGAGGTGCAGAAGTTGGAACAGAAGACGTCCTTGCGCCGGGCTCACTTGGAACAGAAGGTGAGCTGTGTTTTTTTTTTTTTTAATAGTAAATTCATAGGATAGGTAAATAAATCATACCTGCAATACCTAGTAAACAGTCTGCCAACACCTCTGCCCACAGATTGAAGAAGAGCTGGCCTCACTTCATAAGGAATGAACTGAAAAAATCAAGCATTTATTTGAGCGTCAGGAGCGAGAACTGGAGATGTTTGATATTGAGAGTGCGCGGCTAGGATTCGGAAGCTTGGCCTCATTTGACTTTCCCAAGGATGAGGCCAGATGATCCAACAGAGGTCAAAGGGACTGTTCAACACTGATGTCCTTGGACACATAGTGCCTGCACTGTCCCTGATTGCTGGATTTACCAAGATCACCCAAACAGTGACAATGCTGGATCAATATCTTATAACTCATATGTATTTGGTGTTGCATCACTTAGCTCATAAACCAAGAAATATCTAGACAAACTGACCTTTTCTCCATGCCATTGTCCCACTTTTGGTATTAAATTAGTAATTCAGGATATTTTATTACAAGTAAGCACTTTGATATGTTAAGTATGATCCCATCACGTAAGGTGGATACGAAAAGTGAAATGCCTTTGGTGTCATCAAAGGACATTGCGACTGTAGAATGTGTCCTGCGTCTTCACCGTGGCTATTAGCTGTTTTATATGTATCACAGAGAATGTGACAACCGTTGATGAAAACTTGACGCAGAAGCAGATTTTGAAGCAGTGTCTGATTTTAAAATAAGGTGAATACATTAAGAGCATTTAATTAAGTTCATATTGTGGAACCCACGCTTTATTTCTTTTTTTACTTAGAAAAAGGTCAAAAAAGAACAAAAAACAAAAGATGTATTTATTGTTCAGTATCTTAAATTAATTGGCATTAGTTTTATCAGGATGTGGATTTATTACATTGATTCAGTTCTGTCAGAGTTACTGGTATTATTGCATGCACTTTAAAAGACAAATTCAGGTTGTGAAGTGGAGCATGAATCTGTCAGAGATTTTAGCCGTGTACAAATAAAAGTGGTCATAGCAGTTTTGTTTTCATGGCTATTGATACTGAACATAAGCTTTATCTTTGATATAAATACCTGCCAAATTGCCAAATGCCTTTAAGTTATGTTGATGAATGTTTTTGTTTTTCCTTATTTTGCACAATTTGTTAAATTGTGATTCATTCAATGTGGACTTATCACTGCTCTTGTACAGGGAAAATGTTGCAATTTGTGTTGTACAAATTTTATATAAATATTTGTAAATGATAACCTAAATAGGGTTTACATATGTATTGATCAATCATTGCCAACAAAGATCTATGGAACTCTTGTTCAGAGAAGGCAGAAGAATGCAAACTTATTTTTGTAAGTAAAATAGAAAGTAACTTATATTCTCGTGCATCACGTGACAGCCAACATGTCTGGTGGAGCTATAATGCAAACATCTCTGTGTAACAGAGTTCATGGCTTGCTGTCATTTAAGAAAGACACCACTCCAGCAACTAGTAGAAGGGGTTTAGTTCGATTTTTATTTTACAACAACATGTACTTTATAGGCAGATTTGTAGTGTGTAATAAAAGATACTTTGGGCCTGACCAACTACTATCTTTTATAAACTCTTGACCTTTACCCTCATTCATGAGTGTCTCAAAATGTTTTATCATCGGGATATATCGGGATGGTTTCCTGTTACTGTCATTTAGGGCCTCTTCTCCAACAAAGCCATTGTTTAAACTGCTGTGATATTTTAACAAATAAACACAATGAAGTTTTGATCGGCTAATGCCATGCTGAGATATATTGAGCAGTTTCTTAAAAGTTATAGACTGAGGCCAAGGCTATTTATTTATTCATTTATTGCAGTTGCTGATGGTAATGAAACAAAAGATCTGCCTTTCTGTGTGTTTTCTAGTGTATGGTGTTCAGTAGTTCAGTTCATTTTGCCCTTAACTGTAAATGTGATAAAAGATGTTGTTTATTTGATATCCTATCCTCTCCATGTCAGCTCAAGGTACTTATGGCTTCCCATCCTGGTCAGATAACCATCTTTGATTTGCTTTTTAGCACTTCTTCCTCCCTCATCTCAGCCCCTTTATGTAATATGTTTAGTGTATAGTTAAAGTCTGTTAGTTTGTAAATTTAAAAAACCTAGAAAATAAGGAAAACTGTAATACAGAACCTAGTAGGGCTATTGTTTATATTATATACACTTACAACTTGGTTTGGAAAAAATAATGTGAACATCTGGGAAATAATATGGGTAATATTTCATTATTAAATTGTTTAACCACCATTTGTTCTTAATACAACTTCCAAAGTTCTTAGAATAGATTCACACAAATTTTAAATAGTCTCCAGTAGAATGTTGTCTATCAGAAAATCTGCTAATTGCTTTAGAGATGCTGAAGGAGAGAATCAGCTTCTTACTGTTCTCTCCAAAACTGCCCACAGTGGTTTGATCATTTTCATGTCAGGTGATGTATCTGGCCAAGGCAGATGTTACATTTAATCATAATGGTCCAACTATCCAGGGTTTATGAACCTTTTTTTTTTGCACTTTAGTACTGGTGTCTGTTTTCAAGTTTAAGCAGTCGCAGCTTGGCTTTGTGAAACTCTGCGGTCGTTTTTGTGGAAATGGGGTCTTCAGTGTGAACATTGAGTTGCTGTCACTTTTGCTGCAGTAGTTCTGTGTTTGTTGGACACAGTCCAACTATTTTGTCCACTATTTTTCTTTGCTGATGAAGTCTTCCCATGTTTTGTGATTATAATCATAATCGTAAAGATTGTTGTTCTTTAAACAACAAACAGTTAGGCTGTCAAGGCTTTATACTCCGGCTAAACAGGCTTCCATGAACTGTCCTTTTTGGAAGTCTAATAACTCATCATTTCACACATTGCTTATATAAACACTACTGAACACAATTTAAACTACATAGATATACAAACGAGAACATAGACAATGAAAAAATAAATAAAACAATTGCAACATTTTTTCCCCCCACTGCAGCCTACTAAAACGATATTAACCCCTATAATAATGGGATAATAATTATTATTAATATTATTTTTTTAATTAAAATTTTATTTTTACACTTTTTTTTGTCTTCACTATTCTAAAATGTGGTCAATAGTGCAAAATGAGCCAGTGTATCCACATTTTTGACTATAACCACATATCAATTATCAAACCAATATCTGGAAATAAACTTTGGAGTCTCCACTTAATTTTCTCTAAAATATTCATGTTACAGTATTAAAATAAAAAGCATTACATTACCATTATAGTATATAAACATTTGTTAGGATTTCATACACCCTTGTTATATAAAAATATGAAATGATCTATGAGTCATTATAATCTCATTTACACTGCAGCAGTCCACTTATTACCCATAGAAAATATTACAGAGGGAAGCTTGGAAATCTTCTACTAGAGGTTTACTCAAAAGCAATTGTGCAACAAATAAATTAACAAATAACTCTACGGTGCCTTTAGGCTTATTACATTGAATTTGTAAAGGGCCTCAGACCTAATTATGTTAACATCTGTTGCTATTGATAATTTATATTAAATAAATGATTTTGTGTACAAATATGCAAAGCTCAGACCTGCAGTAAACTAAATTAAGCCATGACCTATGAAAGGTAATGAGTTGATGCTGAGCTAAGCTTGCAGCTGTTTGTTCGAACTCCATGTTAGCAGTTGGCACGGTCAGAAATAAATGTAGCTTTGACAACGGAAACCAGATAGGGTAAGGCACATCAGGTTCAGATGTTTTTCACGTGTCAGGAGGCATTTGATTAGGGTCACTGCACTGTATCGTAATTCAGGACCTTGTATGGTTCATGGTCAATAAAAGGAAAGCCTGGATGACTGTGGTGATAAAAATATTTAAACATTTTTCCTTCAAACATGCACCACAGTATAGATAAACACTAATGAAACATTTAAAGCTTAAAGAAAAAGTAGACTAAATAGATTATTCTGTCTATTGCAACATTATGTAGCTGAATTATTTAGTTTATGGATGATCATTTAAAAAGTTGACTTTGATTTAAAAGTTAGCAATGGTTACAAAGCAGAATGATTTGTTTTTATCAGCTCTAAGTGATAAATACAAATCTTTGCTGTTCCATGGGTTTTGGCATTTGACATGTTACAACATTTAATGCTCTTCTTTCTTTTATTTCAGAACTCAAAACACTATATGCTATCTGTTAATCATGTTTTGCTTTAGCTGTTTGTTTAAGCTAAACACTATATCCCCCCGAGGGTATTTAAGACTGTGAGTGATGAGAAGCTTGATAGTTGTTGGCTGATTTGTGGCTATCAATTATTGCTGTAGGGAAGCCTTGATGAGCTGCTGATCTCAGACTATTTACAGCTATTCCAAAGCAGTAAAAACACAGCGGGTGTGAAGTTGTCAACTTTATCCTAATGTGTTTTAAATTGATCGAGTCTGTGAAGCCAAGCTGGCCGACTGCATACTTCTCCAAAGAGGTTTGCCACATTACTGACAGCACTTTCATAAACAGAGTTCTTTGCAGTAGACTGTGTGAATACTCTCTGAGGGCATTGAAATTCAGGCCTGAATGCATTCTATGACACAAATCTATGTACAGGTCATTAACACTATTGCGCCTTACAAAAATCGTCACTAACATGCCTTAAAAATGTCTTTCAGAATTATTTAAACACTCTCTAAAAAACACTGGGTTAAAAACAACCCAATTTGAGTTGTTTTTAACCCAAGGGCTGGGTAAATATAGAACAGAACACATTTTGGGTTAATTTTACCCAGCAAATTGGGTTATTTATTTAACCCAGCTAATGGGTTGATTCATTTTTATTATAATGTAGCTTATTTTTTGCTTTATACCTGAAATAATGTTTACTTATCATCTAAACTTTTGTAAAATACTCCACACAACCACTGGTTTGCATGATAACTTCCTTTATTTTCTTTTATTTATCATTTACATCATTGTTTATCGTTTTTATGTATACATATTGCCTATTTAAACTCGTTTAACAAAACATTAGAAGTAAAAATTAAACATTAAACAGGAGTAATTCCCGTGTAATCGTCCAGTCTCTGTTATTCCGTTTCCACCGTAACGGCGCTGGCTCTCGTGCCCAAGCTGGAGTCATGTTCGGTGGGGAACTGCTCACAGCTGAGACCGCCGCCCTGCGTTTCACTCATAGCCGAAATATACTGCGACTACCTTCATAACCTGTCTAAAAACAAACAGTAAACAGCTCTGAGGAAATATTTTAACATCCAAAGTATTTGTATTCTGTATCTTTATGAATAACACCATTTATTTTATGCAGAGTATCAGGCTTTTCCATCACGCGATAAGACCAGCCCGATCTCACGGCAATTCGGACATATTTTACGAGGTGGCCTGTATGTTGCTCTGCATGAAACTGAACGATATACAGCACAGTAACGATTTTATATATAAAGTAAAATGTACACAAACCTGTATTTACCGAAGAAATGCATCAATTCGATGGCGCTTAGAACTGATCTCTCCAGAAGACGACGCAGAATCCCCACGGTAAATAACTCAACCGCTGGGGTACATCTGACCCAGGATCTGAGTAAAACAAAAACTACCCAAACATTGGGTTATTATGTCTGACCTAGGAGCTGGGTAAAACTAAAAAACTACCCAAACATTGGGTTGTTACATTTGACCCAGGGGCTGGGTTACACAAAAACTACCCAAACACTGAAAAAATAACCCAAAAAAATGACCCAAAAGGCTCAACCCAGCATTTGGGTTAAAAAAAAAAAAATAACCCAGGATTTTTTAGAGTGCATTCTTTGCCTGAAATAAAGAATAGAAGAAAATTTCCCAAAAGCATTGTAAGCCTAGATCAAAGAACCACCGTCACCAATGGTCTCTACGATCAACTTAGCTCACAATGTTTTTGAGAAACGCAGCCCAGAATAGTGGTTGATACTTAAACATTTGTTTGCTTATATTTTTCTATAGGATTATTCACCATAAATGAACAAGGATTGAACCCACCCTCTGACTTTTTTTGAGTTGCTTGCATCACACAAACATATGTAACGTGCCCTGTAAGAGATACGAACATGTGAGCGAGTGTATATATATATATATAGTTCACGTTTCTGTAGAATGTTTGGCTCAGACGAGACTGAGCTGCAGGGCACAGCAGGGCGGTCATCATGGTTGGCATTTGGCATCATTTGCAGGGACGTGCAAATAGGATGCCAAGCAAGTTTTGAAACATTCAGGAAATAGCTTTTAATGCGGTAAAGAGCTTAAAGCATAGCAGCATTAATTTCTTTAATATCATTCAAGTTTTGCATGGAATGACAAACGCAATTTATAACTCAAAGCCAATTAGTATTGAATGCATGAGAAAAAATATTATCAAAACAATAATATTTTTATTTGACCATGCTAATTGGCAATCTATCTCTATCTATCTATCTATCTATCTATCTATCTATATATATATATATATATATATATATATATATATATATATATATATATACCACATACATACTTCTATAGAAGTAATGACTAGAGTAAAAAGTGTGAAATATATCTTTCCCTCTCTAAATGTGTGTGTGTGTGTGTGTGTGTGTATCACACCTATTACACCAATGATTATTTCTTAAAATGTATGTATGTGAAAGTGTTTGTGTAAAGAAACATTCAAACTATTATCTCACAGGAAAAAAAAAACATTCATTTGGCCATTCATTATTGTCTTTAAGTGGAGCCTGTAGAAAACATTGACATGTAGAAACTTTTTTTTTTATTTTTTATTTTTTTATAAATTTCATTTAATTGTTTAATTTCATTTCACAGTAAGTAAATCTGTTGCAAAATACATTTGGAAATGGAAAACAATTAATATACAACTAGAATTTTGGAAAGAACATATTGCATGCCCTTGCAAATCTCACTGTTACATTCTAGATTGTTCTGTTACTCTCCAGTTGCTAAGGTGTTTTTAGTGGTGGTTAGCATATTCTAATGCAGTTGCTACAGTATTCTGGGTGTTTGCTGACACAAGTCAAAGGTGCCCACCCCAAAGTCTTAATGATTTTCCCTTATTTAGATCTGGCTTTGGCCTCTCCTTCAGAGCAAGTCCATGGGATATTTCACTGTTTTATTTATTTTGAAAAGTTTTAGATGTGTGTGATTGCTTTGGACTACAGAAGATTAGTAAAAAGTAATTACTGATTTGTATAAAAATACAACAGAAACAAATAAGAAAAGTGTGTTTATGTGTGAGTATGAGAAATCAATGTGACAAGTTGTGAGAACACTTCCAAATTTTTACATAAACAGTTAATAATATAGTTGAGCCTTGCCTTAAGTTTATTCAGTGATAGTTACAAAGTTTTTGTTTTGTTTTGTTTAAATGTGGAAAAATGTGTTTGATATCAATGTTAGACAATCATTGCTAGACAAAAAGCATTTATGCAGCAGGATTTGGGCTCAAAAATAGACTTGTCTCATAGGTGTACACACATATGCATTAAGTATGTTCACGCTTAAGACAAATGGTTATAAAGAGTGCCAGATTAGGGGTTTGTTACACTGCAGAACCATTTAAAGTGCTAAATAGAACTCTTTTCCATAAAGAACCATGCTTTGAAAATGCTATTTGACCTTAATGGTGTGATAAGGAATCTTTTTAATAATAGATTTTTGAGTGTTGTTTACCCCTCTGTCTGCCTGGTTTTATAAGACCTTATAGCCTTTATTTTGGGTTTAATGTTAAAAAAGTAATGTCAGTTAGGTCTAAGAACAGTTATTAGATGAATACAACGGATAATTGACATTGAAAATGAATAAATATATGAAGAAATAAAGCTAGAAACTCATAATAGATGCAATGAAGGCCAAGTTTGAGTGAAATATCTTCACAATCCTCTGTGATGTCTTTACATCCATCATTATGTGTGTATTTTGGTGTAAATGAGTGGCAGTTCCTCTCTGCAGATGATCAGCATTGTTAGGTGTGACTGGCATCTGTTTGGGTAGAAATACACAAATTTTTTGAGTCACACTGTGTCTCTTCCTTTTAAGTAAAAGTAGTTGTTGTTGTGAAGACCAAAAGTAGCCACTGTGAATGGACAGTATGTGAACTCTCCATGTTACCATGTTAAAAGAAAAAAGTAATTGGACTGCTTTACTGTGACTGGGCGTGTTTATGCATAATGAATGATCATAAATTCAATATCTCTGTCACTTGCTTAGTGCAAAAGAGAAGTCAAACAAAGATGGTCACACATGTTCTGTAATAAAAAAAAAATAAATAAAAATAAATAAAATGGGGAAAAAAGGACAGTATGATTGGTAGGAAACCAATTACAATTTGAAAGTTAAAATTTGTCATTTTAAGAGGGATATCAAGAGCTTTTGAGAGTCTTAACACACAAAAAGAAAAACTGTTCAGCATAAAAATGGGTTCTTCAGGATGATATGGTTCTAAATAGAAATTAATACTACATGTATGGAACCTAAGGAACCAGACTGGTCTGCGTTCACCTCAAGAGCTGAACACCTGACCCCATCACCCAATGTTTCTTGTTAAAGATTTAATTTCAAGCATGGCAAAAAGCACTGAACCCAGTCAACCCAAATGGCGTTGAGCAGGCCAGTTAAGATCTGCTCTAGACTTAATGAATTATTTTTACCGTGTATGAACCCAAACAGTTGAAACCTCAATAATCTTTAGAATGTTATTTTACTGTAGCATTTGAATTTCCACTTACATCATCAGTAAACACCTGTGTTAAAAATCTGAGTGTTCTGTGAGACAGAGACTTGAATCTTGACAAGCAAGTATTCAGTTGTTAGATTTAGTTTTTTCCTTCTTGTTTGCTGACCAAAGTTAAGCCTTTCATTTGTCCCCAAGCCTTTAAATGGGTGATTCATCCATTAGTGTTATACAATCCTTCCAGAGATCTTAGATCAGGGACACAAAAACTTTTATTTATACCACGGTTCAGACTAAAACAAAAAGAGGTCATCGTGCCTTTGCTATTGAGGGTCCTAAAGTATGGAATAGTCTGCCATTTCGTATTAGATTTGCTACCAATTTCCAAGTCACTGTTGAAAACGTACTTTATTCATATTTTTAATTCAGGAAATGTTTTTTTATTATTATTTATTTTTACCTTTTCTCTCTGTTTTATTTGTGTTATGTTATATGATGCTTTGTAAAGCACATTGGTCAACCATGGCTGCATAAATGGTGCTATATAAATAAATTTTGACTTTGCAGATTTTGTATTCTTCTTCTTCTTCTTCTTATACTTCTGAAATAGCCAAACCCATTATTTAGAAGTGTGTGTCCTACTTCTGGCCAAATGTATATTTTCTAGGCATGCATGCAAAACATTTTGCTGCTGCAGCAATGCAATTTTTAAGGCCAACTCACACTGCACCAACAAATGTCGACAGATGGCAACACACGTTCATCAGGTTTTGTCTGATCAGTGTGTTACCTCTGTTGGCATCTGTAAGCATCTATCAGATATTGTTTTTGCCGATTGAACATGCTAAATCAGCATTTGTGAATTGGCCTATATGCATAAAGCTTAACCCATACACTTCCAAAAAAGCATGTTTTAAAGAACTATCTTTTTTTTTTTTACTTCACCATTATTAACAAAGTTACAAATGTTAAAAGTGATAGTTCACCCAGAAATGAAAATTCTGTCATTAATTACTCACCCTCATGTTGTTCCAAACCGCAAGACCTTCGTTCATCATCTGAACACAAATTAAGATATTTTTGAGCTTTCTGACCCTCCATAGACAGCAATGTACCTGAAGTGTTCCCAGGCCCAGAAACGTAGGAAGAATATTGTTGTGGTGTCTCGATAATGTCAGAGGACGGTGACATGGAAGTGAAGAATTGTTGAATAAAGTCGTTATTTTTGCTTTCTTTGTGCACAAAAAGTATTCTTGTAGCTTCGTAAAATTACAGTTGAACCACTGATGTCACATGGACTATTTTAACGCTGTTCTTACTATGTTTCTGGGCCTGGGAACATTTCAGTTACATTGCTGTCTATGTAGGGCCAGAGAGCTCTCGGATTTCATTTGACAAGGTAAAAAGCGTGTTGTTTTACACTACCTTTGAGAAATTTTAACCAAAGTATGTTACAGACTTTTCATTAAGAGCCTAAAGAATCATATCATCTTTAAGCTCTATTTATATACCAAACAGACAGACAGAAAGTTCACTGAGTTCAGCTGAAGAATCATGATCTTTCCCAGCAATGGCAGAACCCAGTCAGATCAGAGAGGGGGCTGTGGAAAGAGTGTGTTTTAATCTGTTACAGGGTTCTGTTGCATTTTATTTGAAATGTTTACTAAATGAATGACAGCAGGATCAGTATTTCAGGTGTTCTTACTACTGAAATTGATGCAAACATCAGCTATTTGATCAATGACTCATGACATGATTAAACGGATTACATGATTGTTGTATTATTCCATGCAAATCATACCTAAACTTTGCTACTTTCTTCTTCAGGATCACTTTCTGATTGGTCATATGCTAAAGAGTATTCAACAATGTACAAGAAGTACCAAGTCATTCTTTCAAATATCTGGAACAGAGAACACAAACGTGAGTGTATCCCTGTATGTGTTTTCCAAGCACATGGTTTTGCAATGTGGTAGATAAAGTGAAAGGCATTTTACCCCCCACCCTCAATGTCTAGAACATACTCCATGGATCATAAAACTGTCTGTGTCAGTTTCCAGCAGCTGAAGTTTAAATTGGAATGAACTAGATACATCTTTTAAATCTTCTTTTATGGCTAAAACTCTAAAAGGTAATGTCCTGGTACCCTTGCAACATCAGGCCATTTTTACCATCATGCAAGTCTTTACCATCACATAATTCCTGTATCCCCTGAATAGTCCTTCTGTAATGATTACATTTCTTACACATTCATACATGTCCAGACAGGCACTTGATCCTTGTTGATGTAGCTACTGTATTAAAAAAAAACTATTTTGTATATATAAGACCCTTGATATTGTAATTACGATTATTAATTTAGAATTTATATCAAATTACATAATTTGTGTCTGTCCCATTATATTGCGAGTTAAAGCCTTGCAGTTCATTGCAAAATCACTGAGGTTCCATATGTTGTTCACTTACATTGCAAAAGTTTAGAGCAA
Source organism: Spinibarbus caldwelli (assembly GCA_039654775.1). Lineage (NCBI taxonomy): Eukaryota > Metazoa > Chordata > Actinopteri > Cypriniformes > Cyprinidae > Spinibarbus > Spinibarbus caldwelli. The sequence continues at coordinate 362,677 of JBCAMP010000211.1, read as the reverse complement.
GATTGTTTGAATCCAAAATAATTCCACATTAGTGCTGATGCTTTTCACTATGGTCAGGTGATTATTTTGTGTGTCTTTCACAGCCAAAGGAAGTGAAACACATAACGTGTGGACCAGACTGCTTAAAAACCTATAATGATTGTTGTTACTTATATACTTTGGATCACTATTTTATTCATGCAATGTTTTATGACTTCTTGTAGCTTTCTTTTTCAGGTCAATTAGTCTGCACCTGTTTTTTTGTTTTTTTTTAGATTAGGCAGGAGAAAGGCTTTTTTCACTTGCTCTCTGAACCTAAATGGAATTTCTTACAACAGCTGACTATTTTCTGAAAGTCTGCTCTGCTCTCCTGCAACAGATTTTACTCTCACTAGATTTAGTTTTGTGGTTTGGCCAAAATCAGGACTCAGTCAGTGTTCAAGAAACACAAGCATGTTTGAGTTTAGCATTAGGGTTTATGGTGATCATATATTGAACATACATACAGTAAATGATTGTTGTACTTTGTTGTACATTCGAAGATGATGAAATGGGTTGCATGCTGTAATAATTACTGGTGTGACAACATTGATTTCTACACTTCTTTTAAGTCCCAGAGTACATAATTAATTTGTGCATCAGCAATGCGAAGGCTTTCTCAGGCTTTTTGCTTTCACAGGTCAGTGATAATCACTGTATTGATGAAAGAACCGGCAGGTGGATTTCTGTTGCATCTGTCACTTGTTTGTTAAAAAAAAAAAAAAAAAAGATTTTGTTAGATATTTTTAAAAGATAAAGGTTCAGATTTGATGTAATTGCATTTCGTGAAAGGTTTTTTTTTTTTTTTACTCCAGCAGTGTGTGTGTGTACACAGTTAGGTCCATATACTGTATGTGATATATTTACTATAAAAAGTGCAGATTATGTAACCAAATTCACACTTTGGATCTACTTTGCCTCTTGCTCATTTCCCAAGACAAATAAGAGTGAATGTTTTCAACTGAAGAAATTTTCCCCCCACTTTCCTATAGTTTCTTGTATTACCACATGACACTGTCTTTGGAATTTGAGGAAAGACATAATGTTTTACTGAAAGACATGTATAAATTTTGGGATGACTAACTGCAACAACAACAACAACAACAACAACAATAATAATAATAGTTTTTGATATTAACTTCAAATTTATTAAAAAAACATAGACTACTTTGTAGATTATATGACAACTGTCTGCTAATGAAGTTTAAAGATGCTTTACATTAAAATATAGAAACACTGCAGTAAACAGCAATAAAATAGAAACACTGCAGTGTTCATGACAAAGTAAATGAATGAATCACTGAATCTTTCCCCTGGACTAGTCAAGTAATATAGTTTACCCATCCCAGTCATATAAAGGATCAGTTTGCATTAGGTATTAATAGACACTTCAGTACTCATACACTGGCAGTGAACTATCATCGTATTTTAATTTTTTTTTTTTTTTATGAGAAAGATTGGGTAACCGTCGGTCAATCGTTACTTATACAGGCTTGTACATCTGTTATTAGGTGTTCTTGAGTTACAAAAAATGAGATCTCAAATGTGTCATTAATATGTTTTGATATTATTCCAATTTAAACAGCAACAAAATAATTCCCTAATAGATAATTAAATGATTTCATTTTTCCTGCAGAATGGAACTTATTTTTCTTGTAAGTCCATTTAAAATGAAAGAGCATAAATGTAAATGTGTAAACAGATATATATATATATATATATATATATATATATATATATATATATATATATATATATATATATATATATATATATATAAATATGTAAATGTAAAACTATTCTATAATTCCTATGAAAGATAACTATGATATTTAAATCTATCATGTAATTTAATCCAAATGTGAACAGCTTTTTGAAGTAATGTGTTGTCAAATGTATGTGATAACTATAACTGTGTAAAAGGCTGTTATATATGTTGATGACTGAGAATAGATGTTTCTTACCATAAAATAAAACTTCAAAGCTTGTCCATATATAGCTTCTGCTTAGTGTGCAAACTGACCTCAATATAAGTGTGGATGAGAGCATGAGCAGTCTCAGAGGAGACTAGAGGAGTTCCAACTTGTGGTAAGAAGCTGAAGTACTTTGCATTTGATGTTGTTGCTTATGTGAGTGAGCTAAACCAGTTGATATGACAGAAGATAAAGTCTTTAATAAGATATTATTTTAAAGTAAAATAAACATTGATATTACATTCACATTTTTCTATGACTAAATATAGTTTATGTTTAACTGAATTTCTTGGCAGGGCTGTGAAAATTTCATCTGGTCTCAAGGAGCAGGAAGGTAGGTGATAGTAATACATTGTGTTACTGCATTGCAAATTTGGTTGAATATAAGCAGGCCTTTTGTCAAATCCATGTAGATTGCTTATTGCTTGATGTGCTGCTATTTTTGATAAATGAGATTAAAAGGTTTCACACATGTCCAACGGCAGATTTTAAGTGGGAATAGGGACACATTTTACACATAGTGTATGTACACATTTACACATAGTGTATGTAAACATTGGTACACATGAATAAAAGAGAAACCAACAATTCTGTTTAATTTGTGTTTATGCAGTTTGTTTATGTATTAAATTGTATCAGCAAATTGCATCCTGTGCCGCAGATCTAATCTTGTGCAGCAGATCTAATCAGGCACGGCATCAATTAAGGACTAATGTGTTCACTTTTTTATTATTTTAATAGGCTTCTTCACTTTTTAATACTCTATAAATCTATAAAGACCTGACCTACATGAGACCCTCTGTGAATTCTTTACGTGTATACTTGATCACCAATAGCAATTTTTTTCTCTAAATTTTAGTAAACCGCCACCATGAGTACGGACGCAGAGATGGCCGTTTATGGCAAGGCTGCCATTTTCCTCCGTAAGCCTGAGAAGGAGAGAATCGAGGCTCAGAGCAAACCATTTGATGCCAAGACTGCCTGCTATGTGGTTGATCCTAAAGAGCTGTACGTCAAGGGAACAATCAAGAGCAAAGACGGTGGCAAAGTCACTGTTATTGTGAATGACACTAAGGAGGTGAATTTTCAACATTTCAACTAGATATCCTGTACATAAATTTATTACATATTTAATTTTTCTGCTATATTTAATGGACCAAATTTATAGGAGAGAGTTGCTAAGGAGGATGACGTCCATCCAATGAATCCTCCCAAGTTTGACAAGATTGAGGACATGGCCATGATGACCCATCTCAATGAACCCTCTGTGCTGTATAACCTCAAAGAGCGTTATGCTGCCTGGATGATCTACGTAAGTTCTGAAGAAAAGTAAAACAGCATTTAAGTTCATTTTTGTCAGTGTTGTTGCAATCTGACAACTGAATCATTTCAGACCTACTCTGGGCTGTTCTGCGCTACTGTGAACCCCTACAAGTGGCTCCCAGTGTATGATGCAGAAGTGGTGGCTGCCTACAGAGGCAAAAAGCGTATGGAGGCCCCACCCCACATCTTCTCTGTCTCTGACAACGCCTATCAGTTCATGCTGACTGGTAAGACCTTACGGAAGTTAATTCTATAGATTTAGTTAAATGTTGCTTTATATAAAAGAAAGATTTACCAGAAATTGTACACATTGTAATCAACAGATAGAGAAAACCAGTCTGTCCTGATTACGTAAGTATTTTCATTTCATTGATTATGGCAACAGATAAAGTATAAAGTAGAGATATGGCAAATATAAATATATGGTGATATATACAAAATAGAATATATATAAATATACTGTATACTTCTGTCTTCTGAAAAGTGTGTATATTTTATTAATGTTCGTCTTCTCATCTTTAATAAACCAGTGGAGAATCCGGTGCTGGAAAGACTGTGAACACCAAACGTGTCATCCAGTACTTTGCCACAGTTGCAGTTCAGGGTGACAAGAAGAAAGAGCAGACTTCCGGCAAAATGCAGGTATGAGATACAAAACTATATGACCAATATATTACTCTGAAAGATATTAAAGATCAATACTGAATTACTCTAATCTCACTCAATATATGATATAGTATGTGAATTTGTAAAATGTCTGCAAACAGTGATCACACATACAAGAGAAAATAACTGAAACCCCTTCAAATATCACAGGGCTCTCTTGAGGATCAGATCATTGCTGCCAACCCTCTGCTTGAGGCTTATGGTAATGCCAAGACTGTGAGAAATGACAACTCCTCTCGTTTTGTAAGTTCACTACATTTTATTTACAGTGCATTTCATTAGTTTTGTTGGATTTTTCTATACAAAGATTTCTATAAAACTATTATCATTACTATTATTCATGTGTCATCTTATTTGGTTTAAAACAGGGTAAATTCATCAGAATTCACTTTGGCACATCAGGAAAACTGGCCAGTGCTGACATTGAGACATGTAGGTGGACATGATTTAATTTAATTTATAGATCCTATCTTTGTCCTTGCCTGTCACTCTTCAGATGATTGTGACTCAAGCACATTCTCTCAACAGATCTGCTGGAGAAGTCTAGAGTCACATTCCAGCTTCCAGATGAGAGAGGCTACCACATCTTTTACCAGATGATGACCAACCATAAGCCTGAGCTGATTGGTAGGTGGACATATTTGATTCTATGTTTTTGGTTTATTTATTTATTTATTTATTTATTTATTTATTGATTTTCCACAAACTGCAAGTCACAATAGACAAAGACATCAACAACATCCATTAATTTGGATCTTAAGAAAAGAAAGAACTAAAACAAGCAAAGTAGAGAGAGAGGGGGAGAGAGAGAAAAAAAAAACAGCTCAAATGTCCAAATTTCAACATATTGGTAAAAGTTCTCATTGTACAGAAGTATAGAAGTTTTCATCCATAAAATCCAAACAGCATAATATTGGCAATCCCAGGGTCCAAATAATTTACAAATGGTTCCCATACATTGTAGAAAAGGTCCGTCTTTGAATGAATTATACAAGTAAGGTATTCCAGTGGTAATATCTCCATTAACACTTTTTTCCAGCCCTTCACAGAGGGGGCTTTATCAGAGGTCCCCTGCAAAAGAATATTTTCCCTGCCGAAAACTATTTTTTTTAGCACACTGCCAGACTTCCTCCCAAACATCCTCATCAATCGGAATTGATAATTCCTTTTCCCGCTTCTTTCATAGAGCATAAAGTGTTATAGAAAAGGCTAATCGATGTTGTCCCAGTTGTTTGAAAAAGCAGTCTTTCAACTGGAGATATTTCAAAGTTGTCTTTTAAAGTTGTACTCTTTTGGATGAAATGCCTAATTTGTAAAAATCTGAAAAAATCTGATTTTGATAACTCATATTTATCCATTATTTGTTGAAATGACAAATTTTAAATTATCAATAAACTATTAAATTATTATCAATAAACAAATCTTGTAGCTTAACAATGCCCTTTTCACACCAGATCTTAAAGCCAGTATCCATCATTCCTGGTTGGAAATCTGGATTATGTAAAATTGGAGAAAATACAGAGGTAAATTTAGACCTTTAGAAAATTTGACCACAGCCCGTGGATGATAAAACAATATTCTGATCCATTTTACAAAATTGTCTCCTAGTCCAAACCTTATCAGTACTGAAAATAAATAAGGCCATTATATGCGGTCAAAGGCCTTTTCGGCGTCTAATGAAAGAACCAAGCCATCCACCCCTCTTTGCTTAAACACCTGAATTATGTTTAAAAGATGCCTAACATTATCACATGAATTTTGTCCTTTTATGAAACCAGTTTGATCTGCTTTAATAATTAATGGTAGTATGCCTTCTAAACGAACAGCCAAAATTTTGGCCAGTATTTTTTGATCGACATTCAGCAAGGCTATAGGTCTGTATGATGAGCAAGATTCTGGAGGTTTCCCCTTTTTAAGGATAACTGATATGTTTGCATCTTGCAATGTTTGGGGCAGGCCTTTACCTGACAGTGAGTCTTTAAACATCTCAAATATTGGGTCTAACAACACATCATTAAACTCTTTATAAAACTCACTATTAAGACCATCAGGTCCTGAGGCTTGATTCAATGTTTTGATGCCAGATAATATTGTAAATACTCAGACAATACCAGATAATACTCTTTCATAAATGCTCTGTGTATTTTACAGAAATGACGCTCATCACCACCAACCCATATGACTTCCCCATGTGCAGTCAGGGTCAGATCACAGTGGCAAGCATTGATGATAAAGAGGAGCTGGTTGCTACTGATGTGAGTCAATGCTGTTTTTGTTTTATTAATGTATTCTATATAAATATGGCTGATCATAGAGTTAATACTTCTCTGTAATTTCCAGACTGCTATTGACATTCTGGGCTTCACTGGTGAGGAGAAGATGGGCATCTACAAGTTCACTGGAGCTGTGCTCCATCATGGTAACATGAAGTTCAAGCAGAAGCAGCGTGAGGAGCAGGCTGAGCCTGATGGCACAGAGGGTGAGACTAAGTAGTTCTAATGTGTGTGATCACATGCAGTGCTTTGATTGAGAGAATCAAAAGCACTGATTCTTTCTATTTTCATGAAGGAAAAAAAAATTGTTTTCAAGGCAAGAAATGTACGGATGTTTTGTACCCTTTCAAATTGCAGAGGCTGACAAAATCGCCTACCTTCTGGGTTTGAACTCTGCTGATATGCTGAAGGCTTTGTGCTACCCCAGAGTCAAGGTCGGAAATGAGTTTGTGACCAAAGGTCAGACTGTGCCACAGGTATGTAGTAACATATTTCCAGCATGTCCTTGTGTTCAGCCTGAAAATCATGATTGAATCTGACTAATTATTGCAAAATCAAAAAGTTTTTAATAAAATATCCCCTCTGTTCTACTTACAGGTGTACAACTCTGTTAGCGCCTTGTCCAAATCTATCTATGAGAGGATGTTCTTGTGGATGGTCATTCGTATCAACCAGATGTTGGACACAAAACAACAAAGAAATTTCTTCATTGGTGTGCTGGATATTGCTGGCTTTGAGATCTTTGATGTAAGAATCTTTTATGTTTATCTCTCTTTATGGCAAATTGAGTTACATTCAGCAGTCAGTAAATGGTCCTGTTCCTTTCTCCAGTTCAACAGCATGGAGCAGCTGTGCATCAACTTCACTAACGAGAAACTGCAACAGTTTTTCAACCACCACATGTTTGTGCTGGAACAAGAGGAGTACAAGAAGGAGGGCATTGTTTGGGAGTTCATTGACTTCGGCATGGACTTGGCTGCTTGCATTGAGCTCATTGAGAAGGTTTTTACTGGTTTATGAACTTATTAATTTCCATTTTCCGTTTTCAAAAGTATACATTTTTAATAATAAATATTCTTTTATAAACAGCCCATGGGTATCTTCTCCATCCTTGAAGAGGAGTGCATGTTCCCCAAGGCTACAGACACTTCCTTCAAGAACAAGCTGTATGATCAGCATCTTGGCAAGTGCAACGCTTTCCAGAAACCAAAGCCTGCCAAAGGCAAGGCTGAGGCCCACTTCTCCCTGGTGCACTACGCTGGAACTGTGGACTACAACATTAATGGCTGGTTGGACAAGAACAAGGATCCACTGAATGAGTCTGTTGTGCAGCTGTACCAGAAGTCTTCTGTCAAACTGCTGGCTACTCTCTACCCACCTGTTGTTGAGGGTAACGAAAAAAACTGTTTCACTAATGTAATTATTTTGTACTTGTTTTTGCATTTACATAGGTTCATTTGTATCTTTATCTGAACAGAGACTGGTGGTGGCAAGAAGGGAGGCAAGAAGAAGGGCGGTTCCATGCAGACTGTGTCCTCCCAGTTCAGGGTATGTCTTTGTTTGAGACCAAATGTGAATAATGTTGCACTGTGTGACTGTGTCTCAGCTTGCTTGACTCTAAGTCAGAGAAAAAAAATATATAAACAACAGAGAATGTGACTAAGAAAGCTGTAACAATTCATGATTAAACAGGAGAACTTGGGCAAGCTCATGACCAACTTGAGGAGCACTCACCCTCACTTTGTGCGTTGTCTGATTCCCAATGAGTCCAAGACTCCAGGTAAAGTAATAAAGGGCTTACAGATATTTTGACATTAACAATATTTTAAAGGTAATATATATAATAATGATGATGTCAATTTACCAAGCTCATAATCTAAACTGTTGTTTATAGGTCTCATGGAGAACCACCTGGTTATCCACCAGCTGAGGTGTAACGGTGTGCTGGAGGGCATCAGAATTTGCAGAAAGGGCTTCCCCAGCAGAATCCTCTATGGTGACTTCAAGCAGAGGTAAAAGGGACCATATGAAAATATTAGTTTCTGTATGAGGCTTTTAATTAGAGGATATGAAGCATTTTGATTGATCTTCAACAGATACAAGGTGCTGAATGCCAGTGTAATCCCAGAGGGACAGTTTATTGACAACAAGAAGGCTTCTGAGAAACTCCTGGGATCCATTGACGTCGATCACGACCAGTATAGATTTGGACACACAAAGGTTCATATTTTGCTTTACAGCATTTAAAACATTCAATAATCATGATCTGTTGTTTACGCTCATTCTGTTTAAATCAATATCTTTTGATTTTTTGTGAATTCAGGTGTTCTTCAAAGCTGGTCTTCTGGGTACTCTTGAGGAGATGCGTGATGAGAAACTGGCCGCTCTGGTTACAATGACTCAGGCTCTTTGCCGTGGTTACTTGATGAGGAGGGAGTTTGTGAAGATGATGGAGAGGAGGTGAGGAATGTCATGAATAAAGATGATATCAATAATACATGTGTGAATGGTAAATAATGATAATTATGGCATTTAATAATGAATTATTCTTAGGGAGTCCATTTACACCATCCAATACAACATTCGCTCATTCATGAATGTCAAACACTGGCCATGGATGAAGGTTTACTACAAGATTAAGCCTCTGCTGAAGAGTGCTGAGACTGAGAAGGAGTTGGCAACCATGAAAGAGGACTTTGCAAAATGCAAAGAAAATCTAGCCAAGGCTGAAGCCAAAAAGAAGGAGCTTGAAGAGAAGATGGTGGCACTGCTGCAAGAGAAAAATGATCTGCAGCTGCAAGTAGCATCTGTGAGTTTACCTAACTGAATTAACTGAATTTTGGCTCCATTAAAATGAACAGTATAGTTTTCAGTGATAGTGATCTATTTTCCAAACAGGAAGCTGAGAATCTCTCAGATGCTGAGGAGAGGTGTGAGGGTCTGATCAAGAGCAAAATCCAGCTTGAAGCTAAACTCAAAGAGACAACTGAAAGACTGGAGGATGAGGAAGAGATCAATGCTGAACTGACAGCCAAGAAGAGGAAACTGGAGGATGAGTGCTCTGAGCTGAAGAAAGACATCGATGACCTGGAGCTCACCTTGGCTAAAGTGGAAAAGGAGAAACATGCCACTGAGAATAAGGTTGGAGATTGTGTTGGTTTAAGATTAGATTAATCTCTGTTTTATATGATGATGTAGAATACGTATTGAAAAAAAAAAAAAAAAAAAGCTCATTTGGAACAAAAAAAATCACACAGGTCAAGAACTTGACTGAGGAAATGGCAGCTCAGGATGAGAGCATTGCCAAGCTTACAAAGGAGAAGAAAGCCCTCCAAGAGGCACATCAGCAGACCTTGGATGATCTCCAGGCAGAGGAGGACAAAGTCAACACCCTGACCAAATCCAAGACAAAACTTGAGCAGCAAGTTGATGATGTGAGTTACTAACTAAACATGCCATTAATTAGTTATATTAACTGTCTTTTTTTACCCTGAAAATATCTTCTATATCACTGTCCAATAGCTTGAGGGTTCCCTTGAACAAGAGAAGAAGCTCCGCATGGACCTGGAGAGAGCCAAGAGAAAGCTTGAAGGAGACCTGAAATTAGCCCAAGAGTCCATCATGGACCTAGAAAATGACAAACAGCAATCTGAGGAGAAAATTAAAAAGTAATTAAAACATAATCTTTTAATGAAAACCTTTTGTTAATGTGTTATTGTTTTAAAAACTCCTCATCATTGAACACCCACAGGAAAGACTTTGAAACAAGTCAGCTGCTCAGCAAGATTGAAGATGAACAATCTTTGGGTGCTCAACTCCAGAAGAAGATCAAGGAGCTTCAGGTATGAAATTGAGAGATTGAGAGATTTTGATCAAATCCAGATCACTAAAAATTCTGATTAACTACTTGCCACTGTAGGCTCGCATTGAGGAACTGGAGGAAGAGATTGAGGCTGAGCGTGCTGCTCGTGCCAAGGTTGAGAAGCAGAGAGCTGATCTCTCCAGGGAACTTGAGGAGATCAGTGAGAGGCTTGAGGAGGCTGGGGGAGCCACTGCTGCTCAGATCGAGATGAATAAGAAGCGTGAAGCTGAATTCCAGAAGCTGCGTCGTGATCTTGAAGAGTCCACCCTCCAGCATGAAGCTACGGCTGCTGCCCTCCGTAAGAAGCAGGCAGACACTGTGGCCGAGCTGGGAGAGCAAATCGACAACCTCCAGCGTGTCAAGCAGAAGCTTGAGAAAGAGAAGAGTGAATACAAAATGGAGATTGATGATCTCTCCAGCAACATGGAGACTGTTGCCAAAGCAAAGGTTGGGAATTTTATGCCTAAAGAATATAGAACATGTCTTGAAGTTTTTAAAACATCTAATGATCTTGTATTTCTAGGCCAATCTTGAGAAAATGTCCCGCACACTCGAGGACCAACTTAGTGAACTAAAGTCTAAGAATGACGAGAACCTTCGCCAGATAAATGACCTCAGTGCTCAAAGAGCAAGACTTCAAACTGAAAATGGTAACCAAAAACAATCACGAAGAAATTAATAGTACTTCAGTAGTAATTGAGTATGATGTAACATTATTCAGCACTGAATATCTGACAAAGTCTTATTAGAGAAAACATACATTTAATATTTGTTTTATATAGTTTGTTTTGATATTAACTTTTGGAGACACAATCTGACACAGTGAGTTTAAATTTACACAGGTGAGTTTGGCCGTCAGCTGGAGGAGAAGGAGGCTTTGGTTTCTCAGCTCACCAGAGGCAAACAAGCTTTCACTCAGCAAATTGAAGAGCTTAAGAGGCAGATTGAAGAGGAGGTTAAGGTAATATAGCATAGTCAAAACAAACACACAATTTTGACTATGGTACTAAGCAATAAAGCTAATATTAAAGCTAAAATATGACTTTGTCTCCTAGGCTAAGAACGCACTGGCTCATGCTGTGCAATCAGCCCGCCATGACTGTGACCTGCTCCGTGAGCAGTTTGAGGAAGAGCAGGAGGCAAAGGCTGAGCTGCAGCGGGGAATGTCAAAGGCCAACAGTGAAGTTGCTCAGTGGAGAACCAAATATGAAACTGATGCCATCCAGCGCACTGAGGAGCTTGAAGAGGCCAAGTATGAACATCACAAAAGCTGATTACTATGTGTTCATATAGAAAAAGGCTTTCATGTTAAAACTGATGTTTACAAATTCATTGTAGGAAGAAGCTGGCTCAGCGCCTGCAGGAGGCAGAGGAACAAATTGAGGCTGTGAACTCCAAATGTGCATCTCTGGAGAAGACCAAACAGAGACTCCAGGGTGAGGTGGAGGACCTCATGATTGATGTGGAGAGAGCCAATGCTTTGGCTGCCAACCTTGACAAGAAGCAGAGGAACTTTGACAAGGTAAAAAAATTTAATCATTATATGATATTCTCTTCCTAAATCATTGCTAAAATGGGGTTTGTTGAAGATGTTCTAAATAAACTTGACCTTGAAATATCTTCACCAAAGGTCCTGGCAGAATGGAAGCAGAAATATGAGGAAGGTCAGTCAGAGCTGGAAGGTGCCCAGAAAGAGGCTCGTTCACTCAGCACTGAGCTGTTCAAGATGAAGAACTCTTATGAGGAGAGTCTGGATCAGCTGGAGACCCTCAAGAGAGAAAACAAGAATCTGCAGCGTAAGAATGACATTACTAAGTTGATAATTTAAATCTGTTTTACAGTGTTAAATCTGTAGTGATTCACAGTATATTTATTGATTAATATTTTCTTTCTAACTTGTAGAGGAGATTTCAGATCTGACAGAGCAGTTAGGTGAGACTGGTAAGAGCATCCATGAGCTGGAAAAGGCCAAGAAGGCAGTGGAGACTGAGAAGTCTGAGATTCAGACCGCCCTGGAGGAAGCTGAAGTGAGTATACTGAGATTAATATGTAATTCTTGCTAGAAGCATTATATTGTGTTGTCAATGGATCTGAAATGTAAATGATTTTTTATTTTATTTTTCATAGGGCACCCTGGAGCATGAGGAGTCCAAGATTCTCCGTGTCCAGCTTGAGCTAAACCAGGTCAAGGGTGAGATTGACAGGAAGCTTGCAGAGAAGGATGAGGAAATGGAGCAGATCAAGAGGAACAGCCAGAGAGTCATTGAATCCATGCAGAGCACTCTGGACTCTGAGGTCAGGAGCAGGAATGATGCCCTGAGAATCAAGAAGAAGATGGAGGGAGACCTTAATGAGATGGAGATACAGCTGAGCCATGCCAATCGCCAAGCTTCTGAGGCCCAGAAACAACTCAGGAACGTTCAGGGACAGCTCAAGGTATATGACTTCTCTTTGGCTTTGGGGTGCATAAATATGTTTGTATAATCAAAGCTATGTCAAGTGAAAGGCCAACAGAAAGCACATCAAAAGCTTACTGTAATGCTATTATTATGTTCAGGATGCCCAGCTACACCTTGATGATGCTCTGAGAGGACAGGAAGACATGAAGGAGCAGGTGGCAATGGTGGAGCGCAGAAACACTCTGATGCAAGCTGAGATTGAGGAGCTGAGAGCTGCTCTGGAGCAGACAGAGAGAGGCCGCAAAGTGGCTGAACAAGAGCTGGTGGACGCTAGTGAGCGTGTTGGGCTGCTGCACTCTCAGGTTAGGGCATGTTGTTTTTACAGTGAAGTTAAGGAAATTGAGAGCATTGTTTGAAATGTTTGTACTGATGCTTTCCATATTGCAGAACACAAGTCTCCTGAACACCAAGAAGAAGCTTGAGTCTGACCTTGTTCAGATCCAGAGTGAAGTTGACGACACTGTACAGGAAGCCAGAAACGCAGAGGAGAAGGCCAAGAAAGCCATCACTGATGTGAGAAACCATAGCTGCCAAATGTTTCACAAAACATTTGTGTACTTAAAATGTCAATCTAATATCTATATTAATGAAAAAGGCTGCAATGATGGCAGAAGAACTCAAGAAGGAGCAGGACACCAGTGCTCACCTTGAGAGGATGAAGAAGAATCTGGAGGTCACAGTGAAGGACCTGCAGCACCGTCTGGATGAGGCTGAGAATCTGGCCATGAAGGGAGGAAAGAAACAACTCCAGAAGTTGGAGAGCAGGGTAAATATTTTTGAAAGGATTTTTTTTTTCAAATGAAATATAATAAAATATAATGAAAATATGATATAATCTCTTGAAGATGTTGCTTACACGTATTCCTAAAAGTAAAGCACCATCTTGGAACCTTAGTTCACTTATTTATTATGTGCTATGAAAGGTTCGCGAGCTTGAGGCTGAAGTTGAAGCAGAACAGAGGCGTGGAGCTGATGCTGTTAAGGGTGTCCGCAAATATGAGAGGAGAGTGAAAGAGCTGTCTTATCAGGTATGATCATACCCTACCATATCCATAGGTTTATCCATACAAATCTATGAATTTTTTTTATTGTTTGTAGACTGAGGAGGATAAGAAGAACATCAACAGACTTCAAGATCTGGTTGATAAGCTGCAGTTGAAGGTCAAAACCTACAAGAGGCAGGCTGAGGAGGCGGTATGTTAAATAAATCTGAACATTTTGACACATTGATTATTAATTAATTAGTAATTTATGTACTGGAACAGTATAACTGATGTTCCACAGCTTAGTTAACAAACACAATAAAAATGTTACTCTTTAGGAGGAGCAAGGCAACGCTCATCTGTCCAAGCTGAGGAAGGTGCAGCATGAGCTGGAGGAGGCTGAGGAGCGTGCTGATATTGCTGAGTCTCAAGTCAACAAGCTCAGAGCCAAGAGCCGTGATGCTGGAAAGGTCAGTTGCATAATAGCAGAGTCTTTACTCAGTAAAGTAAATGAAACATACAGCATTCAGCTTGTGCTTGAAAAATGTCCTGAGTATTTACATGACTTCTGTATGTCTTTTTTTTTTTTTTTTTTCAGGCCAAAGAAGAGTGAAAACCTCAAACCTGATGGGAGCTTCTACTGAAGTCATATAATATGATTGTTCTGTAGATTTACATGTAATATTCCTTTTGAAATAAATCTGTACTTACTAGACATTTGTTTTGGAGTGATCTTCCGAGCAATTTTATTCTCAAATAAATTAATGAATTCATTTAAAAAAAATGACACTTAAATACTGAAATATTCTAACATTCTAATACACATAATAGCTGTCATTAATGTAAAAAAGCTTGTTCGTAAAGCTTTCCTCCACTCATCGTGAAATTCAGTACACAATGGGTGGGCGACATCGGAAAGGACTAAATGGCCCTTCCTGGTCAATATATGTTCAGGAATTTGGTCCCCACTATCTTGCTGCACATTTTAACCATAATGTTCAACTTACTCCAGTTCTTTACATTCAGATTGCCATACCAACAAATATTGGAAAAACTTGAGACAAATTTGATAAAACAGGTGTAAAAAATGTTCATATAAGAAACATCCATACGAAAAGTTGGAAGTTTCCTGAGAAAATACATTGAAGAGCTTTCCCTCTAATAATGTCAGTGTTTGCCTCAAATGTTAGTTTATCATCAAATACAGGCCCTAAATATTTATACTCCTTCACCCGAAGAAGACAACAATGCATTGGACAACTCACCATTAACAAGTCATTAACATACTATCCACCCTATCTGCCCTAAATAGTAATGAAAATTACTAATATCACATAGAATTTAGGATGGATAGTATGCACATTGGGACACAGGCTATGTCTAAAAGTGGAGTGAAACACAGCCCAGGTATTGGTGCAGTTCTGTTTCTTCCTACTTTCTCTTTCTGCTGTGTTAATAAAAACACATGAAATTCAACAGGTTATGGGCCCAGATCTTCGCTAAAAAGGTGTTTTTTGCACAGGATTTTGTGTGTGATACAGACAGTGTTGTGGAACTCACAATGGAGGATAGATTGTTTATTGAAAAGCTGAGCAGGCCAGAGAATCATTCTTTCATTTTAATAATTTTTTATTTTATTTTTTATTTATTTATTTTTTTTTTATTAAACTCAGGGGGTCATTAATGATGCTTACATTATAATAGCATGCAAAATCACATACAACGTATCTTTAATTTGGCCAAAATTGCAGGTGTTTGCAAGAAGGTTTTAAGAAAATATAGTTGTTAATAAATGTTATTATAGATTATAAAGGGTTTTAGAATTAAATACATCTGAAAGGTCATCTACAATTAGCATTATTGACCTGTATTGATTTTTACCTGTACTATTTTTTTTTTTTGTTTCTAAGAATGTAGTTATGTAAAATGGATACTGCCATGAGATTGAAATTTGAGTTGGAGCAGCATCTGACCACACCCCCCCTGCTGATTTTAACTGAGATTTACTGACGCCATCTAGTGTGTAGCAGAGCTTCCTTCTCAGTAAATAAATGCATGTAAAAATGTATGTTAAATATGAAACTGGGTTTCCTTCGCGGCATGCACGTGAAAACAACAGCCCGATATAAGCCACCGGTTCTGAATCGTTAAACAAAACTTTGTTTGAATTAGTCTAAATCCTTTTCTGAACGCCATAGCATTAGTAACATCGTGCCTATACACACATCCACGCAAATCTAAAATAAAATGATCAAACTGAAGGAGAAGGGGTGAATTGTTTAAAAGTATAAAGTATTTTGTGCAACAATGACAGTGTAGATGTTGCGGTCAGTGGTCCTCTCGCTGCCTAGCTGGACATCAGAAATTCTGAATCCCTTAGAGAAATGATATGTTGAGGCAAGTGTAGCCTACTTAAAAATCTGTATCACGGTAATCACTGAAGGGAGGAAAGGTGGGACTAAGTATGCAAGATAACTGATAACATTAGCATATCTTAGGAAAGGAAAGGAAAGGAAAGGAAAGGAAAGGAAAGGAAAGGAAAGGAAAGGAAAGGAAAGGAAAAGGAAAGGACGTGACGTGTGGCCAAGTATGGTGACCCAGTGACTGCTCCAATATGATTAACGTACTGTTTCCAGACGACTAAAAGCCACACAGCTTACCATGTTCACCATAAATGCACAGAGGAAAGTGACTGTAAAAATTAGTGGGTGAGAGTCAGTTCCTGGACGTCTGGCTATCATATCACGTAAAGCATCAGCTTGCGTGTTACACAAATAGAAATGCTATAAATCAAATAGGCTATGCAATATATGGTGTTGAGCTTGTCGTAAATTCACCACAAGACACGGACAGATCGTAAATATAGGGGAATTGTGTTTGTCTATTTCTTTGTTATAGCAGTTCTACTATGACAACTGATAACTTATTTAAATTGAAATATATTTAAATATATATGTATATAGCCTATATAAGTTTATGTATAAATGCCAACAATAGCCTACTACTACTACTACTACTACTACTACTACTACTACTACCACCACTACTAATAATGTTCTCATATTTAGGTGTTAGTTTAATGACTATATTCATTCATTTAGGCCTATTTATTTATTTAGGAACTGATTTCTAATAAGGCTGTTATATGCTTTCCTTACTGTGTATGGACAGATTCTATATGCAGTAATTAAAACTGTAATGCCTGTCCATATTTAGTGTCTGCTTAGTGTGCAAGTTCAACTCAATATAAGTGTAGGGGAGAGAATGATCAGCCCTATAAGAGACTAGAGGAGCTGGTGGCTTGGTGGTAAGTTGATTTGCACTTTATATTAGCACACACTGAAATTGTAATTAATTTAATTTCAAACCTTAAGTGGAAGCAGACCATCTGTTACTCTTCAGTTTGTAATTAAGCAGAATCAATTTAAATTCTCAGCTGTTAATAAAATTCATCACTTGCAGTTTTAATGTTAATAAACTGTCTAGCAGGGCTGAAGAAATTTCATCTGGTCTCAAGGAAAGGGAAGGTATGTGGATTTCCTTTACATTGCTTGTTTTGATCAGTTTGTTTTCATCAGTGTGTGTGGGCCATTATTATATGCAAGATGAGTCTTTGTTTTTGAAATCTTGGGTTATGGTATGAATTTAAAATCAAAACTGCATTTATACAGTTATGGGGTTATGAAATAGTATAGAGGGACTGAACATCTTTTTAGACGTCATATCAGCATTTCAATTAGGCTATCATTGCTAAAAGACTAGTATAAACTGTAGCCGTGTGACATTTCCTGAGAAGATCCAGTTTTGGAGAATCAGAATGTAGGCACACGGTAAAATATCTTTGAATCTTGTGTTTGGTACTATATAATTTTATTAATTAAAAACACTGCAATTTCCCTTTTCAATTACCAGTAAGCTGCTACCATGAGTACGGACGCAGAGATGGCCGTTTATGGCAAGGCTGCCATTTACCTCCGTAAGCCTGAGAAGGAGAGAATCGAGGCTCAGAACAAACCCTTTGATGCCAAGACTGCCTGCTATGTGGTTGATCCTAAAGAGCTGTACGTAAAGGGAACAATCAAGAGCAAAGACGGTGGCAAAGTCACTGTTATTGTGAATGACACTAAGGAGGTGAATTTTCAGCATTCCGTGAAAATATTTTACATATTTAATTTTGCATATATGTCTGGTCTATCTAATATCTAATGGATCAAATTTATAGGAGAGAGTTGCTAAGGAGGATGACGTCCACCCAATGAATCCTCCCAAGTTTGACAAGATTGAGGACATGGCCATGATGACCCATCTCAACGAACCCTCTGTGCTGTATAACCTCAAAGAGCGTTATGCTGCCTGGATGATCTACGTAAGATGCAAAGCAAAGTAAAACAGCATTTAAGTTCATTATGTCAGTGTTGTTGCAATCTGACAACTTCTCTGCTCATTTCAGACCTACTCTGGGCTGTTCTGCGCTACTGTGAACCCCTACAAGTGGCTCCCAGTGTATGATGCAGAAGTGGTGGCTGCCTACAGAGGCAAAAAGCGTATGGAGGCCCCACCCCACATCTTCTCTGTCTCTGACAACGCCTATCAGTTCATGCTGACTGGTAAGACCTTACGGAAGTTAATTCTATAGATTTAATTAAATGTTGCTGTATATAAAAGAAAGATTTACCAGAAATTTTGCACATTGTAATCAACAGATAGAGAAAACCAGTCTGTCCTGATTACGTAAGTATTTTCATTTCATTGATTATGGCAACAGATTCAAATATAAAGTAGATATGGCAAATATAAATATATGGATATGTACACAAAATATAATATAAATATACTGTATACTTCTTTCTTCTGAAAAGTGTATATTTTATCAATGTTTGTCTTCTCATCTTTAATAAACCAGTGGAGAATCCGGTGCTGGAAAGACTGTGAACACCAAACGTGTCATCCAGTACTTTGCCACAGTTGCAGTTCAGGGTGACAAGAAGAAAGAGCAGACTGCCGGTAAAATGCAGGTATGAGACTATGTAAAAATATGTGTATACTTAGATAATAATAATAATAATAATAATAATACACCCTTCAACCAATGCAGGGCTCTCTAGAGGATCAGATCATTGCTGCCAACCCTCTGCTTGAGGCTTATGGTAATGCCAAGACTGTGAGAAATGACAACTCCTCTCGTTTTGTAAGTTCACCACTTTTTATTTGCAGTACATTTTGTTAGTTGTGTTGGATTTTTCTATACAAAGATTTCTATAAAACTATTATCATTACTATTATTACTATGGTATTAATGTGTTTTAAACAGGGTAAATTCATCAGAATTCACTTTGGCACATCAGGAAAACTGGCCAGTGCTGACATTGAGACATGTAGGTGGACATGATTTGATTTAATTTATGCATCCTACATTTGTCTTTGTCTGTCACTCTTCAGATGATTGTGACTCAAGTACATTCTCTCAACAGATCTGCTGGAGAAGTCTAGAGTGACATTCCAGCTTCCAGACGAGAGAGGCTACCACATCTTTTACCAGATGATGACCAACCATAAGCCTGAGCTGATTGGTAGGTGCACATATTTGATTCTATGTTTTGACGCTAGATAATATTGTAAATGCTCAGACAATACCAGATAATACTCTTTCATATAAATGCTCTATGTATTTTACAGAAATGACACTCATCACCACCAACCCATATGACTTCCCCATGTGCAGTCAGGGTCAGATCACAGTGGCAAGCATTGATGATAAAGAGGAGCTGGTTGCTACTGATGTGAGTCAATGCTGTTTTTTCAAATAACAAATTCAATATTATGGCTGATCATAGAGCTCATTATTTTCTGTAATATCCAGACTGCTATTGACATTCTGGGCTTCAGTTCTGAGGAGAAGATGGGCATCTACAAGTTCACTGGAGCTGTGCTCCATCATGGTAACATGAAGTTCAAGCAGAAGCAGCGTGAGGAGCAGGCTGAGCCTGATGGCACAGAGGGTGAGACTAAATAGTACTGATGTGTGTGATCATGTACAGTGCTTTGATTGAGAGAATCAAAAGCACTGATCTAATAACAAGGGTTTAGATGCTCTGCTGGCGTGTCTAGCTGATGTTAAGGCCTGGATGTCCCTAAATTTTCTTCACCTTAATGAAGGCAAAACTGAGATTATAATTTTTGAATCATCAGAATTTGCTAGCTCCCCTGGCTTAAATCTTGGCCATTTGTCTTCCTGTGTGAAACCAGTAGTGAAGTATTTGGGGGTCTATTCTGATAATGCTCTCAAATTTGACAAGCAGATAAGTACAGAAGTCAAATCCATTTTTTTTCCATCTCAGAGTCTTAGCTAAAGTTAAATCATTTCTTTTTTTTAAGGACTTTGAAAGGGTCATTCATGCTTTTATTTCAACGAGGCTTAATTATTGTAATTCCCTTTATATGGGTATTAATCAAGCATCTCTTAATCAACTTCAAATGGTACAAAATACTGCTGCTAGGCTCCTTACTGGTGTGCGTAAAAGAGAGCACATTACCCCAGTATTAATATCTTTGCATTGGCTCCCATTTCATTATAGAACTGATTTTAAAGTCCTGTTGCTGGTTTTTAAAGCTCTGAATGGGTTAAGTCCTGTATATCTGTCTGATTTATTATCTGCTCACAATCCTGGAAGGTCTCTTAGGTCTTCCAACCAGAGACTATTAAATGTTCCTCGAGCTAAATTGAAATCAAGAGGCGACCAAGCCTTTACTGTTGCTGCTCCGAAACTCTGGAACAGCCTACCGGTTTCTATTAGAACTGCCTCTACACTGAATGAGTTTACAGTCAAACTCAAAACTCACCTTTTTTTCTCTGGCTTTTAACTGTAGTTAATTGTGCTGTGTCAGCTCTGTTCTGTGCTGTAATTTATGTTATTCTGAGTGCTAATGTTGTTGATATTTGTTTGATTGATTGTACAGCACCTTGGTCAACAATCGTTGTTTTTATTGGTGCTATATAAATACAGTTGAGTTGAATTGATTCTTTGTATTTTCATGAAGGAAAAAAAAATTAGTTTTCAAGGCAAGAAATGTATGGATGTTTTGTACCCTTTCAAATTGCAGAGGCTGACAAAATTGCCTATCTTCTGGGTTTGAACTCTGCTGATATGCTGAAGGCTTTGTGCTACCCCAGAGTCAAGGTCGGAAATGAGTTTGTGACCAAAGGCCAGACTGTGCCACAGGTATGTAGTAACATATCTCCAGCATGTCCTTGTGTTCAGCCTGAAAATCATGATTGAACATGACTAATTATTGCAAAATCAAAAAGTTTTTAATAAAATATCCCCTCTATTCTACTTACAGGTGTACAACTCTGTTAGCGCCTTGTCCAAATCTATCTATGAGAGGATGTTCTTGTGGATGGTCATTCGTATCAACCAGATGTTGGACACAAAACAACAAAGAAATTTCTTCATTGGTGTGCTGGATATTGCTGGCTTTGAGATCTTTGATGTAAGAATCTTTTATGTTTATCTCTCTTTATGGCAAATTGAGCTGCATTCAGCAGTCAGTAAATGGTCCTGTTTCTTTCTCCAGTTCAACAGCATGGAGCAGCTGTGCATCAACTTCACTAACGAGAAACTGCAACAGTTTTTCAACCACCACATGTTTGTGCTGGAACAAGAGGAGTACAAGAAGGAGGGCATTGTTTGGGAGTTCATTGATTTCGGCATGGACTTGGCTGCTTGCATTGAGCTCATTGAGAAGGTTTTTACTGGTTTATGAACTTATTAATTTCCATTTTCCGTTTTCAAAAGTATAAATTTTTAATAATAAATATTCTTTTATAAACAGCCCATGGGTATCTTCTCCATCCTTGAAGAGGAGTGCATGTTCCCCAAGGCTACAGACACTTCCTTCAAGAACAAGCTGTATGATCAGCATCTTGGCAAGTGCAATGCTTTCCAGAAACCAAAACCTGCCAAAGGCAAGGCTGAGGCCCACTTCTCCCTGGTCCACTACGCTGGAACTGTGGACTACAACATTAATGGCTGGTTGGACAAGAACAAGGATCCACTGAATGAGTCTGTTGTGCAGCTGTACCAGAAGTCTTCTGTCAAACTGCTGGCTACTCTCTACCCACCTGTTGTTGAGGGTAAGAAAAAAAACTGTTTCACTAATGTAATTATTTAGTACTTTCTTGATTTTGTATTTATATGGGTTCATTTGTATCTTTATCTGAACAGAGACTGGTGGTGGCAAGAAGGGAGGCAAGAAGAAGGGTGGTTCCATGCAGACTGTGTCCTCCCAGTTCAGGGTATGTCTTTGTTTGAGACCAAATGTGAATAATGTTGCACTGTGTGATTGTGTCTAGTGTGACTCTAAGTCAGAGAAAAAATATATAAAAACAACTGAGAGAATGTGTCTAAGAAAGCTGTAACTTTTCATGATTAAACAGGAGAACTTGGGCAAGCTCATGACCAACTTGAGGAGCACTCACCCTCACTTTGTGCGTTGTCTGATTCCCAATGAGTCCAAGACTCCAGGTAAAGTTATAAAGGGCTTACAAATATTTTGAAATGAACAATATTTTAAAGCTAATATATATAATAATGATGATGTCAATTTACCAAGCTCATAATGTAAACTTTTTTTATAGGTCTCATGGAGAACCACCTGGTTATCCATCAGCTGAGGTGTAACGGTGTGCTGGAGGGCATCAGAATCTGCAGAAAGGGCTTCCCCAGCAGAATCCTCTATGGTGACTTCAAGCAGAGGTAAAAGGGACCACATGAAAACAACATTTTCTGTATGAGGCTTTTAATTAGAGGATATGAAACATTTTAATTGATTTTCAACAGATACAAGGTGCTGAATGCCAGTGTAATCCCAGAGGGACAGTTTATTGACAACAAGAAGGCTTCTGAGAAACTCCTGGGATCCATTGACGTTGATCACGACCAGTACAGATTTGGACACACAAAGGTTCATATTTTGGTTTATAGCATTTAAAACATTCAATAATCATGATCTGTTGTTTATGCTCATTCTGTTTAAATCAATATCTTTTGATTTTTTGTGAATTCAGGTGTTCTTCAAAGCTGGTCTTCTGGGTACTCTTGAGGAGATGCGTGATGAGAAACTGGCCGCTCTGGTTACAATGACTCAGGCTGTCTGCCGTGGTTACCTGATGAGGAGGGAGTTTGTGAAGATGATGGAGAGGAGGTGAGGAATGCCATGAATAAAGATGATATCAATAATACCTGTGTGAATGGTAAATAATGATAATTATGGCATTTAATAATGAATTATTCTTAGGGAGTCCATTTACACCATCCAATACAACATTCGCTCATTCATGAATGTCAAACACTGGCCATGGATGAAGGTTTACTACAAGATTAAGCCTCTGCTGAAGAGTGCTGAGACTGAGAAGGAGTTGGCAACCATGAAAGAGGACTTTGCAAAATGCAAAGAAGATCTTGTCAAGGCTGAAGCCAAAAAGAAGGAGCTTGAAGAGAAGATGGTGGCACTGCTGCAAGAGAAAAATGATCTGCAGCTGCAAGTAGCATCTGTGAGTTTACCTAACTGAATTAACTGAATTTTGGCTCCATTAAAATGAACAGTATAGTTTTCAGTGATAGTGATCTATTTTCCAAACAGGAAGCTGAGAATCTCTCAGATGCTGAGGAGAGGTGTGAGGGTCTGATCAAGAGCAAAATCCAGCTTGAAGCTAAACTCAAAGAGACAACTGAAAGACTGGAGGATGAGGAAGAGATCAATGCTGAACTGACAGCCAAGAAGAGGAAACTGGAGGATGAGTGCTCAGAGCTGAAGAAAGACATCGATGACCTGGAGCTCACCTTGGCTAAAGTGGAAAAGGAGAAACATGCCACTGAGAATAAGGTTGGAGATTAAGTTGGTTTAAGATTAGATTAATCTCTGTTTTATATGATGATGTAGAATATGTACTGTAAAAAAAAAAAACAAGCTCATTTGGAACAAAAAAATCACACAGGTCAAGAACTTGACTGAGGAAATGGCAGCTCAGGATGAGAGCATTGCCAAGCTTACAAAGGAGAAGAAAGCCCTCCAAGAGGCACATCAGCAGACCTTGGATGATCTCCAGGCAGAGGAGGACAAAGTCAACACCCTGACCAAATCCAAGACAAAACTTGAGCAGCAAGTTGATGATGTGAGTTACTAACTAAATATGTCATTAATTAATTAAATCAACTGTCTTTTTTACCCTGAAAATATTTTCTATATAACTGTCCAATAGCTTGAGGGTTCCCTTGAACAAGAGAAGAAGCTCCGCATGGACCTGGAGAGAGCCAAGAGAAAGCTTGAAGGAGACCTGAAATTAGCCCAAGAGTCCATCATGGACCTGGAAAATGACAAACAGCAATCTGAGGAGAAAATTAAAAAGTAATTAAAACATAATCTTTTAATTAAAACTTTTTTTTTAATGTGTTATTGTTTAAAAAACATTATTGAACACCCACAGGAAAGACTTTGAAATAAGCCAGCTGCTCAGCAAGATTGAAGATGAACAATCTCTGGGTGCTCAACTGCAGAAGAAGATCAAGGAACTTCAGGTATTTCTTGAGTTTTTTTTTCTCTCTCTCTGTTAAAGGAAAGGGTAAAACAAAGACTAATATGGTTTCATTAATGCCACTGTAGGCTCGCATTGAGGAACTGGAGGAAGAGATTGAGGCTGAGCGTGCTGCTCGTGCCAAGGTTGAGAAGCAGAGAGCTGATCTCTCCAGGGAACTTGAGGAGATCAGTGAGAGGCTTGAGGAGGCTGGAGGAGCCACTGCTGCTCAGATTGAGATGAATAAGAAGCGTGAAGCTGAATTCCAGAAGCTGCGTCGTGATCTTGAAGAGTCCACCCTCCAGCATGAAGCTACGGCTGCTGCCCTCCGTAAGAAGCAGGCAGACACTGTGGCCGAGCTGGGAGAGCAAATCGACA
Source organism: Spinibarbus caldwelli (assembly GCA_039654775.1). Lineage (NCBI taxonomy): Eukaryota > Metazoa > Chordata > Actinopteri > Cypriniformes > Cyprinidae > Spinibarbus > Spinibarbus caldwelli. Next base: position 338,169 of record JBCAMP010000211.1, on the reverse strand, counting down.
ACCTCCAGCGTGTCAAGCAGAAGCTTGAGAAAGAGAAGAGTGAATACAAAATGGAGATTGATGATCTCTCCAGCAACATGGAGACTGTTGCCAAAGCAAAGGTTGGGAATTTTATGCCTAAAGAATATAGAACATGTCTTGAAGTTTTTAAAACATCTAATGATCTTGTATTTTTAGGCCAATCTTGAGAAAATGTCCCGCACACTCGAGGACCAACTTAGTGAACTAAAGTCTAAGAATGACGAGAACCTTCGCCAGATAAATGACCTCAGTGCTCAAAGAGCAAGACTTCAAACTGAAAATGGTAACCAAAAACAATCACGAAGAAATTAATAGTTCTTCAGTAGTAATCGAGTATGGTGTAACATTATTCAACACTGAATATCTGACAAAGTCTTATTAGAGAAAACATACATTTAATTTTTCTTTTATATAGTTTGTTTTGATATTAACTTTTGGAGACATGTCACAATCTGACACAATGAGTTTAAATTTACACAGGTGAGTTTGGCCGTCAGCTGGAGGAGAAGGAGGCTTTGGTTTCTCAGCTCACCAGAGGCAAACAAGCTTTCACTCAGCAAATTGAAGAGCTTAAGAGGCAGATTGAAGAGGAGGTTAAGGTAATATAGCATAGTCAAAACAAACACACAATTTTGACAATGCTACTAAGCAATAAAGCTAATATTAAAGCTAAAATATGACTTTGTCTCCTAGGCTAAGAACGCTCTGGCCCATGCTGTGCAATCAGCCCGTCATGACTGCGACCTGCTCCGTGAGCAGTTTGAGGAAGAGCAGGAGGCAAAGGCTGAGCTGCAGAGGGGAATGTCAAAGGCCAACAGTGAAGTTGCTCAGTGGAGAACCAAATATGAAACTGATGCCATCCAGCGCACTGAGGAGCTTGAAGAGGCCAAGTATGAACATCACAAAAGCTGCTTACTATGTGTTCATATGGAAAAAGGCTTTCATGTTAAAACTGATGTTTACAAATTCATAACAGGAAGAAGCTTGCTCAGCGCCTGCAGGAGGCAGAGGAACAAATTGAGGCTGTGAATTCCAAATGTGCATCTCTGGAGAAGACCAAACAGAGACTCCAGGGTGAGGTGGAGGACCTCATGATTGATGTGGAGAGAGCCAATGCTTTGGCTGCCAACCTTGACAAGAAGCAGAGAAACTTTGACAAGGTAAAAAAAAAAAAATCATTATATGATATTCTCTTCCTAAATCAATACTAAAATGGGCTTTGATGAAGATGTTCTAAATAAACTTGACCTTGAAATATCTTCACCAAAGGTCCTGGCAGAATGGAAGCAGAAATATGAGGAAGGCCAGTCAGAGCTGGAAGGTGCCCAGAAAGAGGCTCGTTCACTCAGCACTGAGCTGTTCAAGATGAAGAACTCTTATGAGGAGAGTCTGGATCAGCTGGAGACCCTCAAGAGAGAAAACAAGAATCTGCAGCGTAAGAATGACATTACTAAGTTCATTATTTAAATCTGTTTTACATCGTTAAATCTGTAGTGATTCACAGTATATTTGTTGATCAATATTTTCTTTCTAACTTGTAGAGGAGATTTCAGATCTGACAGAGCAGTTAGGTGAGACTGGTAAGAGCATCCATGAGCTGGAAAAGGCCAAGAAGGCAGTGGAGACTGAAAAGTCTGAGATTCAGACCGCCCTGGAGGAAGCTGAAGTGAGTATACTGAGATTAATATGTAATTATTGCTAGAAGCATTATATTGTGTTGTCAATGCATATTTTCAATCTGAAATGTAAATGATTTTTTATTTTATTTTTCATAGGGCACCCTGGAGCATGAGGAGTCCAAGATTCTCCGTGTCCAACTTGAGCTAAACCAGGTCAAGGGTGAGATTGACAGGAAGCTTGCAGAGAAGGATGAGGAAATGGAGCAGATCAAGAGGAACAGCCAGAGAGTCATTGAATCCATGCAGAGCACTCTGGACTCTGAGGTCAGGAGCAGGAATGATGCCCTGAGAATCAAGAAGAAGATGGAGGGAGACCTTAATGAGATGGAGATACAGCTGAGCCATGCCAATCGCCAAGCTTCTGAGGCCCAGAAACAACTCAGGAACGTTCAGGGACAACTCAAGGTATATGGCTTCTCTTTGGCTTTGGGGTGCATAAATATGTTTGTATAATCAAAGCTATGTCAAGTGAAAGGCCAACAGAAAGCACATCAAAAGCTTACTGTAAAGCTGTTATTATGTTCAGGATGCCCAGCTGCACCTTGATGATGCTCTGAGAGGACAGGAAGACATGAAGGAGCAGGTGGCAATGGTGGAGCGTAGAAACACTCTGATGCAAGCTGAGATTGAGGAGCTGAGAGCTGCTCTGGAGCAGACAGAGAGAGGCCGCAAAGTGGCTGAACAAGAGCTGGTGGACGCTAGTGAGCGTGTTGGGCTGCTGCACTCTCAGGTTAGGGCATGTTGTTTTTACAGTGAAGTTAAGGAAATTGAGAGCATTGTTTAACATGTTTATACTGATGCTTTCCATATTGCAGAACACAAGTCTCCTGAACACCAAGAAGAAGCTTGAGTCTGACCTTGTTCAGATCCAGAGTGAAGTTGACGACACTGTACAGGAAGCCAGAAACGCAGAGGAGAAGGCCAAGAAAGCCATCACTGATGTGAGAAACCATAGCTGCCAAATGTTTCACAAACCACTTGTGTACTTAAAAATGTAAATCTAATATATATCTATATAAATACAAAAGGCTGCAATGATGGCAGAAGAGCTCAAGAAGGAGCAGGACACCAGTGCTCACCTTGAGAGGATGAAGAAGAATCTGGAGGTCACAGTGAAGGACCTGCAGCACCGTCTGGATGAGGCTGAGAATCTGGCCATGAAGGGAGGAAAGAAACAACTCCAGAAGTTGGAGAGCAGGGTAAATATTTTTTAAAGAATTTTTTTCATATAAAATATAATTTTAGGATAAAATCTCTAGATGTTGCTTAAACTTATTCCTAAAATTAAAGCACCATCTCAGGTTCCAAAGTAGTAACCAGGCAATAACTAATCATTTGTTCACTTATTTATTATGTGCTATCAAAGGTTCGTGAGCTTGAGGCTGAAGTTGAAGCAGAACAGAGGCGTGGAGCTGATGCTGTTAAGGGTGTCCGCAAATATGAGAGGAGAGTGAAAGAGCTGTCTTATCAGGTATGATCATAGCCTACCATATCCATAGGTTTATCCATACAAATCTATGAAATTTTTTATTGTTTGTAGACTGAGGAGGATAAGAAGAACATCAACAGACTTCAGGATCTGGTTGATAAGCTGCAGTTGAAGGTCAAAACCTACAAGAGGCAGGCTGAGGAGGCGGTATGTTAAATAAATCTGAACATTTTGACACATTGATTATTAATTAATTAGTCATTTATGTACTGGAACAGTATGACTGATGTTCCACAGCTTAGTTAACAAACACAATAAAAATGTTACTCTTTAGGAGGAGCAAGGCAACACTCATCTGTCCAAGTTGAGGAAGGTGCAGCATGAGCTGGAGGAGGCTGAGGAGCGTGCTGACATTGCTGAGTCTCAAGTCAACAAGCTCAGAGCCAAGAGCCGTGATGCTGGAAAGGTCAGTTGCATAATAGCAGAGTCTTTACTCAGTAAAGTAAACGCTTTCTTGCATTTACTGAGAAGAAACTTAGAACATTTTTCAAGCATAAGCTGAATGCTGTGAGTATTTACTTTGTCATTTATTTTGTTTTTTGTTTTTTGTCTCAGGCCAAAGAAGAGTGAAACCCTCAAGCCTGATGGGAGCCTCTACTGAAGTCATATAATATGATTGTTCTGTAGATTTACATGTAATATTCCTTTTGAAATAAATCTGTGCTTACTAGACAGTTGTTTTGGAGTGATCTTCAGAGCAATTTTATTCTCAAATAAATTAATGAATTCAATTTAAAAAATAACACAAATACTGAAATATTCTAACATTTTAATACACATAATAGGTGTCAATAATGTAAAATAGTTTGTTCATTAAGGTTTCCTCCACTCATGCAAGAAAAAAAGTTTATTAAAAGTAAATTAAACAACTTTATTATCCTTAAAGGCAATTCTTTATGTACACAACAGTATACATACATAAACAGCAACACAACACTCACTAAATAACACATTTATAAGAAGTCATTTAAAAACATTATTCTGCAGGCATAAAATAATTCTTAAATCTATTTGATTTGCACAAAGGGAGTTTATATCTCTGGCCTGAGGAAAGCAGTTGAAATTCAGTACACAATGGGTGGGCGACATCGGAAAGGACTAAATGGCCCTTCCTGGTCAATATATGTTCAGAAATTTGGTCCCCACTATCTTGCTAGACATTTTAACCATAATGTTCAACTTACTCCAGTTCTTTACATTCATATTGCCATACCAACAAATATTGGAAAAACTTGAGACAAATTTAATAAAACAGGTGTAAAAAAAAAAAAAAATTCATTAAAGAAACATCCATATACGAAAAGTTGGAAGTTTCCTCAGAAAATACATTTAAGAGCTTTCCCTCTAATAATGTCAGTGTTTGCCTCAAATGTTAGTTTATCATCAAATACAGGCCCTAAATATTTATACTACTTCACCAGAAGAAGACAACAATGCATTGGACAACACACCATTAACACGTACTCTTTGAGATCTGTTAGTTAAAAAATCCACCAACTAACACACAATGTTTAAGTCACACAATGTAAAGTTTAAGTGAATATTGTTGGTAAGTTTCCTTGCCAAAATATTGGGCTGAACCCAGTTAAAAGCAGAGGAAAAATCAATAAAACAAACGTACATGATTATTTGTACCTTCCAAATGCACTGTAAAAAATAAGTTGATTCAACTTAAAATAATTTGTAACCTGGCTGTCTTAAAATGTTGTGTTAAATAAGCTAAAAAACTTTTGTTGTTTAAACATTTGTTGGAGTTCCTTAAACCTATAATTAATAGTTGGGTTAACAAAGGTGAAGCTGAATCAACTTTACACTTTGTCTAACCAGCAAGTTTTTAGTTAGCCCAACAAGACAAGACAGTTGTGCTAACTTAAATCCAAGTTGAAACAACATATTTAGTCAGACAAACAAACGTTTAGTTGTTTAAACTAAGCATTTTATTGAATAAACTTATAATTATAAGTTGTGCAAACTAAATAAAAATTGGCTAAACTAAGCATCTTGTTGAGTTTACACTTTTTTTTTTTTAAGACAGCCAGGTAACTTTTTTGAGAATAGTTCATCTTACTTGCAATGTTAAGTTCATTCAACTGGCTGAACTATCTAATTTGCCCGCACAACAAGCTTCTATTTTCTAACAGTACTTCAGAAAAATGGCTCATGGACATTGAAGAACGTGCAGAATGCTATTTTATTTGATTTCAAAATTGACAGTATCCTACTTAGCATTATTGTGTTGAGAATTAAAACATCCTATCTTTAAAAAAAACATAGATGAACATTGACATTTAATTCCTTTGGAACAATTGCAGTAAATATCTACATTCCTTTCACTAATGCACATTTAATCAAAAGAACAGATGAGTAATTCTGAAATTTTCCAGCTCAATATAAGTCAGAAGTCAGAACATGCATCAAAGTGCATTCAAAATTTTAAAGAGATGCCATAACATGGCAAAAAATGTGTTGAACAAAGTGCAAAAACCAACCAAGAAGCCTACTTTTTGCAGTGTAGCATGTTTCGTAGCCCGTAAACACGTGAAGAACAGCTGCTCCCACCAATTTTCGTGCAAAGTTTTGAGAACATCAAAACTGTACTGTGTTTTGTTAATGATGTAAAGAAGACCCATCAGGAGCACAAATGCTTTCGGGACGTCACATATCGATGGCGACAAGACTGCCTTTCTAAAATGATAGCAACGTCACTGGTTTATTTTGGAAGCACCTCCTGTTGCTCCTCCTCAGTCACAATCAAAGATGCCCATGTCATCTCAATTCATGAGATGGCTGAAAAAAAAAAAAACAACAACAAAAAAGAAGAAATTCTTTACATACAATTATAAAAATTTAATCAATATAGAATACTACTGTACATTACTTCAACTACAGTAATACATTCTGTTAAAAATATTCAATAACAACAACAAGCAGCAATAAAGAGGCTAAGTAAAAAAATAAATAAATAAAAAGGTTGCAAATCACATGAGCATGGCTAGGCGTATCAGACCAACTGCAACAAGTACTGCTATTTCAAGAATATAAGGGTGCTTTAACAATAGCACTTTTGGTGTGCACCAGGTTTGGTTGATGTCAGAGTTTGGTTCATTTGTATCACTTGAACTCTCAGTTCTTCCATCGTTTATCTGACATTGTAGCCATTAGGGATGTGTGAGACTAGTCGCCAAAACAATTCTAATGCTGCAAATACCAATGGTTTAATTTTTTTTTTATTGGCACATTCTCGCATGTATTGCTTCATAGATTTACAAAGACTATATTGAAATTACTGTCACTTTAATGTTACATTTTACATACAACATTATTAGTAAATAAATATTTACTTATATTATCAGTCTTGGCCACACGTTCATGAGAGTATCATGACACGTGTGGTGCTGCTGACGCAGGAGCCAGCATTCTGACGTAGAGCATGCATGTGCTGCACTTTGTTTACGAGCAGAGGAACACACATGCGACATGGTACTCTCATGAACGTGCACCGCAGACTAACACGGAAAAGAAGAAATTGTTGAATAAAGTCATTATTTTTGTTTTCTTTGCACACAAAAATATTATTGTAGCTTCAGAAAATTACAGTTGGACCACTGATGTCACGTGGACTATTTTAATGATATCTTTACTACCTTTACCTTTAAGATCTTGAAGGTCTTATAGGTTTGGAACAACATGAGGACGAGTAATTAAAGAGAATTTTTATTTTTGGGTGAACTATCCCTTTAACTGGGAAATAACTTTTAAACATGAATCCCCTATAAAATTACATTTCAGTTACTCTGGGTTTAAAAAGTTTCCTGCCACTGATGCATGAAAATGGTTAAAACATGCAGAAAATTTTTACCTGCAAAATGCACAAACAACTAACACACAACTCTTAGTAGAAATACACAACACAATACTGAATGCTTGTAAATACTATAGATAGAGAGAGAGAGAGAGAGAGAGATAGAGAGAGAGAGAGAGAGAGAGAGAGAGAGAGAGTGTATAGAAATACAGAATGAAGAAATGACAGAATTACAGAAAGAAACAAAAATAAATAAAATCTAATGTAAAATGACATTAAAAATAACATTTTATGAATCACCAAGTACCACAATTTCAGCCACAAATGTTCTACCGAAGAGAAAAATAAAATAAAAAAAATGTCACCTACACCTTGCAAATTTTCATTTTAGGGTGAACTATCCCTTTAACACTATTTTGTTACAACTGCAGATAAACAAGATTTTTTAATCTATTACCAGGACCACATCACTGCAGATTGATGGTGCTCATTTTGGTCACCCACAACAACTATAATGCCAACAGACTTGTCCTTGATGAATACCTCTTGAGAACCTGTGCGCTTAAAAACAAAGGGAAGCGTTAAAATATGCCTTACAATATTAACAGTCACAGACTCCAATAAACATGTGCACTTATAAAGTAAATAAATTTATTTACAATTTGTCCAAGCTCTACAATGTGACAGTCATTCCCATTATGTCTGCATGCACTTTGATGGATATCAACTGCAGAAGGACTTGCTGAGGTCCATCCACAAGAATTCTGTGCTGATCTTTAGTCATTCCAGAACATCAGAAACATGGAAAATACTATAAATAAAAATAAATAACCTTGACAGAGAAAGACAAATGTCATTGCTAGTTTGTTTCAATTACCAAAACCATATTTTACAATCCAGAGAATGCTTTTAAATTACATAACACAGGAAATTAGAACAAAACAACAGAAAAGCTAATTTTACACATTTGTGACAATCCTTACCACAGGGCTGTTTATACAAGATATGCCATTATTGCTTTTCAAACCTTCAATTTTTTAACTGACCGTATATTCACGCAGTGTTGCGATGGGTTCCGGTGAGGCACTTCAATCCGTTACTGAAAGAAGAGTTTGTACCGTTAGAACCTCATCTGAACCAAGATCATGTCAGACAAATGCATGCTCTCCAAACGAACTCATTCGTTTCACTTACACCGTGCAGAAAAATGACAGTTCGAGCAGTAATCTTGTTTATTTCCCCTAATTTTAATCGTTCATAAGGTCTTTTTTTTTTTTAAATTACCGCCGTTATAAATCCACACAGTTGTTCGTCTCGCTCCGTCTCGGGCTCTGTTTGAACGGTCTCTAAAGCAGCACTGGACTCAAATAATACATACCAAACAGTATATTCTCCAGATAAGTTCAGCTCAGTACCGCATGGGAGAATATTTAGTTTAATAATTATATGAAAAATACTGTGGAACCGCGTGTATTTTGAGGCTTAAGACGAGTGTCGCGAAACTAACGCTGGTATCCATTTAACTACAAAATACGACGCTTTAAAACATACTTGTACTATTCTTAGACAACATACGTAATTGTACACGTTAAACCAATAAATACAAATATTTACTTACCAAAAGTGTTGGTTTGAAAACATTTTCTAGCTCTGTGGAGAAGCTCATCAAGATGGCAGACGAACGTCTTCTTTCTGCATGTCTTCACGAGATCTCGCGATAAGTGACGTGATATCGTTATTAAATTTATTCAACACATTTTTTTTTTGTTTAAGTTGAGGGGGCAAATTGCTAGTTTTGTCAACTTATGAACTAGTTGAGACAGTGAAAATTTAAAATTTTAAGTTGAATGAACAAATTAAGAAACTGCAAGTTGAGTCAACTTAAAAACATTAATTGAAACAACTAAACATTTAACATTTCTACATGTGAAACACGAAGTTTATAGACTAATATTCACAATAGCCAACATATTTTGTCAGGGATTTTGATGACTAAAGATCTCTAATAGTATCCAAGCAAATTGGCATTATTCATTTTCAATGAGAGCTGATGATTTGTAGCAGCGAATTAAAATAAGTTCAACCTTGCAAAATGCCATTTTAAAATGGAGGTGGGGATTCCCCCAAGGGGAAGTGCTTAGGGAAGTTTGCAAGTGCATTTCTAAAAGCATGCTGCACCTTTGGCTCAGAATGCATTTTGAAGCTCTCATTGCATTTTGCTACAATTATCACGCTGTATCATGATGAAAATGCAATCCCAAGTGTCCTACCCCTAAGTCTAAATGCATTTAGGAAAAACAGCATTTAAATGATAATTTTGCTACAGTTTTTGCTTGGACATGTTAAACATATCTAATCAATTTGGGTAATACATTTTCATTTTCATTTTGCAACTTATAAAGCTTTAAAAAGTTTTTAATTTGCATATTAAAACTAGTGTAGAAAATGGCAAATTTAAATGATATAATTGAATTTTCATTTTCATTTTGCACTAAATGTTGCACATATGCATGGGAAAATGTAAATTTAAATACAGAAATACATTGCCATTTTACATATTGCATTGCCATTTTGCATATTACATTTCAAATTGAATTTAGCTACACATATGCTTCCATACGGTTCGACAAAATAGTTAAAATCTGCATATAAAGAAGTTCAAATAGCATGGTTGCATCAACAAATACATTTTTATATCAGTTTTGCATTTGTCAATACTATCGGGTAGGTTTAGGGTTGGGATTGGTGTAGGGCATATTTCCAACATCATAGAGCATTCATTTTTAGCGACGGTCCCCGGATATTTGAATTCTGAACCACCGCAATACGTAAAACAACATAATAATAACACAGCAATACGTACTTATATCACCATAAAAATGTGCCAGGGTGTACGTATTGAACACGTGTTTTAGCGCCACTCAGTGGACATCTCTCTTTGAAACTGGGCGAAACGTAAAGGTAAAATGCTTTCACCAAAAAACAATCTCCAGTATATTCAGTTGTCAGACACGACTGGAACTTCAAATGGGACTGGCTTCTATGGTCAGATGTAACTAAAAATTTAGCTTTTTAGCAGCAAACACTCAAGATGGGTTTGGTGAACACATGGATAAAAAGTATCCCATGTGTATAATGAATATAAATATACTGCTGTATTTTTAATGTTGTGGGCCTATATTTCTGCTGGAGGTCCTGGACATCTTGTTTAGACACGTGGCATCACTGATTCTATCAAATACCAACAGATAAAAAATAAAAAAGTGACTGGCTCTGTTAGAAATCTTATAATGGGCCATGTTTGGATCTTCCAACCATACTTCTTCTGCTATGGCCATTTCAGTTCCCTGACCTGCACCCTATAGAAAATGAGTGGGGTGAACTGAAGAGGAGAAGCACCGTCATGGATTCCAGGGGGCAATGGGCAATTACTGTAGTTATTCTGTTCTGAACATCAAATCCTTTGTTTTTCCATCAAATGTATTCTAGTTGATTGAATAAAAGTATTTGGACTTTATATTTAAAAATTACCTCAAGTTAGCATCAGGTAGCTAGTTAGCTAGCCAGTTATCATCAGCTAACTTTTTTCTTTTTCTTTTTCTTTTTTTTTTCAAATAGACTATTATAATTTTGTAATTCATAATTATTGATTATATAACTTTTAATTTTAAGCTAAAACTGCCTGTACTCTGATTTTGCTGTAAACAGTTAAAGCAAATTGCTTTGTCAGACTGGGGGGCATTTTACCCCACCCATGGGGGCATTTTGCCCCACAGGTGGGGTAAAACGCCCCCTTGGCACAAATGTTAATAATCTAATAACATGAAAACATTTATTTCATAATGATATTTCCCCCATTTTAAATTTTTATTCTCCACTGAAAGGTTAGATTTTTGTGAATTTTTTAAATAATACATCAAAAGGGAACAATGGCGGAGGCTCAGGAGGAGGACGGACAACCGGGAGGGGGCCGGCAGACAGAGACCAGGGAGGCGACGAAGGAGGAAGGAGTGGAGCTGACGGAGGGAGGAGCCATGGAAGAGGAATGGCCGCCGACTCCAGGGGGCCAACCAACGGAGGCGGAGCAGGTGGTGGAGGAGCCCGAGGCGGAGACCCAACGAGCCAGGGGGATGCCGAGGATCCGGAGGGCCAGGGTGGAGCCGAGGGCTCTGGCGACCGAGGCGGAGACGGAGCTCCGGAGATCCGCGGCGGAGCCGGAGCGACTGAGGACCAAGGTGGAGCTGGCGGGAGGAAGGAGCCCAACGGAGCCGGTGGGACAGAGCGACGAGGTGCAGCCGGAGGAGCAGAGTCCTGAGGCGATGGCGGGTTGACGCCCAACCAAGGCGGAGCCGGAGGGACGAGGGAGCCCAGTGGAGCTGGTGGATCGACGGGTGACGGTGGAGGCGAGGGAGCTAGGAGCCAAAGTGGAGCCGCTGGGTCCACGGGCTGAGGAGGAGTCCGGGCCGAGGAGGCTGGAGGCGGAGGTGAGGGATACTCCAGCCCCGACGACGCTGGAGGATAGCAGTACCGTGGGGCTCGCACCACATTGATGGTGGGCTGAGGGCGAGCGGAGGGGCTGCCAGACTACAGCGGTGGAGGAGGCAGGAGCGGGTGGGAGGGCGGGCATTTGTCAGCCTCTGGGCTTTCAGGGTGAAACTCTGGAACGGGAGCCGACACTGGGGGGCGCTCTGGAGGCATGGGTTCTGGAGGATGCTTTCGGGGAGCGGGCACTGGAGTGCACTTCCGAGGAGCAGGCACTGGAGGGCGCTCTGGAGGAGCGGAGCTGGCAATGGTTTATTAGGGAAGAAAATCCATGGAGACATCAGTTGGTATCAGTGATACTTGCCTTTAGTCATAAAAAAGATGGTTTAAACAAATATTAAAAATATACTGTTGTTTCTACATTAATTTGAAGGTTGAATATGAAATTATTGCAATATAAAAGTATAATTAAAAACTAATGCTAGGTGGGATTAATCGCGATTAATTTCAGAAAAAAATGTGTGATTAATTAGTTGTTTTTTTTTATCGATTGACATCACTAATATATATATATATATATGTATGTATATATATATATATATATATATATACATACATACACACACATACAGTCAGGGGCGCCACTACAGATTCTGGGCCCCCTGGACAGCATATTCACTCGGGCCCTCCTGCGTGGGAGGGGGTTTGTTGGTGTCCCCGTCCATACAGATCGCTTTCCACGTTCAATCACGTTCCGGGGGGAATCCCCATCGGTAGAAATCGCGATCGCGTTCCCGGTAGAGCCCTGCACTGACCTCAAATTTAGCCCCTAGCCCGGCCCTGGCCCAAGACGCTCAGGCCCTAGCCCGGCCGGTGTCCGACAGCTTATCAGAATTACTGGCCCGAGTCCGACCCGAGCCCGTCTTTTTTTCCCCTTCTCCCAAATTACATTATAATACTATTTCAGCTATTAAAATAATTCAGTTTTGTATGTAATGGCAAAGTGATTATATTTCGTTTCATTTCTTTTTATTAAGTTAATTTAGAAAAACGTTTGGAGCATTTTTTTTTTTTTTTTTTTTTTTTTTTGTCGTTAAATATAAGTTTTAGTTTTTTAAAGTAATGACAAAGTGGCCAGCGGCATCAGAGGCCTCATGCCCATTCAAAGTGAGGAGGCACGTGCCCCCTCAGATTTTTGAGCCAAGTGGATTTTGAATGCAGCTTCCAAAGAAATAGCCGATTAATATTTTCTATATTTAACACAATCACACTGGCGTGATTAGAAAGTTCAGTGCGTCATATCGCATTATCGCATCATATGCGCATTTATAACCAATCTCACACGATTCTGTTGAGCTTATGAATGCAATGACCAATCAGAGGTGTTCAGATGAGTCATCATCTCTAAAATGCCGGTGTTTTCTTCACTCGCTTGCTGACTGAATACCTCTTTCTGGCGAATTCTCTCATTTTTATGCATAGTTTATAGATTACATTAAGTTACTTTGACCATCGCCCATAGATCAACATAATCTATAAAGGTGAGAATCAAGATATTTCATGATATAGTTAATGCGTTTGGGAATGTTTCGAATAAATAGGAAAAAATACCCAAAAAATACGGACTCAGAAAACCCTAGTTTATTCGTAAATCATTCAAAACCAACCACATTTCTTAAGTTTGACAATTAATATGCTGTGTCATGTTTATGACAGGTTATGTTGTCTTGGTAATGTCAAGTTGTCATGACAAAGACACTGACAGGTTATGATGTGTTGGTTTATGTCAAGTTGTCATAACAAAGACATCTCAAACAATGTCATCTTTGCATTAAAAATGACATAACTGAGCGAATTACACTTCATGATAGTTGTCATAAACATGCATAAAACCTCCTTCATATTAATGACGTGTCATGTCATGATTATGAAGGTGTCATGTCAGTCTTATGCACACCCCTTCAAGTAAAGTGTTACCAAATATTTTATAACTACCTGACTTAATCATGAATTACAGAAGGAATATGTGTTAATAATGCATTTATTAACACACTGAGCAACTATTATCATATGTCTAAATAAGATTTATAAATGTACATTTAAATAGTTTATTAATCATTTACTTAACTTAATACTTAATTTAGAAATGATAAATTGATTGTTAATAAAGTATGAAAATACAATTATTAAACATTATAGATATGCTTATAAATCAAGAACAAAACATGTATAGCTGTATTTATAAACTGCTTACTAATGCCTATTAATGTTGGGACAATGCTTTATAAAGGATAAATTGATTTTACTAATGCTTAACTAATGGTTCATAGCATGCAGTTATTATAAAGTGTTACCTATTTTTTAATCTTAATAAGTATTTGATTAAACTAGAAATAATGTATTAATTTATGCATTTCTTACATCAGACTCTATCAGAGTCATGGTAATTAAACTAGGCCTAGGGCCTATACCCCAATTTTATTTTAATAATTCATGAAATTGTATATTTGATTATGCTTACTATACCTTAAAAAGCATCTTTAACAACTTAAAAAAAAGTTAAACCAGTTTATTCAGTGTGCAGTATTTTCCCATAGTTTTCTCATTGAAAATGCCAAGGTTGTGTTTTTGGAAGTAATTACTGAAGTATTTAATTAGTGGAAGATTATTTGTAGTGATTGGTAGGCTAGAAAAAGCTCAATCAATTAGACAAAGGAAGTTGTGGGTATTAATAAAATTGTTTGCTGAAGCGGTAAATTGTACTTCAATCTCATTGAATGAAACAAATATGAAAATAAATGAAATGTAATGAGCATTAGAAAATCCATCAAGACTACCATATGGAAAATACAACAAAAATAACAGTAATGGAAATCAAAGAGAAATTGATGAATGTAATGTTTTATTGAGCATTTGCACATTTTCAGATACAAATGGAAGCTGGTGACACTGAATGAGAAGGTTTTCACTCGGCTGCCTCTTTGCTCTATGAATATAAATAGAACAAATTATGGTACAAATAAAAGCTTTCAAATTAAAGTAATTTTGAGAAATAATCATTTGAGAAAAGTAAAAGTAATCATTTGAGAAAAATTACCTTTCCAGCATCACGGCTCTTTGCTCTGAGCTTGTTGACCTGAGACTCAGCAATATCAGCACGCTCCTCAGCCTCCTCCAGCTCATGCTGCACCTTCCTCAACTTGGAAAGGTGAGTATTGGCTTGTTCCTCCTGCAAATCCACACACATTTATATCAGGAGAAGATGATACCAAATGTTTACAAGGTGTTTATAGATCTCAAATGAGGTACTCACAGCTTCTTCAGCCTGCCTCTTGTAAGCCTTGACCTTCAGCTGAAGCTTGTCAACCAGATCCTGCAGTCTGTTAACGTTCTTCTTATCCTCCTCAGTCTGCAGATAATGAACATACATCAGACTAGAACATAATCATATTAATGTGAAGTGGACTTTTAAAACACTTGGTAACATTTTATTGGCTGTTTATTAGTACTTGTACAGCACATATTCCTTGTTCTGCATGACCACATTTTAGAGCTACCTATCCCATACCTAAACTTAAGAACTATCTTACTTACTATTAATAAGCAGCAAACTAGGAGGCAAAAGTCATAGCTTATAGTTAGTTAATAGGGAGAATTGGCTCCTAAGCTAAAGTGTGACCGAATACTTTTTTTGTACCTGGTAGGTGAGCTCCTTGACTCTCCTCTCATATTTGCGGACACCTTTAACAGCATCAGCTCCACGTCTCTGCTCTGCTTCAACTTCAGCCTCAAGCTCACGAACCTAAATGCATATTGCATACTGTCCACATCAAGACTGTAAACATCAGAATAAAGGAGAACATAAGAATAAAGACAATCTTACTCTGGACTCCAGTTTCTGGAGTTGTTTCTTTCCTCCCTTCATGGCCAGATTCTCAGCCTCATCCAGACGGTGCTGCAGGTCCTTCACTGTAACTTCCAGATTCTTCTTCATCCTCTCAAGGTGAGCACTGGTGTCCTGCTCCTTCTTGAGCTCTTCTGCCATCATTGCAGCCTTTTGCAAAAATATAGATATATATTAGATCCACATTTTTAAGTACACAAGTGTTTTGTGAATCATTTGGCAGCTATGGTTTCTCACATCAGTGATGGCTTTCTTGGCCTTCTCCTCTGCATTTCTGGCTTCCTGTACAGTGTCGTCAACTTCACTCTGGATCTGAACAAGGTCAGACTCAAGCTTCTTCTTGGTGTTCAGGAGACTTGTGTTCTGCAACATGGAAAGCAACAGTTTGAACATTTTGAATGATGCTCTCAATTTCCTAAATGTAATTTTAAAAACAACATGCCCTAACCTGAGAGTGCAGCAACCCAACACGCTCACTGGCGTCCACCAGCTCTTGTTCAGCCACTTTGCGGCCTCTCTCTGTCTGCTCCAGAGCAGCTCTCAGCTCCTCAATCTCAGCTTGCATCAGAGTGTTTCTGCGCTCCACCATTGCCACCTGCTCCTTCATGTCTTCCTGTCCTCTCAGAGCATCATCAAGGTGCAGCTGGGCATCCTGAACATAACAATAGCATTACAGTATTAAGCTTTTGATGTGCTTTCTGTTGGCCTTTACTTAGCATAGGTTAGATTATTCAAACATATTAATGCACCCCAAAGCCAAAGAGAAGTTATATACCTTGAGTTGTCCCTGAACGTTCCTGAGCTGTTTCTGGGCCTCAGAAGCTTGGCGATTGGCATGGCTCAGCTGTATCTCCATCTCATTAAGGTCTCCCTCCATCTTCTTCTTGATTCTCAGGGCATCATTCCTGCTCCTGACCTCAGAGTCCAGAGTGCTCTGCATGGATTCAATGACTCTCTGGCTGTTCCTCTTGATCTGCTCCATTTCCTCATCCTTCTCTGCAAGCTTCCTGTCAATCTCACCCTTGACCTGGTTTAGCTCAAGCTGGACACGGAGAATCTTGGACTCCTCATGCTCCAGGGTGCCCTATTAATAATAAAAACATTTAAGTGTCAGAATGACCAACACAGTATAATGCTACTAGCAAGAATGACAAGAATTACTCTAGATACTCACTTCAGCTTCCTCCAGGGCGGTCTGAATCTCAGACTTCTCAGTCTCCACTGCCTTTTTAGCCTTTTCCAGCTCATGGATGCTCTTACCAGTCTCACCTAACTGCTCTGTCAGATCTGAAATCTCCTCTGTAGAAAGGAAAAATATAATCTGTATCATTACTGGCATTCATTAATCATATATGTTTACATTTTAATGTTTCAGTCTTACGCTGCAGATTCTTGTTTTCTCTCTTGAGGGTCTCCAGCTGATCCAGACTCTCCTCATAAGAGTTCTTCATCTTGAACAGCTCAGTGCTGAGTGAACGAGCCTCTTTCTGGGCACCTTCCAGCTCTGACTGACCTTCCTCATATTTCTGCTTCCATTCTGCCAGGACCTTTAATGGAGACATATCAAGATCAGGTTTGTTTAACTTAAAGCATGCCGAAAAAAGCCCACACAACTGTTTTGAAGAGAATATCATATCACATATTTTTTTTACCTTGTCAAAGTTCCTCTGCTTTTTGTCAAGGTTGGCAGCCAAAGCATTGGCTCTCTCCACATCAATCATGAGGTCCTCCACCTCACCCTGGAGTCTCTGTTTGGTCTTCTCCAGAGATGCACATTTGGAATTCACAGCCTCAATTTGTTCCTCTGCCTCCTGCAGGCGCTGAGCCAACTTCTTCCTGTTATGAATTTGTAAATAGAAATTTTGAAATTAAAACCTTTTGACATATGAACAAATATTTATCAGATCTTATGTTCATACTTGGCCTCTTCAAGTTCCTCAGTGCGCTGGATGGCATCAGTTTCATATTTAGTTCTCCACTGAGCAACTTCACTGTTGGCCTTTGACATTCCCCGCTGCAGCTCAGCCTTTGCCTCTTGCTCTTCCTCAAACTGCTCACGGAGCAGGTCGCAGTCATGACGGGCTGATTGCACAGCATGAGCCAGTGCGTTCTTAGCCTAGGAGACAAAGTCACATAATATTAGTTTTCTTGTATAATAAGTGACATGTATTTGTTTGTATTGATTCTGCTGTATTACCTTAACCTCCTCTTCAATCTGCCTCTTAAGCTCTTCAATTTGCTGAGTGAAAGCTTGTTTGCCTCTGGTGAGCTGAGAAACCAGAGCCTCTTTCTCTTCGAGTTGACGGCCAAACTCACCTTTTGAGATTTACATTTACAAAAATATTGGTAAGTCATAACAATGGTGGAGAAAATGGTGTATATATCTACATTAATGAATGGAAGAAGTAATGTTTTTCTATTGTGTAGTGGCAGTTCTTTACAGTGGATAAACTACTTGGACTACTTGCACTCATTTTAGTCCACTGCTGTCAGTCTAGTTTCTGTTTGACTGTATTACACTAAACCACAACATGCTTAAAACCCTCTAAGAAGAGTTGCATATCCATCATCTCTTTAAAGTGTACTGCTCCCAGTATATAAACAATTTTGCCACCATAAGTTTGTATTTATATTTGTGTTTATAAGGCATTTTATTAGTGAAGCAAATTATTTTTTTGTAATTTTGAGACTTTGTTTCCATTGTTACCATTTTCAGTTTGAAGTCTTGCTCTTTGAGCACTGACGTCATTTATCTGTCGAAGGTTCTCATCATTCTTTGACTTAATTTCACTAAGTTGGTCCTCAAGGGTGCGGCACATCTTCTCAAGATTTGCCTGTAAACACCAAAGTCATTTGAGTGTTAAGAATCTTAACCATATTTAATATATTTCCTTGAAAAGATTTAAGAACCAATTCTCAAACCTTTGTTTTGGCAACAGTCTCCATGTTGCTGGAGAGATCATCAATCTCCATTTTGTATTCACTCTTCTCTTTCTCAAGCTTCTGCTTGACACGCTGGAGGTTGTCGATTTGCTCTCCCAGCTCAGCCACAGTGTCTGCCTGCTTCTTACGGAGGGCAGCAGCCGTAGCTTCATGCTGGAGGGTGGACTCTTCAAGATCACGACGCAGCTTCTGGAATTCAGCTTCACGCTTTTTATTCATCTCGATTTGAGCAGCAGTGGCTCCCCCAGCCTCCTCAAGCCTCTCACTGATCTCCTCAAGTTCCCTGGAGAGATCAGCTCTCTGCTTCTCAACCTTGGCACGAGCAGCACGCTCAGCCTCAATCTCTTCCTCCAGTTCCTCAATCCGAGCCTACAGTGGCATTAATGAAACCATATTAGTCTTTGTTTTACCCTTTCCTTTAACAGAGAGAGAGAAAAAAAAACTCAAGAAATACCTGAAGTTCCTTGATCTTCTTCTGCAGTTGAGCACCCAGAGATTGTTCATCTTCAATCTTGCTGAGCAGCTGACTTGTTTCAAAGTCTTTTCTGTGTGTAAAACGGGAACAATGAATGATTTGAAATAAATGATAACCATTATTTTTGTAAGAATTTACAAAAACTTCCTACTTTTTCAGCTTCTCCTCAGATTGCTGCTTGTCATTCTCCAGGTCCATGATGGACTCTTGGGCTAATTTCAGGTCTCCTTCAAGCTTTCTCTTTGCTCTCTCAAGATCCATGCGGAGCTTCTTCTCTTGTTCAAGGGAACCTTCCAGCTAAGCAATTTCAAGTTGGTATTGTGTTAATTAAATGTGTTAATTATTATCACCATTATTATAGGAATCATTTGAACATGTGACAAGTGATACACCTAATGCATTTCTGTCTTTAATATTTAGTCACTACTTCTACTCATGGTATGAAAATACAAAATTATATATTCAAAGTATAACCTAATTATGACGACTCACATCATCAACTTGCTGCTCAAGTTTTGTCTTGGATTTGGTCAGGGTGTTGACTTTGTCCTCCTCTGCCTGGAGATCATCCAAGGTCTGCTGATGTGCCTCTTGGAGGGCTTTCTTCTCCTTTGTAAGCTTGGCAATGCTCTCATCCTGAGCTGCCATTTCTTCAGTCAGGTTCTTGACCTGTTTTTTTGTTCCAAATGAGCTCATTTTATATTCCATATCAGCATATGAAACAAAGATTAATCTAATCTTAAACCAACTTCATGTCCAACCTTATTCTCAGTGGCATGTTTCTCCTTTTCCACTTTAGCCAAGGTGAGCTCCAGGTCATCGATGTCTTTCTTCAGCTCAGAGCACTCATCCTCCAGTTTCCTCTTCTTGGCTGTCAGTTCAGCATTGATCTCTTCCTCATCCTCCAGTCTTTCAGTTGTCTCTTTGAGTTTAGCTTCAAGCTGGATTTTGCTCTTGATCAGACCCTCACACCTCTCCTCAGCATCTGAGAGATTCTCAGCTTCCTGTTAGGAAAACAGATCCCTATATCATTGGAAATGTTTTTATTCTATTTTAATGGAGGTAAAATTCAGTTAATTCAATTAGGTAAACTCACAGATGCTACTTGCAGCTGCAGATCATTTTTCTCTTGCAGCAGTGCCACCATCTTCTCTTCAAGCTCCTTCTTTTTGGCTTCAGCCTTGACAAGATCTTCTTTGCATTTTGCAAAGTCCTCTTTCATGGTTGCCAACTCCTTCTCAGTCTCAGCACTCTTCAGCAGAGGCTTAATCTTGTAGTAAACCTTCATCCATGGCCAGTGTTTGACATTCATGAATGAGCGAACGTTGTATTGGATGGTGTAAATTGCATCCCTGATTAAATCATTTAGATAATTAGTAATTGGTAAATGCATTTATTTTTATACTTGTCAACACAATACTTCCTACACGTCTTACATGTGCCAAAAAACTTAAGAAGAAATCTGTAAAAAAAACCAGAAAAGGTACTTGCAATTTTCTGCCTAGACATTTCTGCCATTGACACAAAATAGTAAATAAAAAACACGGTTGTTGTAAATTTTAGTTAAATCTTAAATATTTTCCAAGATAATTCTTTGCCATAGAGAGGAAAATATTTTATTGATAATCCATTAACTCTCTGAAGGCATGTGGGGTAGGAATCATTTGTATAAATCTTTCCACTGATAAAACGTCTATACTAACTGAAATAGGTAAATATAAGAATCAGAGGTTTTGTTCCTGTTGTGACATTCCTCACCTCCTCTCCATCATCTTCACAAACTCCCTCCTCATCAGGTAACCACGGCAGACAGCCTGAGTCATTGTAACCAGAGCGGCCAGTTTCTCATCACGCATCTCCTCAAGAGTACCCAGAAGACCAGCTTTGAAGAACACCTGAATTCACAACAGATCAAAAGATATTGATTTAAACAGAATAATCTTATACAATAAATCATGATCACAAATGTTTTACATGCTGTAAAGCAGAATATGAACCTTTGTGTGTCCAAATCTGTACTGGTCGTGATCAACGTCAATGGATCCCAGGAGTTTCTCTGCAGCCTTCTTGTTGTCAATAAACTGTCCCTCTGGGATTACACTGGCATTCAGCACCTTGTATCTGTTGAAGATCAATCAAAATGTGTCATATGCTCTAATTAAGAGCCTGATACCGAAAATGTTTTCATGTGGTCCCTTTTACCTCTGCTTGAAGTCACCATAGAGGATTCTGCTGGGGAAGCCCTTTCTGCAGATTCTGATGCCCTCCAGCACACCGTTACACCTCAGCTGATGGATAACCAGGTGGTTCTCCATGAGACCTATAAAGAACAGTTTAGGTCATGAGCTTGGTAAATTAATAAAAGCATTAAATATTGTATTAACACCAGATTATCTGTAAGCCCTTTATTACTTTACCTGGAATCTTGGACTCATTGGGAATAAGACAACGCACAAAGTGAGGGTGAGTGCTCCTCAAGTTGGTCATGAGCTTGCCCAAGTTCTCCTGTTTAATCATGAAAAGTTACAGCTTTCTTAGTCACATTCTCTCAATTGTTGATAAATAATTTCTCTGAATTAGAGTCAAGCAAGCTGATGTACAGTCACTGCTTTCAGTTGCAGCATTATTCACATTTGGTCTCAAACAAAGACATACTCTAAACTGAGAAGATACAGTCTGCATGGAACCACCCTTCTTCTTGCCTCCCTTCTTGCCACCACCAGTCTCTAAGCAAATTAAAAGACAAAGGAAGACACAATGTAATAACTAGAAGAAAGTGCAAAATTAAATCCATGTTTAGTTAATTCAATTAACACGAATCAATTAACACTTCAGTTTTTTTCATTACCCTCAACAACAGGTGGGTAGAGAGTAGCCAGCAGTTTGACAGAAGACTTCTGGTAAAGCTGCACAACAGACTCATTCAGTGGATCCTTGTTCTTGTCCAACCAGCCAGTAATGTTGTAGTCCACAGTTCCAGCGTAGTGCACCAGGGAGAAGTGGGCCTCTGCCTTGCCTTTGGCAGGCTTTGGTTTCTGGAAAGCATTGCACTTGCCAAGATGCTGATCATACAGCTTGTTCTTGAAGGAAGTGTCTGTAGCCTTGGGGAACATGCACTCCTCTTCAAGGATGGAGAAGATACCCATGGGCTGTTTATAAAAGAATATTTATTATTAAAAATGTATATTTTTGAAAACGGAAAATGGAAATTAAGTTCATAAACCAGTAAAAACCTTCTCAATGAGCTCAATGCAAGCAGCCAAGTCCATGCCGAAGTCAATGAACTCCCAAACAATGCCCTCCTTCTTGTACTCCTCTTGTTCCAGCACAAACATGTGGTGGTTGAAAAACTGTTGCAGTTTCTCGTTAGTGAAGTTGATGCACAGCTGCTCCATGCTGTTGAACTGGAGAAAGAAACAGGACCACTTACTGATTGCTGAATGTAACTCAATTTGCCATAAAGAGAGATAAACATAAAAGATTCTTACATCAAAGATCTCAAAGCCAGCAATATCCAGCACACCAATGAAGAAATTTCTTTGTTGTTTTGTGTCCAACATCTGGTTGATACGAATGACCATCCACAAGAACATCCTCTCATAGATAGATTTGCACAAGGCGCTAACAGAGTTGTACACCTGTAAGAACAGAGTGAATGTTTATTAAAAACTTTATTTGCTATAATTAGTCAGATTCATGATTTTCAGGCTGAACACAAGTCCATGCTGGAAATATGTTACTACATATATTAATACACACACCTGTGGCACAGTTTGGCCTTTGGTCACAAACTCATTTCCAACTTTTACTCTGGGGTAGCACAAAGCCTTCAGCATATCAGCAGAGTTCAAACCCAAAAGGTAGGCGATTTTATCAGCCTCTGCAATTTGAAAGTTGGAATTTTTTTTACATTTTTTTATGAAAATAGAAATGTGGATCTCTCAAATCAAAGCACTGCATGTAATCACACACATCGGTATTATTTAGTCTCACCCTCTGTGCCATCAGGCTCAGCCTGCTCCTCACGCTGCTTCTGCTTGAACTTCATGTTACCATGATGGAGCACAGCTCCAGTGAACTTGTAGATGCACATCTTCTCCTCAGCACTGAAGCCCAGAATGTCAATAGCAGTCTGGAAATTTCAGAAAATAATGAGCTCTATGATCAGCCATATTTATATTGAATTTGTTATTTAAAAAAACATTGACTCACATCAGTAGCAACCAGTTCCTCTTTATCATCAATGCTTGCCACTGTGATCTGACCCATACTGCACATGGGGAAGTCATATGGGTTGGTGGTGATGAGAGTCATTTCTGTAAAATACACAGAGCATTTATTACATAGAAATTTACAATATTATCTGTAAAATATAGTAAATATGAAATAAAATATGTGCATCTACCGATCAGCTCAGGCTTATGGTTGGTCATCATCTGGTAAAAGATGTGGTAGCCTCTCTCATCTGGAAGCTGGAATGTCACTCTAGACTTCTCCAGCAGATCTGTTGAGAGAATGTACTTGAGTCACAATCATCTGAAGAGTGACAGACAAAGACAAATGTGCAGGATGGATAAATTAAATCATGTCCACCTACATGTCTCAATATCAGCACTAGCCAGTTTTCCTGATGTACCGAAATGAATTCTGATGAATTTACCCTGTTTGAAATAAAATGAACATTTGAGTTGCTGTACTGTATTACTAAAACGAATAAATAAATAAATAAATAAATAAATAAAAATCATAGAAAAAAACTCAACAAAGCTAAGCTAAATATTTCTAAATTATGTTTTAATATAAACATAGCTTGACTTACAAAACGAGAGGAGTTGTCATTTCTCACAGTCTTGGCATTACCATAAGCCTCAAGCAGAGGGTTGGCAGCAATGATCTGATCCTCAAGAGAACCCTGTGATATTTGAAGGGGGTTCAGTTATTTTCTCTTGTAGGCCTATGTGTAATCACTGTTTGCAGACATTTTTACAAATTCACATACTGTATCATATATTGGGTGAGACTAGAGTAATTCAGTATTCATCTTAAATATCTTTCAGAGTAATATATTTGTCATAGTTTTGTATTTCATACCTGCATTTTGCCGGGAGTCTGCTCTTTCTTCTTGTCACCCTGAACTGCAACTGTGGCAAAGTATTGGATGACACGTTTGGTGTTCACAGTCTTTCCAGCACCAGATTCTCCACTGGTTTATGAGAAGAGAAATGATGATAAGAAATGTAGAAGTTCCACAAGAGCAAAAAATAACCTTTCTCAACATCTCTAATAGCAGGCTAGATACGTACGTAATCAGGACAGACTGGTTCTCTCTGTCTGTAAATTCAAAGGTAATAATGTTTCAGCAATTTTTTTTTTTTAAACTATGAATGTGAATAATAACTTTCAACTGAAATATATAATTCAGGTCTTCTAAATCAGATCTTACCAGTCAGCATGAACTGATAGGCGTTGTCAGAGACAGAGAAGATGTGGGGTGGGGCCTCCATACGCTTTTTGCCTCTGTAGGCAGCCACCACTTCTGCATCATACACTGGGAGCCACTTGTAGGGGTTCACAGTAGCGCAGAACAGCCCAGAGTAGGTCTGAAATGAGCAGAGAAGTTGTCAGATTGTAACACTGACAAAATTAACTAAAATGCTGTTTTACTTTGCTTCAGAACTTACGTAGATCATCCATGCAGCATAACGCTCTTTGAGGTTATACAGCACAGAGGGTTCATTGAGATGGGTCATCATGGCCATGTCCTCAATCTTGTCAAACTTGGGAGGATTCATTGGATGGACGTCATCCTCCTTAGCAACTCTCTCCTAGAAATTTGATCCATTATATTAGATAGACCAGAAAAATATGTAAAATTAAATATGTAAAAAGTTTTTCGTGGAATGTTGATATTTCACCTCCTTAGTGTCATTCACAATAACAGTGACTTTGCCACCGTCTTTGCTCTTGATTGTTCCCTTGACGTACAACTCTTTAGGATCAACCACATAGCAGGCAGACTTGGCATCAAATGGTTTGTTCTGAGCCTCGATTCTCTCCTTCTCAGGCTTACGGAGGTAAATGGCAGCCTTGCCATAAATGGCCATCTCTGCGTCCGTACTCATGGTGGCGGCTTGCTGCAGTGAAGAGAGGATAATTTACTTTATTTCTTATTTACAAGACAACCTCATCACTGTACAATTTCTTTTCCATATTGGCAATTAATTTGCACTACTACTTGTCAAAAATAAGTGTCCATGAATTAGAAATAAGAAATGGCTGTGTAGTTATTACCAACACAAATATTGTTTACCTTTTTCTTTCTCACTAGCGATGTTTTTCCAGCAGCCCTGCAATAGATTTAAAAGTCATGTGACCTTTCTGTTTTCCTCTAATTTAATAAGCAAAATATTATTACCATACATTTATGTTAAATCAATTTTCATATCTCTTCATTTAGTAATACTGAAAATATGTGAATGCAAATATCCAGAATATTTAATAGTCACCCATTTCTCCATTTTTATCTAATCATCATTTATTGTAAGTATAGGCTATTTTTTACAACCAATGGCAAACAGTAGAGCTGTCAGTAATGTTCTCACCACAATCACGAACACAGCTGCCTCCTGAACAGTCTTCAGGGCTTGTCCATACCACCTTATATTGGATTTGTTCTGCTAGCCAAGCAGAAGCTAAATATGGCTAACTAATGTCTAATATGACACAAATGGGAGTCAAGAAATTGATCAGCTGAAACACTTGGCACTGACAATCATCCTGAAGATGGATATGACTTACTGTACTGCATGTTATTTTTCTTCCAGAACATAAATTTTGTACTTGTGTTTCACTGTTTTGTTTGTGAAGTTTAGATAAATGTAAAGTTTAGATACAGATGATACTTTTGTTTAATAAATCAATTTAATTGATGTAACTTATTAAGTTTGATGATATTCAACACTGCCTCAAAAGAAGCATGCAATGTCAGCAGATGTATTATGATACACCAGTCAGCATGAACCAAGACTGGCTTAGTCACATATGGATTAGTTCTTATTTAATGTAAATGTCAAGGAGACATATGTAGAACAGCTTGGCTTTGTCATCACTATGTAGAAGCATCACTACTGGATAATGGAATTTTCTGACTTCAAGATAATGTTTTTAATAAGAAAACTTCTTAAGTAAATGTTATTTAGCCTGAGTGTTGTCATAGAAATAGGTATGGAAATTTAGGATACAATATACAGGTGCATCTCAATAAATTAGAATGTCGTGGAAAAGTTCATTAATATCTGTAATTCAACTCAAATTGTGAAACTCGTGTATTAAATAAATTCAATGAACACAGACTGAAGTAGTTGAAGTTTTTGGTTCTTTTAATTGTGATGATTTTGGCTCACATTTAACAAAAACCCACCAATTCACTATTTCAACAAATTAGAATATGGTGACATGCCAATCAGCTAATCAACTCAAAACACCTGCAAAGGTTTCCTGAGCCTTCAAAATGGTTTCTCAGTTTGGTTCACTAGGCTACACAATCATGGGGAAGACTGCTGATCTGACAGTTGTCCAGAAGACAATCATTGACACCCTTCACAAGGAGGGTAAGCCACAAACATTCATTGCCAAAGAAGCTGGCTGTTCACAGAGTGCTGTATCCAAGCATGTTAACAAAAAGTTGAGAGGAAGGAAAAAGTGTGGAAGAAAAAGATGCACAACCAACCGAGAGAACCGCAGCCTTATGAGGATTGTCAAGCAAAATCGATTCAAGAATTTGCATGAACTTCACAAAGAATGGACTGAGGCTGGGGTCAAGGCATCAAGAGCCACCACACACAGACGTGTCAAGGAATTTGGCTACAGTTGTCGTATTCCTCTTGTTAAGCCACTTCTGAACCACAGACAACATCAGAGGCGTCTTATCTGGGGTAAGTAGAAGAAGAACTGGACTGTTGCCCAGTGGTCCAAAGTCCTCTTTTCAGATGAGAGCAAGTTTTGTATTTTATTTGGAAACCAAGGTCCTAGAGTCTGGAGGAAGGGTGGAGAAGCTCGTAGGCCAAGTTGCTTGAAGTCCAGTGTTAAGTTTCCAGTCTGTGGTGATTTGGGGTGCAATGTCATCTGCTGGTGTTGGTTCATTGTGTTTTTTGAAAACCAAAGTCACTGCACCCGTTTACCAAGACATTTTGGAGCACTTCATGATTCCTTCTGCTGACCAGCTTTTTAAAGATGCTGATTTCATTTTCCAGCAGGATTTGGCACCTGCCCACACTGCCAAAAGCACCAAAAGTTGGTTAAATGACCATGGTGTTGGTGTGCTTGACTGGCCAGCAAACTCACCAGACCTGGTGAGGTATTGTCAAGAGGAAAATGAGAAACAAGAGACCAAAAAATGCAGATGAGCTGAAGGCCACTGTCAAAGAACCTTGGCTTCCATACCACCTCAGCAGTGCCACAAACTGATCACCTCCACGCCACGCCGAATTGAGGCCGTAATTAAAACAAAAGGAGCCCCTACCAAGTATTGAGTACATATACAGTAAATGAACATACTTTCCAGAAGGCCAACAATTCACTAAAAATGTTTTTTTTTTTTATGTTTTTTTTTTATATTGGTCTTATGGAGTATTCTAATTTGTTGAGATAGTGAATTGGTGGGTTTTTGTTAAATGTGAGCCAAAATCATCACAATTAAAAGAACCAAAGACTTAAACTACTTCAGTCTGTGTGCATTGAATTTATTTAATACACGAGTTTCACAATTTGAGTTGAATTACTGAAATAAATGAACTTTTCCACGACATTCTAATTTATGGAGATGCACCTGTATATATACCTGTATATATGTATGTATATATATATATATATATATATATATATATATATATATATATTGTGACGAATGTCCCGAGCGCTCGTCAGCGTCGCCCGGGAAAACAACGAGGATCACCTTTACGTCCTCGTCTCGGGCTGGCCGAGCGCAACTGAAGCTTGTCACGGTTGGGCTTGATAAGCCTCCACAATACACACACTGGTGAGACATGTCTCCAGAAGACTCCACGCTAACTCTTGATCTGCATTTATTCCAGAAAGCAGCCTTTGACTGGCCAGCCCCTGCACACGAGCACGGCACGGAGGACAGCCACTGGGAAGCACAAGCATTGGTCTCACAAGGAGCACGGAGCACCATCACAGACACAAGTTTGCACCCTAAAACCCTCAATAAATTCACCCTCTGGGGCATTTATTGACTACCCCTTGTCGTGTGACTCTTCACCCCATTGCAATATATATATATATATATATATGTGTGTGTGTGCATTTATTAGCACTGTGATTTTGTGATGGAAAAACTTTGGCTTATATGTCAAGAATAGTAATCACCACAACATACATCCCCCTGAAACATACAGTTAGGTCCATACATATTTGGACACAGGCACAATTTTTATTATTTTATCTGCTGACCAAAACACATTAAAGTTACAGTTATATATAATATGGGGTTAAAGTGCACACTCTGAGCTTTAATTTGAGGGTATTCTCATCAAAATTGGAGGAAAGGTTAAGGAATTACAGCTCTTTAATATGTATCTCCCCCCTTTTTCAAGGGATCATAAGTATTTGGACAATTGACTCAAAAGCTGTTTCATGGACAACCGTGGGCTGTTTTTTGATTATTTTTACATCAGTTAAGCAGGTAAAAGGTCTGAAGTTGATTCTAAGTGTTCCATTTGCATTTGGAAGCTATTGTTGTGAACCCACATCATACAGTCAAAGGATCTCTCCAAACAATCCTCACCATGGTAAAGAAAAACCCTTCCACAACATCCAGCCAAGAGAAGAACACTCTCCAGGAAGTAGACGTGTCACTGTCAACATCTACAATCAAGAGAAGACTTCACGAGAGCAAATACAGAGGGTTCACCACAAGGTGCAAACAAGGCCTGATTAGACTTTGTCAAAAAAAACATGTAAAAAAGCTAGACCACTTCTGCAAAAGCATTCTTTGGATGGCTGAAATTAAGATCAACCTGTACCAGAATGACAGGAAGAAAAAAAGTTTGGAGAAGGCTTGGAACAGCTTATGATCCAAAGCATACAACATCATCTGTAAACATGGTGGAGCAGTGTGTGATGGCATGAGCATGCATGGCTTCCAGTGGCACTGGGTTACTGGTGTTTAGTGATGACGTGATAGAGGACAGAAGCAACTGGAAGAATTCTGAAGTGTATAGGGATATACTGTCTGCCCGGATTCAGCCAAATGGAGCAAAGTTGATTGGACAACGCTTCATAGTACAAATGGACGATGACCCAAAACATAAAGCAAAAGCAACCCAGGAGTTTTTGAAGGTAAAAAAGTGGAATATTCTGCAATGGCCAAGCCAATCTCCTGATTTCAACCCGATTGAGCATGCATTTCACTTGCTGAATTATTGCTTACTAAACTAAAGGCAGAAAGACCCACAAACAAACAACAACTAAAGTCAGCTGGAGCAAAGGCCTGGTAAAGCATCACAAAGGAGGAAACCCAGTCTTTGGTGATGTCCATGAGTTCCAGACAGGCAGTCATTATCCACAAAGGATTCTCAACAAAATATTTAAAATGAACATTTTATTTATGATTATATTTATTTGTCCAATTACATTTGAGACCCTGAAAATGGGGGGACTGTGTTTAAACATGGTTGTAATTCCTAGCCATTGTATGTTACATTTTTGTTCAACCCCTTGAATTAAAGTTTAAAGTCTGACTTCAATTTCATCTTGATTGTTTTATGTTTAATTCTGTTCTGGTGGCATACAGAGCCATTATGCAAATTATGAAAATTGTGTTAGTGTCCAACAGTGATGGGAATAACAGCATTATAAATAAACGGTGTTACTAATGGCGTTATTTTTTTAGTAACGAGTAATCAAACGAATTACTGTTTCCCCCGTTACAATGCCGTTACCGTTACTGACAATAAAATGCGGCGTTACTATAATTTATTATAATTTTATTATAATTTTATTTTTCAGTTCATCTGAATGGATGCGCAGTGTAAGCTGTATTTGACGCAGCGTTACCATAAACTCTAGTGTGAAGGCGCACACCTCGCCGTCGCTTTGTCTGACACACACAAAGAAAGATTCAGAGCGAGAGAGTCTTTCATAACAGGCAGAATTGACGCGCTACATGTAACCGATATTCTTTGTTGTATTTTTCTGTCAAAATAATGGAGTTCCTTTGGAATTCTTCAGCTTTTAAGAACTGTCGGGTTCTCCGGTAGTGGGCGGAACTAATGCGCAAACGACAATCTCATTGGCTGGCGCTCACCTATTAATCGTCCCTGTTTTGATTTCAGCAAATCAATTTGAGCGACCGCAGACTACGTGATTAATATTCATGAACACAGCAGCTCATTAATCTTTAGTGCGTTTTATATTGTTATTAGTAGTAGAATTCGTAGTAGTTTTGTTGTCTTATCATTTTCCCCCCCCCCTTTTTTATAGAAAGACTAAATGACAAACAGCATCTTAAGCACCACCACCAGTCCTAAGTTCAGTCAACATGACAAATATGCATTCATACATGGTTATTCTAATTACTAAAGTTTTATCATCATATAATGCTAAATTATCATAATATCATATTATAATGCTTGACTGACTGATGCTAAGTGTCAGTAGATAAATAATGTAGATTAATGTAATGTTTTATAATAATAATAGTTTCTATTTAGTGTCCATTTCATTAATTTAACATTTAATATTGGGGGCATCCAAGTTATTTGACAT
The DNA here is from genome assembly GCA_039654775.1 of Spinibarbus caldwelli. Classification (NCBI taxonomy): domain Eukaryota; kingdom Metazoa; phylum Chordata; class Actinopteri; order Cypriniformes; family Cyprinidae; genus Spinibarbus; species Spinibarbus caldwelli. The sequence continues at coordinate 307,587 of JBCAMP010000211.1, read as the reverse complement.
TTTAACTTTTTATGACTTTTTAACTTTTTTTTTTTAAAGTAGCGCAATAGTTACTTTCTCTGGTAATTAGTTACTTTTATAATGGTGTAACTCGGTTACTAACTCAGTTACTATTAGTGAGAAGTAACTAGTAACTATAAGTAATTACTTTTTTAAAGTAACGTGCCCAACACTGGTGTGCAAATATATATGGACCTAACTGTATGTGTGACACTTTTTTATGGCCTCATTCATGCAGAAACTGACATCAACACTAGCATAACATTTGCCTGATTTTTTATAGCAGGGCAAATGAGTGTAGCCCTGAGTCCTGCACATTCTCAGCATGCATAGCCTTTAGTAGGTTAGGGCTGTAGGAAGTGAGTAAAAGAGACACAAGCTAAGTTAGGCAACCAATTAAAAGGAAACCAAAATGAAACTTTGCTTTGCACATGCTGTAAAGGAAACTGAATTATTTACGTTCAATGGAGGTGATCATGAAAAAAAAAAATAATAATAAAAATATTTAATTGTTATTTCAGTAAATGCCCTGAAACAATCAGCCTCTTACTTCATGTAATGTTACTAAAACTGGCAGAAACAATCTTTGGCAAAAACAAGTGTGATTACTTTCATATCTGATTTTTTGAACTTCTTAACATACTTAAGATGTATACTAAGTGAAACTTTGTAAATAACAGATATGTTCACACATTTATGCTGTGCATGTAACACTGAAATGTGAACATGTTGACAAACTAAACTTTTATTGTGCCATAAATCTTCAATCACTCATTACACTTGTTCATACCACAGACGGTGGAGAGTGGCCACTGCAGAGCTCCCTGGCATTCTCACTATTTCAACACCCTCCTTCCTCCTGAATAGCTTTAGACTTGTCATGTAATTGGAGACTCCCTGGGCCATATTTTTGGCATGTACACCATGTGTGCACTCAGTAAGTTAAATGATGGTCTCAAGTGGCGGTTCTGCATGCCACTGTATCATATGGTGTATATTTACAGGCCCAGTTCCAGCCCTTAACTTAATCTGGCATGTACTAACACCACTCATCATAACCATTTTAATAGGTTCAGCCTCTGTGAAGTACAACCAATGATGCATTAATTAGGCTTAACTGACTCATTGATACAGGAAGTAAAGAAAATCTTACTGCCAGGTTTTTATTACCTGTTTACACTACTTGATTGTAACATATTGTAATTTATATATATTATATATTATATATTATATATTTTGTATTTGTGTGTTATTTGCACACTTTCACACTATATCCAGGACAGAATCTAATATAACTTAATGAACGCTGCAAAGTTTAGTAACATTTTTGGATGTCTTTCAAATTATATATATATATATATATAAATATATATATATATATATATATATATATATATATATATATATATATATATATATAACATATTCTAAAGTTATAACCAAATGAGCTCTTCAGGAGATCTATCGGGTGGGGGGTAAATGCTTGAATATCAGTCAGCAACACACATCTTACTTACTGAAGCATTTTGTCATATTATGGATGCTAAAAAGACATTCTTTTGGTATTTCAGTAACAGAGGATACATCCTCTGGCCAACTTATATTAAAGATATAACTGAATCATACAAAAGTAATATAAGAAGAGAAAATATTGAGCATTTGGCAAAACGTTGCTATGTTTTTATTTTATATATTTATTTATTTATTTTTACAGTGCATAGTATAGGCTGTCTGAGACATGTAATTTGAAAACTGCTCCTGAGTAATGTGATGAAAGCTGTGGAACACATACAAAAATAGTCAAGGTACAACGGTAAGGAGAAACTTGCCTTCTTACTTTTGATCACCCCAAGAAGGAAACCAAATAAGGAAGGCTTTGGGTTTCATAACCGACTGTGTCATGACCGGCAACAAAAGCTGTATGGTAGTGTGAAGTTAAAAGCACAGAGAATCTGGTGTCAGCTCTACAGCTTTAAATACCAGGCAGCACCATCTAGAGGATGTGACCTGAAGCTCTATTCAGCTGCATGATCAGCTTTAGGTAGGCCTATTTGCTTACCTAAATATCGATCAATTTCAGTATGTAGCCTCTTTCTGAATGTATCTGCATGATTGTATTGTTATATTGTCATTGATTTGTTTTTAACACTTTTAGACTGTTTATATTCAGTAACGCAAGGCACCATTTTCAAAACAGATTTATTAAATAGTCTTTCAAAATCAAAAGGATTGTCCTGGAATTATATAATAGAAGCCCCAGTATGAAGCCCCACCTCTTCTTTTTTTTTTTTTTTTTTTTTTTAATTGTAGCCTGAAAAAGTGAGAAAGAGTGAACTGGAACTTCTAATCTCTACTTAGTCAGTCAGTAGCTACTTACTGTTACATAGGAATGATCATCTTAGAAGTATTCTTGTGCAGCACGAATTATGTATTGCATAAATCTTTTTAAACCAAAGTAACACCAGAACTGATCTATTAAGCATATTACTATCGCTGTAGTCTTTTAGTAATGGTTCATAATATGACAAATATTCCCTTGCAAAGCCAATATTTACAAATGCTTCTAATGGTAGCCATCAAAAACAAAAGGTTAGGAAAACATTCATTACTTTTAACACACATATATTCACATATACATATTAAATAAGACGGGCTCTGCTTAACCAGTAACTAGTTCTTTAAGTTACTGGTTAGGCATTGCCCATCTGATTTTGCAGGTAACTGTTTGTCCATCATGTGAATAGGGATGACAATCTCTCCAGGAAGACTGATATTAGAGCCAGGTAATGGGGCCTGAACTGAGAGAATACCATCTGGAGACAGCATCGAGCTGATCTGTCTTAGGTCTATGTCAGCTGGAAGCCTAATGAATGACACAAGAAAAATGAAAACAGACGTGAGTAATCATGGAGTAACAATGTATATTCTGTACAGCTGTAATAATGTAAAAAAAAAAAAAAAAAACTGCATACACTCTTCAAAATAAAGGTGCTTGAAAGGTTCTTCACAGCGATGCCATTGAAGAAACCATTTTTCCATTGTTCCACAAAGAACCAGTCAGTCTTTCTCTCTTTCTTACCGTTTTATAATCTGAAGAATCTTCTTTCGCCACAAAGAACCTTTTGTAAAACATAAAGGTTCTTCAGATATTAAAGGTTCTTTATGGAACCATTTAGACAAAAAAGTTCTTCTATGGCATCGTGAAGCACCTTTATTTTTAAGAGTGTACTGTATGTAAAAAAATAAATCAGTACTATAAAAATGGCACAATTTCCTGTTAGGTTCAGTTTTTGAGAAATAACTGTTATTCTTGTTATTATTATTTTTTTTTAAATACAACAGAAATTACTATGAGAACTCAAATGGTAAAAAAGCTCTTACTTGTATTTTCTTGTAAAGCTTCTTGAGATCCATCTGTGATTCTCCTGCCTTTCCTCATGATTACCTATGAAAGAAAACAGATATAGAAGAACATGCCATTGAAGTATCATTTAGGAAATGTGATCAGCATCATGTAATGTCATTGCATAGGCTGGTTATTTTTACATATATACATGGTACTTTATTCATTTTTCAGGTGGAATAAAGCCAGACATATAAAGGTCATCATACCTGTTATCTCCAAATATCCCTCCTTGGTTTTGATGCTTATCTCCTCTGGAGAAAATGGACTGACATCTAGACAGACATTCCAGTTTTGCTGTCCTTTCATTTGTTCACACACAGATTCAGAAACACAACCTTCTAATCCAGTACATGATTTAGGTGGAACCTTCGTGCACAAAGAGCTGAAGAGAGGTAAACGTATAGATCCTGGCCAGGTCGATGTCCCCAAACTTTTCCTTGCTGAATCAATCCAGCTAACCTCATCTGGTTCAAGGAAACAGAGGAGGTTGGTATTTTGGTTGAAAAGGTTTTGTGTCTTCTCCTGAAGAGGGTTCCAGCAACCATTTCGGTGGAACAAAGGACGAGGCATCTTTAAACACAATTTCAAAACTAAAAACACTTAAGAGCTTTGAATACCTGATGGTGATGCAGTAACAATAAATCTGATTTGCCAACTTGCAAAATGCTACAGAAAGTTGCCACTCAGTTCTTTTATACTGTTCTTGTCTATTAAATCTTTATCCCAAATTATCCAGTTATCCAGTCCCAAATGTCAACAAAAGAGGCTTGGCAAATATTTCACCCTGTGTTACAATCTGACATAGAATGATGCCATCCTGTTTGTATTAATAGAACCGAAGGGGTAATGGCAAATTCTTGGCGCATGACAATGGACACACTGGCAATAGTGTCATTGCTTTAATGGCCTCTGTAGTCTGGTCACATCTCTGTGCCCTTTCTTTCACCATAGTTACCAACTTTGTTGTACAACAGAATGTACTTTCAGCCTTTATCTTAGCTCTAGAGAATTCCTCAGTCTTGTAAACAACATTCAGATAAGTTGCATTGCATAACACTAATTGCTCTGATTTTACTACCTGATGTTAAATTGAGAACAAGTGACGAAAAAAAAAAAAAACACAAAGCCAGATATTCATTCACTTTCTTTAATGACAAATCATTATGATTAAGCATTTTCACATCATCATAAATGCTCGGGATAGTTTCATACAGAAAAATCATGTACACAAACATGATTATCATCTTTTGTTTCCTTTCTCTATTACACTCTCTAGAAGAACCCTATTTCAACTGTGCATCTTATTTCATGAGTGACTTGGAATTGAAATGGGTTAATTTGAATGGGCTGGAGAAGGGCTGATCTGTGATCAGTTAGAAAGGCACAGAAAGAGAGGCTACAGCAGATATATAGTGGGAATGAGAACAGTGAAGCACAAAATACAAGAAAAGGGGTTTTATGAGCACATTTCTTTCCCATGTAGTAGAACGCTGATCACAACTCTACAGTGCTTGTGTGGTCCTCTGGCTCAGCAGCACTGGATCAGTGGGAGTGTACTAAAATAAGCATATGAACATTTAATGCATTTATTTTAACACATACTGCAAATCACATTTCTTAGAGACTTCAATGTATAAAATAAACCAAAGATTTCAAGAAATATTTAAATAAGTGTCTTTATAGTTTCTCACCAACAGTGCTAAAGTTTCTCAGGCAAAAGGATTTCCCCCAAACGGGTCTCCAAAAGCATCTGCAAGGGCAGCAGTCTGAGTGGCTGGAGTGTTCTGTGATAGAAAACAGGCAACACAATTCATCCAGAAAAATTCAAGAGGTCAACAAACTTGCAATCCCAAAAACACAGCATAACAAAAACTATGTAAATGTACATACTGTATTCATGGGTGGTGCTCCAAAAGGGTTAGTTCCAAAAGTGTCATCAAAAAGGTTTGAGCCTGCTATGGGAGTTGGGTTCGAGGGTGCAGGGGCTGGAGTGAAGGCAGCATCCAAAAGCCCTGTGGCAGGGGCCGGGGTCGGGACTAGACCTGCTCCCTGTGGTACTGCAACAGTAGGAGGGGACTGCAGAGGAGCAAGTTTGGAGGTCCCTGGACAAGATGAGGAACTGTATTTATCAAACTATCAAAATCGCTATGCTCCATGTCTTAAATCATAAGTTACAGCTGTTAATTAAAATGAATACCATTTGAGTTAACTGAGATTTGATTTATGTCAAAGTCATCATGATCTGCCACCTCCTGAGCCAAGCCAACGTTGCTGGAAAAGTACTGGTCAAATGAGCCATTGGTGCTCAGATCAGTGTCTTGTTCTGCTTTCTGGGACTTTTTTTGAACATATCTTTTCCAGTCTTCTTCTCCTTCTCCCCTAGGGGGTCCAAAGCTGTAAAGGCACTTTTGGCCACTGGGGGATCTTCTTTCACTGGAGGACGGGGTGGAGGTCGAGGAGGAACCACTGCACTCTGTTGCATACACATCATTGCATTAGGAGCCATCATGGGAGGAAATTGGTTTGGCTGGAAAGGGCCTGCCATAGGACCGGAGGTGGGCCAGGCTCCAACGGGTGCTGCAGTTCCTGGTTGACCCCAGGCTTGAGTGACAGCTGGTGGACCAAAAGGGGAAACTCCTTGTTGCCCCCATGCAGGTGCAGGCAGGCCTCCAAAGGCAGATGGTTGAGGAAAAGGGTTTGGTTGTCCTAGAACCGTTACTTGAGGAACAGCACCCTGAGGTGGAAACATTGTGGGAGTCTGACTCCATAGAGATGGAGCTGTCCCAGGAGTTTGAGTGACAGAAGTAGGGCCCAGAGACAATGACCCTACAGAACACAATAATTACATTAATTACAAACAACATCAAAAAATGAAAGCATGTTCACCATGTTCGAAGTGACATGCAAAAATGTTCCATTAAAATTGGGTTGTCAAACAACCCAGGGGGTGCTAGGAGAGGAAATTCAGGGGGAAAAGGTGATCTTAAAATTTTGTATGTGCTCTGTTTTATTTAAATTAATATTTAACACTTACTCAATTTGACATTGTTTTCATTCTGCTTTTAGAAATCATGAAATTTACTTACAATATAAAAGCAGATTTAGTTTTAAAAACACTGTCTTTGTAATATAACACTTGCTAGTTTTCTCAAAAAGTAGAAATGGGTCTTTATATAGGAAAAAAAAAAATACATTTAGTTTAAGGTTTTAGATAGATAGACCGATAGACAGACAGACAGACAGACTGCATTATACCAAGGGCATTGACTGTAGAGGAAGGCGTGGTGTTGAATAGATCTGCTGGAATGGATGAGGTCTGATTTGAGGGCTGAGACTCATTCTGGGCTGGTGGAGCAAAAAGTTCAGCTCCAAACAGGTCATTTCCAGGTGACTGTGGGAGCACATTTTGTTTAAAATCCTTTTAGTACTCTGCTCTTAAGCAGAATTACAATGTCAAACGAGATACAGCATACATTTCAAAAAGAAAGATATATCGAGTACAAAATGTAATGATGCCATCATTGAGGAAAAGCCCAATTTTATCACCAAATTTTGCCATGGGAAAACAAAAACGTATGTTAAGTTTGATATACATGTAGATACTTGTTTGAACTTATACTTACCCTGCACATTTAAACTGAGGCACAATGAAACAAACTAAATATACTGGCAATCTGATCATTTTCAGTTAACTGTATTTCTGAATAGAGCTCATGAAATGTCAATTGCCATACAGTTAAGCAAGTATGCAGTTAGTCACAGAGTATTGCTTTCAGTGATCGCCGTGACATTGTTGTTTGCATCCATAATTTAATTATGTTAAAACAAGTTGGAAAGGAACCTTTTAGTATGGATGCATAAAGCCTCTACTAGTGAATAAGGACCACAGTCTATTATCACAACACTTAGTAGCTTTCTTAAAGAGCAAAAAGTATATTATCAATTTTTAAGACGCTGACAGTACAACGAAAACAATGCCATGTCCCACAACACAAGATAATGTGGCAGTTTCCATCCAATTTTTCCAATGTGCCAAAAAATACCTTTAAACACCCAAACACCTCCCATAAATCAAACCCAACTATCAGTGTTCTATAAGACAAACTACAAGGACTGTTTCTAATGATAATATGTAAATCATATATGCATGCTTTCCCAAGCCTCACTGCATTTAGGAGTGTGGACATCTGTACATTAAAGTGAAAGAAGTATTCTGTATTTTAAGAAGTATTCTGTATTTCTGTATCATCTTAAAAATAAAAATACTGCTGTAATGCCAAACAGCACAGTCTTATAGTCTCTCTCAGCATTTGGATGTGCAGTAATACAGACTGAGAACTCCGAAGTTTCTCCTGTCAAACGTTCACCTTCTCTCTCCTCCGCATGCATCCAGATTTCAAGCTTCGAGGTGGGGGGCAAAGAACCATCAAGCTTCCATTTTGAACAGAAGTTGGCAGGATGGTTTGAAACCCATCCACTGATTTACTCGATCCATTACTTAGAGGAGTTTGGAGAACAGGAGGACCTGATTTGTATAACCCATTTAAGATTGGTGGATTGTTTGATATTCTCAAAAAAGGATTCTGGCTAAAGGGGGAATTGCTGTCATCATTCAGATCGCTTAAAGGAGGCTGGTTTACTTTGCTTTCATGTGACAACTGGGCACTGGACAGTCCATTAAACTGTTGACTGTTTGAAGAGGAGTCATCACTCAGGCTTTGCTGCAAATCTGGCCCATTCAAAAGGAAACTAGAAAGATCCGACTCATTATTGGAAGAGAACATGGAATCTGATTGATCATTCAAGGGAGAAAAGGGATCATCACTAAAGGGATCGATACTATAAGTTGGGAAAAGATCTGATATGGATGAAACAGGTTTGTCATCTGGTGTATTGGAGAGAGGGGATGGGTATGAGATGAAAGGATTTCCTTGATTACCATCAATCAAGGAGCAGAACACTCTCAGGCTGGTTTTAGAAGAAAAAAAAAAAAAAATGAGAGGTAGATTCTGTGAAAAATACTGAAAGAAAATAGTTAGACAGTTAGAAAATAATTTCTGTGATTTTAAAATCGAACAGCATTAATAAACATTTCCTCTCAAACAGCAGTGACAGTATATGACTGAAGAGTCCTCTTCCCATTTTCTTGGGTTTGGGTGCCATCTACTGACCAATGGGACTTTCCCAAAAACATTTTTAGTCATGAAAAGCAGCCAATCCAAATGCTTGAGCAACATCTAAAATGATTTAATTTTATTCATTCTTTTTTTTTTTTTTTTTTGAAAATCTGTATGCAAGCAGTTTTTATGATCTCATATTAAATGACAAACTGCATGGAATATTTTTCATTTCTAAATGAATTTGCCACACCACAGGATCATTTATAATGTCATAATTATAATATGATTATAGTGAAACACCAAACAGGAAATTCATAATATATTGTTTACTTTTCTTTATGCATGCATATCAGTTTTAACCTAAAATTTTGATATTGATAAACACGTTATGCATAACATTTCAAGTATTCATTGGCGCCTGTTGTCCAAAGTTTTATACATAGATATTTCTTAAAAACATGGAATTTCTTTTTTAAATCAATCCATTCTGTAACATCATGCTAGTTGTGAACAAAAAAACATTTTCAAAAAAAGTAATGAAACTGAAAATATTTTATAGAAAATTTAAAGGCCTAGTATATCAAACAATTAGATCATTATATACATAATCTCTCTACATAATACACTCATTTTCACTGGTTATATAATAATTGATATATGGTTGCATATTTTTACATTTAAAAAATTCTGAATAAATAGTAATATTAAAGAAATGACAAGAAAGTCACTTACTTTACAGAACTGGTCATTATAAGGTTAAAGAAAACTTCTAATTTACAGTTATCTAAAGATCTTACAATTCATCTTATGGTTTAAAAGTCAAAAAGAGAACATAATAATTTTCTTGCTTGCCTTACCTGACCTTTGACCCCCAACACACTGTGTGTTTGCAGGTCAGTGAGCAGATCCAGGAGCATGAGCAGAAAGTTGTGCGGCGCGAGCAGATGTCAGGGTATAAGCGCATGCGGCGGCAGCACCAGAAGCAGCTGATCGCCCTGGAGAACAGGCTAAAGGCCGAGATGGATGAGCACAAGCTCCGGCTCCAGAAGGAAGTGGAGACCCAGGCCAATAACACCTACATTGAACTGGAGCGGCTGGCCAAGAAGCAAGCTGCACAACTGGACAAGGAGGTGTGTGCTCCTACTTTACACTTTGTGGACAGGGTCATGAAAAGTTTACAGGATGTCACATTTTTGTCTGCAAGTCAAGATATATGGTGAACAAGCCATGGGGTCCAGAGGCATTAAAACCCTGGAATGCAAAATCTAATTTCAACTTGGAAATGTAACATTTTAACATTTTGAAAAATGTAGAACAATGAAATGTTATGAATTAAAGTTATTATGAAATATTTAACTGTTTTCAGAATTTAGTATTATCAAACAATCACATGAACTCCTTTGTACAGGCAGTCAGGTGTGCTTGCTTCCGTCTCAAATCATGTTGGAGAACATGAACATAAGGTTTACACAAACTTGTGTAGTTCATGCAGCTTGAGTACTGCTGTGATTAAAACAAAAGGTGAAAGAAGTTCTGCAGTTTGAATGTATTTTCATAAATTTAATAACTAAAATAAATACAGATTTTCACTAGTAGTCTTAGACTGATAAGGGGATTTTAATGAAATGACTCAAATCACCATGACGACAAAATATTATGAGTTTACTAATTCATAGCTGACCACAGTGAAATTTTGTGATACTTATCCTCCTTTGGGCCTAGATGATTAATCTGTAAGTGGTTAATGCTGCAAAACCAGATGTTATTTCTTTTGTTTCTCAAAGTTGAAAGCCTCGGCAGCTGAGGAAAAAAGAATCCAGCAACAGATCTTGGTCCAGCAGAAGAAGGAACTGACCACCTTCTTGGACACACAGAAAAAGCAGTACAGACTATGCAGAGAAAGAATGAAAGAGGTGAGATCAGTACAGTCAATAAATTCACAGAACACAGTACAAACCCAGGACACGTTTTTATGTACGGGCCCCACTCTTCAGGGCCCAATGAGAATTTTTACTGGGCCTTCTTTGTCACAGGGCCCTTAACAACATCAGATTAATTTTTCATATTACCTATAAATGGATATATTCTATTTTTGCAGTAAAAATCATCTAATTTGTTCTACATACAATAGGAAATGAATGAAGACTCCTATACACCAAAAGAGGAGAAACAGGAGCGCTTGTCACGGCATAAGGAAACAATGCAGCGCTCCCAGGCTGAGGAGGAGGCCCAGCTGTTGAACCAGCAAAGACTGGTTTACGAAAGGAGCTGCCGTGCTCTAAAAAGAAGAAGCCTTATCAAGAAGCATGAGTTTGAACAAGAGCAAATACGGGAGGCAAGAAATAATATAAGTCACAACAAAGAATAACTTAAGCACATTGTTTTGTTCTTGTGAATTTTGAGGTTTTATTTAAACCTCTGAGTGATATCCAGGTTATTGTTTGAAGAAAATATACATACATATATATACTTCAGTTCAAAAGTTTGGGTGTATTTTATTTGTATTTGTAATATTTGAAAACAACAGTTTTCTATTTTAATACATTTTAAAATGTAATTTATTCTTGTGATGGCAGAGCTGAATTTTCTGCAGCCATTTCTCCAGTCTTCAGTGTCACATGATCCTTCAGAAATCATTCTAATATGCTGATTTGGTGCTTAAATAGCATTTCTTATTATTATCAATATTGAAAACAGTTTGCTGCTTAAAATGTTTGTTAAACTGTGTTTTTGTAGAATATTTTCTCAGGATTCATACTTGTACGGAAAGTTAAACAGAACAGGATTTGTTTGAAACAAATCTTCTGTGACATTTTGACATTAAAGTCTTTACCATTACTTTGAAGTAAATTAATGCATCCTTGCTGAACAAAAGTATTAATTTCTTTCAAAAACATATCTTACTGACCCCAAACTGTTGAAAGGTAGTGTGTGTACATAATATATAGTGATATATGGTGTTGTTGATCACAGTATCTTCTGCTATTTCAAGTCTGAAATCTGTTTACAAAAAAACAACAACAAAAACACAAAGCTCTTTTTAAAAACCTTATCCTTTTTTTAAATATTAATCATAAATGACTTGCTCTTTGTGTTAAAGGAACTTAACAAGAAGAAGACACAAAAAGAAATGGAGCATGCATTGATGATCAGGCAGGATGAGTCCACCCAAGAGCTGGAACAACGGCAACTACAAACCTTACAAAGGCTACACTTTGAGCTGATGCGCCACCAGCATCAAACTGAGTTGGAGAACCAGGAGGAGTACAACAGTCGACGCCAGAGGGAGCTTCACAGGAAGCATGCACTGGAACGCCGACAGCAGCCCAGGAACCTTAAGGTAAACTGCACAAGTTGTAATAGTTGGTGGAACTAACGTAAAATATAAAGGAAAGAATATGGACATGAAAAAGAGATAACAATAGAACAGCCAAAAGCACAATTGTATTTAGCCTTTGTATGATGCATTAAACTCCTCTCATTACAGACATTGGAAATGCAGATCAAAAAGCAATTCCAAGATACGTGTAAGGTGCAAAATAAGCAGTACAAAGCTCTGAGGAACCATCAGCTGGAGGTCTCCCCCAAGAGTGACCACAAAGCCATCCTGAAGTCTCTGAAGGAGGAACAGACCCGCAAGCTTGCACAGCTGGCAGAACAATATGAGCAAAGCATTAATGAGATGATGGCCTCTCAATCGGTAAAGTACACAGTCACAAGAGGAAACCATCCTTTTAATGGTGAAACCACACACTTTGTGCTTGTATAGGTTATAAACCCGAATCTTAGACCCTTAACCTGATGAATGTGTTGAAACATACAGTACTCATTGAGTAAGTTAGTTTAGGGTTTACACACACACACACACACACAAGTCATATTGCTTCTTTGGAAGTGGAGAGAACCTGATACAATAGAAATTGTTTTCATATTCGGTCAGAAGGTCTTTTCTCACAATTCTCTTACCAGTGAGAAGCAGCAGCTATTGGCCAAGACCGTTTGTGAGGTTTCCCTCTAGTGGCTATGGAGGAAAATTAATTTCCACAACCAAGCCAAAAATACATACACAACCAGTTTTCCAAATGAAAACTGATCTTACTGTTAAGTGTTATATTGCTGCTTATATTTGCAATATTGTTTTTAATCACTGTTAACTACTATAGAAGACGACTCATTACTCAATACTATCTATGATAGTAGATGGAGCTCCTCGATGCCTACCAGAACAAAACGAAGGCGCAGATGGAGGCCCAACATGAGCGTGAGGTGCAGAAGTTGGAACAGAAGACGTCCTTGCGCCGGGCTCACTTGGAACAGAAGGTGAGCTGTGTTTTTTTTTTTTTTAATAGTAAATTCATAGGATAGGTAAATAAATCATACCTGCAATACCTAGTAAACAGTCTGCCAACACCTCTGCCCACAGATTGAAGAAGAGCTGGCCTCACTTCATAAGGAACGAACTGAAAAAATCAAGCATTTATTTGAGCATCAGGAGCGAGAACTGGAAATGTTTGATATTGAGAGTGCGCGGCTAGGATTCGGAAGCTTGGCCTCATTTGACTTTCCCAAGGATGAGGCCAGATGATCCAACAGAGGTCAAAGGGACTGTTCAACACTGATGTCCTTGGACACATAGTGCCTGCACTGTCCCTGATTGCTGGATTTACCAAGATCACCCAAACAGTGACAATGCTGGATCAATATCTTATAACTCATATGTATTTGGTGTTGCATCACTTAGCTCATAAACCAAGAAATATCTAGACAAACTGACCTTTTCTCCATGCCATTCTCCCACTTTTGGTATTAAATTAGTAATTCAGGATATTTTATTACAAGTAAGCACTTTGATATGTTAAGTATGATCCCATCACGTAAGGTGGATATGAAAAGTGAAATGCCTTTGGTGTCATCAAAGGACATTGCGACTGTAGAATGTGTCCTGCGTCTTCACCGTGGCTATTAGCTGTTTTATATGTATCACAGAGAATGTGACAACCGTTGATGAAAACTTGACGCAGAAGCAGATTTTGAAGCAGTGTCTGATTTTAAAATATGGTGAATACATTAAGAGCATTTAATTAAGTTCATATTGGGCTTGAAAACGGAAAAAAAAGTCAATCGGTTCACTCCGAGCAGAATCGATATTTTAACGTTTCTGTTCCTGCGTTCGTCTGTATTATTACCGTTCCGAAACCGGTTCGAGTAGAAAAAATAACGGTTAATAATGTTATTTTTTAAAATTGTCTTTGCCTATAATAATAATAATAATAATAATAATAACCTGAATTATCTGTCTGCCTAATTCTGAGTAATGTGTCTGAACTTTCTGTCAGTCTATATCACGAATCCTGTCCATGCACTTCTGTTCGTTCACCACCAGAGGTCACCCGCTCACCACATGGACTCTTTCACTACGCTAACTGTTGCACTTCACCACAGACTACAATTCCCATCACCCATTGCACTGACGACACACACACTGAATGCACTGATTACACGCCTTACTTAAGCTATGGACTTCCTCAGTAAAATCGCCGAGTATTGTATCGCGTTAGCTACTCTACGGAGCCCACTTAGTTGCCATAGTCTTGCCTTGCCGGTTTTCTCGTGTTTTGATTCTTGCTCTTGTTTCCTGGATTTACCCTTTGCCTTGCCATTTGGACTCTGTTTGCACCTCATTTGGATTATTGCTCGTGTACCTGGATTATCTCTCTGCCTTGCCCTGTTGGATATTGTTCGCCGATCGAAGACCCACGCTTGCCCTAGGATTACTCTTTGTCTTGCCGGTGTTATACCTGTTTGCCGTTGTTCGACCCTGCCTGGATTTATGACCATGTCTTTGAATAAAACCCTGCAGATGGATCCGCACGTCTCATGTCTTGTTTGCCCCGTAACATAAGGATTGGACATTGTGGGTTAAATAAGTGCTTACATATCTTAGGTAAGTATATATCAGGAAGATGTGAATTTTGTGACAGTATTGAATCTATTGAACATGTGGTACTTGAATGCCAAAAGTATGAGAGAGAAAGGATAAAGATGAAAGAAAGCATAAGGAATTTGGGGGTGCAAGGGAATTCACTTAAGGAACTTCTGGGAAAAGCTTCAAATGATGTTAGTACACATTTATTTAGCTTTCTGAAGGACACTGGTATAGTAAACAGGATATAGAATACATTTTTGGAAATTATTGTAAGGGGAGGGGGAGAAGAGAGATGGAAAGTCTCCCTTCTACATATAGTTTATCTCTGTCTAGCTCCGGTTCACACTCCAGTACAGCAGGTGACGGTAATACACCATTGAAGTTGGATACCAACCACCGTTAAACATCAGAAGAAGAAGAAGAAGAATTAATCTAATATGCAGTTTCTTCACTGACCACAAGATGGTGACATTCTTTACAGAAACACCGCCAACCTACTTGGTTCACTGATTACAAAAATAGAACCCTTTTTAAGAAAACCATCAAAACATTCAGATTGATTCAAGTGAAACTTATATTAACAAATACAAAATTAGAAGAGTAGTGTAATTAGAAGGCTCTTGTGCATTTGCTTTTAAACTATTTTTTAAAATCCAAACGTTAAATTGAACATATAGAGGCGCAATATAACAAACGGCTGTGTGTAGCCCAAGGGAGGGCTAAGTTTATCCAGGAGTTTATCGGTCTGGAAGTTGTCACACGTGAATCAGGTATGATGTGATGGGTTAATAATTATCCTGTTCACTTCATGGGTTATTTAAGTTTCTCAACGCAGTTATTCAGGTCAGTATAATGGTTCAGCTGCAGTCGGACAGCGTGTGGTTGCTAGTAGCCTATTTTTCTCAGAGCTGCTCAGAATGAATTTATCACAGATTTCTGAGGTGGACTTGCGATAATGCGTTATATAGTCCTTTGACTGGTTGTATACATTGAATAGAAATTAATATATGATTTAAAGTTTTATCCTTTAAGGAGTAGTGATGTTTCCAGAAAAAGTTCAGATATTTGGATCGAGGAAGCACCTTTGTCTTTCCATTAGAAATGGTTGCAAGCGATTTGCCATGTACCCTTCCTCACAGTTACACTAGTTGACCACACGAGGGCGCAGACTAAGATTTCTAAAAAAAAAAAAAAAAAGGTGATATTTATAAAGTTCCAGCCAAAAGTTGAGATACACTCGACTAAATATGTTTCTAATGATTTAAACCTACATGGTATACTATATGCGTAAGTATATACTTATACTTAAATGTTTGAAGTTTACAAATGAAAAACAGTTTAAGAGTGGATTAAATTATTTATTTATTTATTTTATTATTTTTAATTTAAATTTTATTTTTACACTTTTTTTTTTTTCTTCACTATTCTAAAATGTGGTCAATAGTGCAAAATAACCACATATCAATTATCAAACCAATATCTGGAAATAAGCTTTGGAGTCGCCATTTAATTTTATCTAAAATTTTCATGTTACAGTGTTAACATAAAAAGCATTACATTGCCATTATAGTATATACACATTTGTTAGGATTTCATACACCCTTGTTATATAAAAATATCAAATGATCCATGAGTCATTATAATCTCATTTACACTGCAGCAGTCCACTTATTACCCATAGAAAATATTACAGAGGGAAGCTTGGAAATCTTCTACTAGAGGTTTACTCAAAAGCAATTGTGCAACAAATAAATTAACAAATAACTCTATGGTGGCTTTAGGCTTATTACATTGAATTTGTAAAGGGCCTCAGACCTAATTATATATTAACATCTGTTGCTATTAATAATTTATATTAAATAAATGATTTTGTGTACAATATGCAAAGCTCTGACTTACAGTAAACTAAATTAAGCCATGACCTATGAAAGGTAATGAGTTGATGCTGAGCTAAGCTTGCAGCTGTTTGTTTGAACTCCATGTTAGCAGTTGGCACGGTCAGAAATAAATGTAGCTTTGACAGCGGAAACCAGATAGGGTAAGGCACATCAGGTTCAGATGTTTTTCACGTGTCAGGAGGCATTTGATTAGGGTCACTGCACTGTATCGTAATTCAGGACCTTGTATGGATCATGGTCAATAAAAGGAAAGCTTGGATGACTGTGATGATAAAAAGATTTAGACATTTTTCCTTCAAACATGCACCACAGTATAGATAAACACTAATGAAACATTTAAAGCTTAAAGAAAAAGTAGACTAAATAGATTATTCTGTCTATTGCAACATTATGTAGCTGAATTATTTAGTTTATGGATGATCATTTAAAAAGATGACTTTGATTTAAAAGTTAGCAATGGTTACAAAGCAGAATGATTTGTTTTTATCAGCTCTAAGTGATAAATACAAATCTTTGCTGTTCCATGGGTTTTGACATTTAACATGTTACAACATTTAATGCTCTTCTTTCTTTTATTTCAGAACTCAAAACACTATATGCTATCTGTTAATCATGTTTTGCTTTAGCTGTTTATGTTTAAGCTAATCACTATATCCCCCCAAGAGTATTTAAGACTGTGAGTGATGAGAAGCTTGATAGTTGTTGGCTGATTTGTGGCTATCAATTATTGCTGTAGGGAAGCCTTGATGAGCTGCTGATCTCAGACTATTTACAGCTATTCCAAAGCAGTAAAAACACAGCAGGTGTGAAGTTGTCAACTTTATCCTAATGTGTTTTAAATTGATAGAGTCTGTGAAGCCAAGCTGGCTGACTGCATACTTCTCCACATTACTGACAGTACTTTCATAAACAGAGTTCTTTACAGTAGACTGTGTGAATACTCTCCGAGGGCATTGAAATTCAGGCCTGAATGCATTCTATGACACAAATCTATGTACAGGTCATTAACACTATTACGCCTTACAAAAATCGTCACTAACATTACTTAAAATGGCTTTCAAAAGTATTTAACCATTCTTTGCCTGAAATAAAGAATAGAAGAAAATTTCCCAAAAGCATTGTAAGCCTAGATCAAAGAACCACCGTCACCAATGATCTCTACGATCAACTTAGCTCACAATGTTTTTGAGAAACGCAGCCCATAATAGTGGTTGATACTTAAACATTTGTTTGCTTTTATTTTTCTATAGGATTATTCACCATAAATGAACAAGGATTGACCCCACCCTCTGACTTTTTTTGAGTTGCTTGCATCACACAAACATATGTAACGTGCCCTGTAAGAGATACGAACATGTGAGCGAGTGTGTATATATAGTTCACGTTTCTGTAGAATGTTTGGCTCAGACAAGACTGAGCTGCAGGGCACAGCAAGGCGGTCATCATGGTTGGCATTTGGCATCATTTGCAGGGACGTGCAAATAGGATGCCAAGCAAGTTTTGAAACATTCAGGAAATAGCTTTTAATGCGGTAAAGAGCTTAAAGCATAGCAGCATTAATTTTTTAATAACATTCAAGTTTTGCATGGAATGACAAATGCAATTTATAACTCAAAGCCAATTAGTATTGAATGCATGAGAAAAATATTATTAAAACAATAATATTTTTATTTGACTATGCTAATTGGCAAACTATCTATCTATCTATCTATCTATCTATCTACACTCTTAAAAATAAAGGTGCTTCAAAAGGTTCTTCACAGCGATGCCACAGAAGAACCATTTTTGGTTCCACAAAGAACCATTCAGTCACAGGTTCTTTAAAGAACCATCTCTTTCTTACCTTTTTACAATCTGAAGAACCTTCTTTCGCCATAAAGAACCTTTTGTGAAACAGAAAGGTTCTTCAGATATTAAAGGTTCTTTATGGAACCATTTAGACAAAAGGTTCTTCTATGGCATCGTGAAGCACCTTTATTTTTAAGAGTGTATCTATCTATCTATCTATCTATCTATCTATCTATCTATCTATCTATATCACATACATCTATAGAAGTAATGACTAGAGTAAAAAGTGTGAAATATCTTTCTCTCACTAAATGTGCGTGCGTGTGTGTGTGTGTGTGTGTGTGTGTGTGCGTGTGTATCACAATTTTTACACCAATGATTATTTCTTAAAAAGTATGTATGTGAAAGTGTTTGTTTAAAGAAACATTCAAACTATTATTTCACAAGAAAAAATATTTCATTATTTTATACACAGTGACCATTTATTATGTTTTTAAGTGGAGCCTGTAGGAAACATTGACTGGAAGAAAATATTGTTTTTTTTTTGTTTGTTTTTTTGTTTTTTTAAATCATTTCATTGTTTCATTTTATTTCACAGTAAGTAAATATTTTGCAAAATACATTTGGAAATGGAAAACAATTAATATACAACTAGAATTTTGTAAAGAACATATTGCATGCCCTTGCAAATCTCACTGTTACAATTCTAGATTGTTCTGGGTGCTTGCCAAAGTGTTACTGTCCAGTTGCTAAGGTGTTTTTAGTGGTGGTTAGCATATTCTAATGCAGTTGCTACAGTATTATGGGTGTATTATGGGTTATATTTGGGGAGCCCACCCCAAAGTCTTAATGATTTACCTTTATTAGATCTGGCTTTAGCCTCTCCTTCAGAGCAAGTCCATGGGATATTTCACTGTTGTATTTATTTTGAAAAGTTTTAAATGTGTGTGATTGCTTTGGACTACAGAAGATTAGTAAAAAGTAATTATTGATTTGTATAAAAATACAACAGAAACAAATAAGAAAAGTGTGTTTATGTGTGAGTATGAGAAATCAATGTGACAAGTTGTGAGAACACTGTTCCAAATTTTTACATAAACAGTTAATAATATAGTTGAGCCTTGCCTTAAGTTTATTCAATGACAGTTACAAAGTTTTTTTCTTTTTTTTTTTTTTAAATGTGGAAAAATCTGTTTGATATCAATGTTAGACAATCATTGCTAGACAAAAAGCATTTATGCAGCAGGATTTGGGCTCAAAAATGTATAGACTTGTGTCATAGGTGTACACACATATGCATGCACTACTAGGATGTGGCCGTAAGCAATGTTCCCTCTAATTTTTTTTTTCTTGCTGAGCAAAACTTTCTTTATTGGGCGGACATTTCGGCCACTTGAGCAAAAACATTCTTACCATACCTGTACAGAGCGCACACAAAAAAGTATGTAACTTTTAACTTTAATGTGCTATTTATATTTGATTTGACCCTTGATGTAACTAAATGATGTACATTTTAGGTTACCTGAGAAAACATTTTTACAGTACAATACAATGACGTTCAAAAGTTTGGGATCAGTACATTTTTTTTAAAGAAGTTTCTTAGGCTCATCAAGGCTGCATCTATTTGATAAAAAATACTGAATATTATATCACAAAATAATATTGTGAAATATTATTGCAATTTAAAATAAAAAGTTTTCTATTTTAATATACTTTAAAATATAATTTATTCCTGTGAAGCAAAGCTGAATTTTCAGTGTCACATGATCCTTCAGAAATCATTCTAATATGCTAATTTATAATTAATGTTGGAAAAAGTTGTGTTGCTTAATATTTTTTGGGGACCTGTGATATTTTTCAGGATTCTTTGAGACATAAAAAGTTAATAAGAACAATGTTTATTCAAAATAGAAATTTTGTGTTGCAATATACACTACTATTCAAAAGTTTGGGGTCAGTAATTTTTTTCTTTCTTCTTTATTATTATAATTTTTTTTAAATTAATAATTTTATTCAGCAAGGATGTGTTAAATGGATAAAAAAGTGATAGTAAAGACTTATATTGTTAGAAAATATTTATATTTTTAATTAATGCTGTTCTTTTTAACTTTTTATTAGCCTAATCAGAGAATCAAAGAAAAAAGGTTCCACAAATATTAAGCAGCACAACAGTTTCAACACTGATAATAAATCAGAATATTAGAATGATTTCTGAAGGATAATGTGACACAGAAGACTGGAGTAATGATGCTGAAAATTCAGTTTTGCTTCACAGGAATACACTGTATTTTAAAATATATTTAAATAGAAAATCAATATTAGAAATTGCAATACCCTTAGAGTTCACAATATTACTGTTTTGTTTTTCTTCTGTATTTTTATCAAATGAATACAGCCTTGATGAGCATAAGTGACTCCATTAAAAAAACAAGGCCAATTATTTATTAGGTTTATAATATAGGCCTAACATAATATAATATAATAACAAAACAATGAAGCATTTAAACTGATAGAAGAGAATAGAAAACAAACTGAACCATTTAAACTGAGATCTGTAAGTTAAAAAAAAAAAAAAAACGTGAACATGTTAGTTCTTATATAGCTAAACATCCCTATTAAGTACAGTTTGCACAATACACCTGTGTGTGACTGTAAAGGTCTCGGGAGTTTTGTTACCGATCTGTGCCCATCATCCGCTATTTCCAGCACTTAATCAAGCCACTCTTCTTTAATACACGAGGACGTTTTATTTCACATATCATTGCGTTTGCATTGGCTCTCGATTTGAGCTATTTCGTCCACAACCATTGAAGTATTCAGTTTCTACAGCGACTCATTTGGCGCACATCATTCTCTTTCTATGAAACCTACAGCTATATCACCCTGCAGCCCAAGACTGGTTGCCCACTGAAGCTAAGCAGGGTTGAGCCTGGTCAGTACCTGAATGGGAGACCTCCTGGGAAAACTAGGTTGCTGTTGGAAGAGGTGTTAGTGAGGCCAGCAGGGGGTGCTCACCCTGCAGTCTGTGTAGGTCCTAATGCCCCAGTATAGTGACGGGGACACTATACTGCCAAAAAGCACCGTCTTTCGGATGAGACGTTAAACCGAGGTCCAGACTCTGGTCACTAAAAATCCCATGGCACTTCTCGTAAAGAGTAGGGGTGTAACCCTGGTGTCCTGGCCAAATTTCCTCCACTGGCCCTTGTCAATCATGGCCTCCTAATAATCCCCATCCACTTGATTGGCTCTATCTCTCTCCTCTCCACCTGTAGCTGGTGTGTGGTGAGCCCACTGGGGCTGTTGTCCTGTGGCTGCCGTCGCATCATCCAAGAGGTTGCTGCACACTGGTGGTGGTTGAGGAGAGACCCCCCCCATATGATTGTAAAGCGCTTTGGGTGTATGACAATACACAATAAAGCACTATATAAATGCATCACTCATTCATTCAAACCTGTAAACCGCATTCACCGGTTCTAAATCTATAGCGGCACCAGCTCTATAGTATACTCATTTTTGCGTGTATGCGGCACATTATTTCTCTGCTCGGCTGCGGTGGAAGAAGTGTGCGGCCGCGTGCGTGTGCACCTTAGAGGGAACATTGGCCTTAAAGGGATAGTTCACCCAAAAATGAAAATTAGCCAAAGATTTACTCACCCTCAGGTCATCCTAGACGTGTCTGACATTTCTCTTTCAGATGGACAGTTATATTCAACATTGTCCTGTCTGTTCCAATCTGTATAATTGCAGTGAATGGTGCCCCTGTTTCTGAATCCGAAAAAAAAAAATACCCATCCATCGCAAAACTACTCCACACGGCTCCGGGGTGTTAATAAAGGACTTATGAAGCGAAACGATGCATTAGTTTAAGAAAAATGTCGATTCTTAAAACTTTATAAATCATTTAGTCCAGCTTCCGGTCTCTCAAGCAGGCGCGTTCCCGACAAGGCAGTTGAGCGTATGACGTAGGCGCCGCGAAAGGCGCAATGTAAGCTCCAGGGAGAAGCGCATAGTCTCACGAGACTTACGTTGCGCCTTTCGCGGCTCTTACGTCATACGCTTAACTGCCTTGTCGGGAACGCGCCTGCTTAACTCTGAATGTGTTCATCTGAAAGAGGAATGTCAGACACGCCTAGGATGACCTGAAGGTGAGTAAATCTTTGGTTAATTTTCATTTTTGGGTGAACTATCCCTTTAAGTATGTTTACTCTTAAGACAAATGGTTCTAAAGAGTGCCAGATTAGGGGTTTTGTTACACTAGCAGAACCCTTTAAAGTACTAAATAGAGCTCTTTTCCATAAAGAATGCTTTGAAAATGCTATTTGACCTTAATTGTGTGATAAATAACCTTTTTAATAATAGATTTTTGAGTGTTTTTTTACCACTCTGTCTACCTGGTTTTTATAAGACCTTATAGCCTTTATTTTGGGGTTTATTTTTATTTTTTTATTGAAGCTTTTTGACATTTACAGGGTTTAAGTTAACACATCCGAGCTAATACAAACTGCCCAGGTGGCCATTCGTTTGAATTCTGTACAAAATGGACATTAACATACATTATTACCAAATACATCATTAAAGAAAGAGAGAAAAACATAAAAAAAAAAAATATATATATATATATATATACACAGTGGGTACGGAAAGTATTCAGACCCCCTTCACTTTTTTCAATTTTGTTATGTTGCAGTCTGATACTACAATTGTTTAAATTCTTTTTTTTTTCTCATTACTCTACACTCTGCCCTTTATAATGACAAAGTGAAAACAGAATTTTAGAAATGTTTGTAAATTTATTAAAAAGAAAAATCTGAAATATCACATTTACATAAGTATTCAGACCCTTTACTCACTACTTAGTTGAAGCACCTTTGGCAGCAATTACAGCCTCGAGTCTTTTTGGGTATGACGCAACAAGCTTTGCACAACTGGATTGGGGGAATTTCTGCCATTCTTCTTTGCAAATCCTCTCAAGCTCGGTCAGGTTGGATGGGAACCGTCTGTTGACAGCCTTTTTCAGGTCTCTCCAGAGATGTTCGATAGGGTTCAAGTCAGGGCTCTGGCTGGGTCACTCTAGGACATTCACAGAGTTGTCCCTAAGCCACTCCTGTGTTGCCTTGGCTGTGTGCTTAGGGTCATTGTCATGTTGGAAGGTGAACCTTCGGCCCAGTCTGAGGTTTTGAATGCCCTGGACTGGGTTTTCATTAAGGCTATCTCAATATTTTGGTGCATTGAGCTTTTCTTCTACTCTGATGAGTTCCTCAGTCCCTGCCGCTGAAAAACAGCCCAACAGCATGAGGCTGCTACCACCACACTTTACTTTTGGGATGGTACTCTGCAGGTGATGAGAAGAGCCGGTTTCCTTCAAACATGATGCTTAGAATTGAGGTTCATCAGACCAGGTAATCTTGTTTCTCAGAGTCTGAGGGTCCTTTAGGTGCTTTATTGCAAATTCCAAGTGTGTTTTCATGTGTCTTCACTGAAGAGAGGATTGAGTTTGGCCACACTGCCATAAAGCCCAGATCGGTGGAGTGTTGCAGTGATGTTTGTCCTTCTGTAGGTTTCTCCCATCTGCATATATGATCATGGAGCTCAACTAGAGTGACCACCAGGTTCTTGGTCACCAGTCTAGACAAGCCCCTTCTCCATCAATTGCTCAGTTTGGCTGGGGACCAGCTCTTGGAAGAGTCCTGGTTGTGCCAAACTTCTTCCATTTGAGAATTATGGAAGCCACTGTGCTCTTGGGAACCTTCAGTGCAGCAGAATTTTTTTTGTAGCCTTCCTCAGATCTGTGCCTCAATACAATCCTGTGTCTGAGCTCTGCAGGCAGTTCCTTTGACCTCGTGGCTTGGTTTTCGCTCTGATATGCATTATCAGCTGTGAGGCCTTTTACAGAGAGGTGTGTGCCTTTCCAAATCATGTCCAATCAATTTAATTTACCACAGGCGGACTCCAATCAAGGTGTAGAAACATCTCTGCAATGATCAAGAGACATGGGAGGCATCTGAGCGAAATTTCAAGTGTTGTTGCAAAGGGTCTGAATACTTAGGTAAATGTGATATTTCAGTTTTTTCTTTTTAATAAATTTACAGACATTTCTAAAATTCTGTTTTCACTTCATCATTATGAGGTACAGAGTGTAGATTAATGAGAAAAAAAATGAATTTAAACAATTGTAGTATCAGGCTGCAACATAACAAAATTGAAAAAAGTGAAGGGGGTCTGAATACTTTCCGTACCCACTGTATATATATATATATATATATATATATATATATATATATATATATATATATATATATATATATATATATATATATATATATATATATATATATATATATATATATATATATATATATAACAAAAAATTTACATCACCGTTGGGTTGTTATGCAGTCCTTCCACACCAGGTTCCGTATTCCCAATGTTAGTAGATGTCTCTCTCCAGTCCCAAGATAGGTAAAGAAGGGGTCCCATACTTTATAGAATTTAAAAGGTTTGTCTTTTAATGCTGTTGAAAAAGCTTCTTTATTTTGGGGTTAATGTTAAAAAAATAATGTCAATTAGGTCTAACAACAGTTATTAGATGAATACAACTGATAATTGACATTTGAACATGAAGAAATATATGAAGAAATAAAGCTAGAAACTCATAATAGATGCAATGAAGGCCAAGTTTGAGTGAAATATCTTCACAATCCTCTGTGATGTCTTTACATCCATCATTATGTGTGTATTTTGGTGTAAATGAGTGGCAGTTCCTCTCTGCAGATGATCAGCATTGTTAGGTGTGACTGGCATCTGTCTGGGTAGAAATACACAATTTACACACTGTGTCTCTTCCTTTTGTTTAAGTAAATGTAGTTGTTGTTATAAAGGCCAAAAGTAGCCACTGTGAATGGACAGTATGTGAACTCTCCACGTTACCATGTTAAAAGAAAAAAAAGTAATTGGACCTCTTTACTGTGACTGGGCGTGTTTATGCATAATGAATGATCATAAATTCAATATCTCTGTCACTTGCTTAGTGCAAAAGAGAAGTCAAACAAAGATGGTCACACATGTTCTGTAATAAAAAGAAAAAAAATTAAATGGGGAAAAAAGGACACTATGATTGGTAGGAAACCAGTTACAATTTGAAAGTTAAAATTTGTCATTTTAAGAAAGATATCAAGAAACTCTTGAGAGTGTTAACACACACAAAAAAAAAACTGTTCAGCATAAAAATGGGTTCTTCAGGATGATATGGTTCTAAATAAAAAATATTACTACATGTAAGGAGCCTAAGGAACTGGACTGGTCTGCATACACCTCAAGACCTGAACACCTGACCCCATCACCCAACGACAGTGCTTGATCTTACCGATGTTCTTGTTTCTTTTTAAAGATTTAATTTCAAGCATGGCAAAAAAAACATTAAACCCAGTCAACCCAAATGGCTTTGAGCAGGCCAGTTAAGCTCTTCTGCTCTAGACTTAATAAATAATTTTTACCGTGTATGAACCCAAACAGTTGAAACCTAAATAATCTTTAGAATGTTATTTTACTGTAGCATTTGAATTTCCACTTACATCATCAGTAAACACCTGTGTTAAATGGTGATTCATGCATTAGTGTTACACAATCCTTCCAGAGATCTTAGATCAGGGACACAAAACATTTATCTATACTACGGTTCAGACTAAAACAAAGAGCAGGGCTCGCAAAATTTCAAAATCCCTGGTAGCCCTTCGGACAGGTACTCTTCAGATTTTGGTTGAATTAAAAATCAAAAATTAATTTAACTAGCACAAATAAAAAAAGACCATAAATGTCAATCAAAAACATTTTCAATACACAAATATCAACGAATATCAAGGAAAGAGTTTTATTGTACTATTTACAGGGTATCTGCAGAATTTTTTTAAATCAATTTAAGGCAATTTATGACTTTTTAAGAGCTGCACAAGTAAAATGAACACGTGGGGTTAGACAATATCTATGGTAACATATTAAGCCAAAAAATGACATGATTTACAATTCAGATAGGTTTTCACAAAAACAAAAATCTTATAAAATGGTATTTCAGCCTTTAAATCATTTTTATGAAAAGGGATAAGTCAAACATATGAATTATTATATTAATTTAAAACAAATAGTACTGCATAAATTGTTAGAATTTTAGAAGACACATTAACTTCTTTCACAATTACAACTCAATGTGTTTGCTGCGTAAAAACATGGGTCGATATGCACAGTTGGGCATTGATCTAAACAACATAGGCTTTTTGGAAATGCAAATTCATTCTCTGCCACGAGGTCGCGCTTTAAGGTCAGCTGAAATATAGAGGTTCCTCCGGTAACGGCTGTACACAGCAAGAGGTACACAGAGCAGCACCGGGCTCATAAACACCGTCAACGATATGTTTCTGAGGACAGTCGGTTCCCTTCAGAGATGCATTCACATAAAGACATCCTTGCCGTGTTTTGACTTTAAAACGTGCAGCGCTCATATTTATTCAATTACATAATTGCCTTTTGATGTTTAATCCAGCCATATCGCGATTCTTACCTTTCCACCCCCGACTGTAAAACTTTTTGAAATTATAATTAAGACTTTTCTTGTACCATTTAACGTATTTATAACTTTTTAAGGCCTTAAAAACTCATAAATTTAGTTGTATCAAATTTAAAGGGTTACTCCAGACCAAAAGGAAGATTTTGTCATTAATCACTTACCCCCATGTCGTTCCAAACCCGCAAAAGCTTCTTTCATCTTTGGAACACAATTTAAGATATTTTGGATGTAAACCGGGAGGTTTGTGACTGTCCCATTGACTGCCAAGAAAATAGCACTATCAAGGCCCAGAAAAGTATGAAAAACATTGTCAAAATAGTCCATCTGCCATCAGTGGTTCAATCTGAACTTTATGAAGCAACGAGAATATTTTTTGTGTGCAAAGAAAATAAAAATAACAACTTTATTTAACAATTCATCTCATCTGCGTCACCGTAGCGCCATTTTGGAGAATATCAGCTGGATGCAAACAGCGTATGCTTTTCTGTGTCAGCTGCGCCACATGGATACGTCTTTTACGCTTTGATTTGAATGAAAACAGCGTATCCGTGTGGTGTGGCTTGTTGAATAAAGTCGTTATTTTTATTTTCTTTGTGTACGAAAAGTATTCTCGTCGCTTCATAAAAGGCCTTGACAGTATCATTTACTTGGCAGTCAATGGGACAGACACAAACCTCCCGGTTTTCATCCAAAATATCTTAAATTGTGTTATGAAGACGAATTAAGCTTTTATGGGTTTGGAACGACATGGGGGTAAGTGATTAATGACAAAATTTTCATTTTGGGGTGGAGTATCCCTTTAAGGATCCGGAGAGCCCTATTTAAGGTAGCCCGTCGGGCAGAGCGGTGATACATTTTGGTGCCCCGACTGGAAAACATAATAGCCCCGGGACGTCGGACTAGCGATTTTGCGAGCCCTGAAGAGGTCATCGTGCCTTTGCTATTGCGGGTCCTAAACTATGGAATTGATAGTTTTCATGTGACGTCACACCCGTATATGAACGCCCACCTGGCGGGCAAAATTAAGCTTTGCTCCACTGACTGCCAACTAGTTTTTACACAGATTGCATCAAGTAATAATGTAGTAAAATGCAGATATTAAAAGGCGAGATTCAGTGGACACCTTATTGGTGATGTATATTTTGTACAGGCAAGAGAATGAAGCCAGAATATAAACGCAACATGCAAAGTTTCACATTAAATGGCTTCCCATAGAAAACCATTATAAGGAAAACACTGAACCGTTAAGTGGATTGCATTCATATTCCAGCCTCATCTGCTTGCCAATGTAAACTATGCATCATTAATGTGGTGATTACTGAATTTGATCTTTTAATATTACTGTTTTAAATATATTAAGGCACTTTAAGTGTTTTTACAATGTTTTGTCGCACTGTTTATGATTGAAATATTGCCGCGGGTGCTTAATATGGATTGCAAATGGCCAAAACTTGCATTTTGTTCAGAAATACCTTTGTTTTATTCTTTTGAGAGGTGATCTAAATATCTGCGGCTGGGAATCAGATGAAAAATTGACACGCTTGTGCTGCGGTTCTATGGATGTTTTGCTCTCCAAGTCTTCGAGCCAGTCACGTGACTGAAAACTATCAATAGTCTGCCATTTCGTATTAGATCTGCTCCATCACTACCAATTTCCAAGTCACTGTTGAAAACGAACTTTATTCATATTTTTAATTCAGGAAATATGTTTATTTATTTATTTATTTATTTTTTTTGTACTTTTTACCTTTTCTCTCTGTTTTACCATATTGACCCGAATATTAAGACAATGTTTTTTTTCTTGAAAATACATCTGAAAAAACGCAGTCATCTTATATTCAGGGTCTAGACTTTGACGTCAATAATAATAGGTGGCGCCAAATACGTGTAAAACGAGTGTGCCATGAAATAAGTAATGTGATGTGTGTTGTAAAGATCGCGAGTGAAAACAAAAGAAAAAGAAAAGCTTACAGCGGCATGAGACTGTCATGTTAGCCTGTTGGGACCAAACTTCCTCTGTAAGTGATTTTAAAACGTAAGACAGTACCCAGATTTGAAACCTCCGTGAAGTTGGCCCCCCACCCATCGCAAAACGTCGCAAAAATAGTCTCAATCGTTTGTGCTCCGTTTGTGCTGGTTTGTGCTGTAAAAATTTTCGTTTGTGCTGCTTTGGTTTGTTAGATATAAAATATTTATTTAAAGGTCATTCTCAGGTCACTCAGCCCCCCAGCATGCTCCAAATTCACCCCGAATAGTCTCGTTCGTTTGTGCTTCGTTTGTGCTGGTTTGTGCCGGTAAAAGTTTCGTTTGTGCTGCTTTGGTTTTTAAATTATTACACATTGAATTATAGGCGATGACGTCACCAGCCCCCCACATGCTCCAAAATCACCCAAAATAGTCTCAATCGTTAGTGCTTCGTTTGTGCTGGTTTGTGCCGTAACAATTTTCGTTTGTGCTGCTTCAGTTTTTAAAATATTAGACATTGAATTTTACGGTCGATGACGTCACCAGCACCCCACACGCTCCAAATTCTCCCAAAATACTCCTGTTTGTTTGTGCTCCGTTTGTGCTGGTTTGTGCTGTAAAAAAAATCGTTTGTGCTACTTAGGTTTTTTAGATATTAAAATAATATTTAATGGTCATTCTCAGGTCACTCAGCCCCCCGCATGCTCCAAATTCACCCCGAATAGTCTCGTTTGTTAGAGCTTCGTTTGTGCTGGTTTGTGCCGGTAAAAGTTTCGTTTGTGCTGCTTTGGTTTTTAAATTATTAGACATGACATTATAGGCGATGACGTCACCAGCCCCCTGCATGCTCCAAATTCACCCAAAATAGTCTCAATCGTTAGTGCTTCGTTTGTGCTGGTTTGTGCAGGTAGAAGTTTCGTTTGTGCTGCTTTTTATTTTGCTTTTATTTAGCATTTTATTTTGGGTTCCTCGTTTATTCAATTTCTTACCAAACTGTTGGATTCTAGTGGTTTTAATAGAACAACAACTCTTCATAACTGTTTTTTTTTTTGTAGTCGTTGTGGTGTTTATTAAAAGCATCTCAATATTCATCTGCTGTCGGACTCCTTTTCTGTCACTTTCTCTCACTTAAAATGGTTTTGTGCGCGAGCGCCATCAAGTTAAAGCTTTATGTAACTTCAGCGTTTTTGTTCTCACCTGATTGAACTTATTTACAAGGGGTATCATTTGATACACTTCACTCCCACCACGAGGTGACACTTCTGTTCGAGATGCTCTTGTGGAAATTGAGTTAGTATAGGAAAAGTTGATACAGTTACAAACTCGAATTTCTGGGCAATGTAAGTACATTATTTTAACAGTATCAGTTCACAATATTATTAGTAACTCTTACGAAAATTAACCATGGTGTTACTACAAATAAAACCATGGTTACTATAGTTAAACCATGGTAACCATAAATTAGCCATGATTTTGCTACACTAACCATAGTTTAACCATGGTATTTGTAGTAAAACTTTTATACAAATGGTAATGAATATGCCAAATAATAAAAATAAGAAAATCTTGGTTACTACACTTTTACTATACTAAAACAATGGTTAATTTTTGTAATGGTAACTTCAAGAACAATGGTACAGCATTCAAGTGAGCTAAGATTGTCAATGTTTATTGAACAGAAAACTCATTGCTAATACTTATATCTCTCGTATCATTAGCAATTAAATGCTAAATACTGTTGCGCATATGACCCATGTTAGTTTTTAGAATATGTTGTGCATTTAGGGATCAACATTACCGTATTGTTAGTAATATAAGATATAACATCCATATTATATATTCGAACCAATACAGTCATACAGGTTTATACTATACATGACATTTTTGGAGTCAAGTCAAGTCAAGTCACCTTTATTTATATAGCGCTTTTAACAATACAGATTGTGTCAAAGCACTTAACAGTATCAAATTGGAGGATAGAGTGTCAGTAATGTATAATAATAAGATTAAACACTCAATTTTCAGTTAAAGGCATTTCATTATTGAATTCAGAGATGTCATTGTCTAGCTCAGTTTAGTTTAAATAGTATCTATGAAATCAAATTGACGATAATCGTTAGAAATTAAGTCAGGATTATTTAAATGACTAATTATGTTTTGCTTATGCCAGATGCCCAAGAAACCAGCAGTCGACAGGGATTCCATTTTCACAGTCCTGTGTTCATCAAAAGAGGCCATAGTCAAAAATGGCAACATAGCTACTCCTAATCAGAACATCTGGACAGAGCTTAGTAAGCAGCTAGAGAACAGTGGAAGAAGGCCTTAACCTTCCGGAGTCCCCCTGCCTCAGGCCAATCCAAAGTCCATCACAGTGTCTCTCTGCATTCAAGACGGACTCTACATCAGGAAATATGCTCTGTGCAGGGAAAG
Source organism: Spinibarbus caldwelli (assembly GCA_039654775.1). Classification (NCBI taxonomy): domain Eukaryota; kingdom Metazoa; phylum Chordata; class Actinopteri; order Cypriniformes; family Cyprinidae; genus Spinibarbus; species Spinibarbus caldwelli. The sequence goes on along the minus strand of JBCAMP010000211.1, from coordinate 276,497 downwards.
TTTCTCACAGTTTGGGAGAACTTCTGTGGATTGACACTGACCTGGGAAGCAACTCCATAGAATTTCCTTTGAGTGAATTTCCCTCCAATCTGATGCTCCAAGGAGAGAGATTTACTTTAAGGGCAGTCATTGCTTTCAAAGGAGGCTTAACCCAGGATGCTCTTGGACATTATGTTGCCTACTGCAGGAGGTCTCCATGTGTTTGGGAGATGTATGACGACCTGAGAAGTGGAGTGACAGGAGTGTCAGAAAAAAACAAAATATGCCCACATGCAGTGTTATACACAAAAGATTGATTGCACTGTTTACATTTAATCTCACAAGTATTTTTGTTGTATGCCACACACCCTTGTTTTCCTACTCCTGTTTGGAGAAGTTGTTTCTGCTCTTCTGGAAGTCAGGCTTGATGGAGTTTACACTTAAATCTATTATTCTGTGTGGCACTTTTGGCTTGAAGGCATAACAGTGTGCCATGGCTTGTCAGTATTAAGTGTTTTTAAGTTTAAGTTTTTAAAGGTCCATTATTTGTGTTAATGAATGTTTGATAGTAAACTTTAATTCAGTTTCACAAGTAAAATAATTTTGACTTAATTGAGTCATGAGTTTCCATACATGCATATAATACACACACACACACACACACACACATAGCTTGTGCATGTATAAGCACAGAGATGCAGCAAACATATTATGGTGCGTGTATTTATGACATACTACTTTTATTCACATAATGACATACAGTAACAAGAAAAAACATTTACCTTGGAGTTGGTGTTACATTCCACACATCCTGTGATCCGCTGTGTCTGTTATAAGTTGGAATATTAACTAGGATCCGTTTGGATCTTACCTTGTTACTTCAACTGTATTGTTGAAAAAAAAAACAAATAAAAGCAAAATAAAAAGCAGCACAAACGAAACTTCTACCTGCACAAACCAGCACAAACGAAGCACTAACGATTGAGACTATTTTGGGTGAATTTGGAGCATGCAGGGGGCTGGTGACGTCATCGCCTATAATGTCATGTCTAATAATTTAAAAACCAAAGCAGCACAAACGAAACTTTTACCGGCACAAACCAGCACAAACGAAGCTCTAACAAACGAGACTATTCGGGGTGAATTTGGAGCATGCGGGGGGCTGAGTGACCTGAGAATGACCATTAAATATTATTTTAATATCTAAAAAACCTAAGTAGCACAAACGATTTTTTTTACAGCACAAACCAGCACAAACGGAGCACAAACAAACAGGAGTATTTTGGGAGAATTTGGAGCGTGTGGGGTGCTGGTGACGTCATCGACCGTAAAATTCAATGTCTAATATTTTAAAAACTGAAGCAGCACAAACGAAAATTGTTACGGCACAAACCAGCACAAACGAAGCACTAACGATTGAGACTATTTTGGGTGATTTTGGAGCATGTGGGGGGCTGGTGACGTCATCGCCTATAATTCAATGTGTAATAATTTAAAAACCAAAGCAGCACAAACGAAACTTTTACCGGCACAAACCAGCACAAACGAAGCACAAACGAACGAGACTATTCGGGGTGAATTTGGAGCATGCTGGGGGGCTGAGTGACCTGAGAATGACCTTTAAATAAATATTTTATATCTAACAAACCAAAGCAGCACAAACGAAAATTTTTACAGCACAAACCAGCACAAACGGAGCACAAACGATTGAGACTATTTTTGCGACGTTTTGCGATGGGTGGGGGGCCAACTTCACGGAGGTGATTTGAAGACTACAATAAGTTTCACTTCTACTTTTAATAAAATTTTGGTAGGCTACTATGAGATGGATAGCCTAATTGTTCTATAATTCAGATGGGCTACCTGTTATTTTTATGATTTATCAAAAAGTGTATATTTTTAAATGTGATTGTTGGTACATTTTACCAGTATTTACCATACTTGCAAAACAAAAATTAAAATAGGAAAAATATGCAATATCAAAATAATTTAAGAAAAAATTTTTTTTTTTTTTTTTTTTTTTTTTGTTTCTTTCTCAAGATTTGGTTTTCAAAAAGCCTTTCCAAAAGGTACATCTGGAAAAAGGGGGGTCGTCTTATATTCGGGTCAATATGGTATTTGTGTTATGTTATATGTGTCGGGTCTCGGGTCTGATTACCTGTTCTTTGCTGTCTGTGTTCAGGTGTTGTGTTGTTGTTGTGTGCGTGGCGTTGTTTTGACAGCTCGCCACGTGCGCATTGTCAGCGTGATTGTTTCCCCGCCCTCCTTGTTTCTCCGCTCGTTAGCTCATCTTGTTTCACACCGGGTTCTTGTTATCTCATTAGCTTCCCCTTTATAGCTCCCCGTGTTTCTTTTGTCTTTCGACAGTCTTTTGTCAGACTGTTGTGGTTATTCCCATTGCTCTGACTGTCATAGTTTGTATCGCTTTCCTGTCCTGTCTTGTCTTGTCTCGTTCAGGCTCCAGTGCTTGTAGCTGCAAGTGTATTTTCCTGCACCTCTCTGTGCGTTCAGATTCCTGTGGGCTCCTTTCGGCATCCGCCGTCCCTGGGTCTCTACGGACTCCTTAGTGGATTGCTCAGCCTCTCGCTCGGATTAGCGAGCTGCCCTGTCGGCTTCATCTCCACTGCCGCTGTCGCAGCTTGTTCCAGCCGCTGCTATCCACCCATCTGTGTGGTAGGAGATTCCACGTCCACACGAGCTGTCCGCAGAAGCGCTGATTATTTTCTGTTCAATAAAGCCTCTGTTGTACCCGCATCTGAATCCAGCCTGTTCCCTGACAGTATGATGCTTTGTAAAGTACATTGGTCAGCCATGGCTGCATAAATGGTGCTATTTAAATAAACTTTGACTTTGCAGTTTTTGTATTATTATTATTATTATTATTATTATTATTATTATAATTAATGAGAGAGACAGAGACAAGAGTTAGTGGTTGCCCAAGCGTTCCTCTTTTGTTGTCTTTAATAAACATTGTATTTCATTAGAACACTTTGAATCACAGTAGTCATTAACACATATAAATACTTAAATCAAATCACAGTAAACAAATAAATAGATAATCATATATACAGAAATGTTCCAGATCTTCCACACATCTGGATTTACTCATAAATATCTCAGATCAACTACTCAGGTAAGTATTTCAGGTAAGTAAAACAACACAAACGACTTGGATAAATGATACATGAATGGACTTCTCTGTGACACAAGTATTAAAATTACACAATTACACAAATGATCAATTTAAACAAATTATTAACACATTAAAGCATGTAAACTGTAGTTTGGCATTAAATTTTAATAAATTTAACTAACCTTAACAATGAATGAGAGCGACAGAGACAAGAGTTAGTGGTTGCCCAAGCGGTCCTCTTTTGTTGTTTGAAGATGTGCTGCAGTTGTCACGGTAACTCTACTCTCTCAACTGTCACCCGGAATTCGGAAAACGCAGCTGGACTGTCCAGTGCAAACTCATTAGAACACATTAAAAGTATACAAAATATATACAAACAATTTAATATGATACAATATTATTATCATAATATTATGACAAACTCTACGCAGCTGGGTGGTCACAATCTCCCCAACAAAATAAAATGTCGTCCCGACATCAATACACTCAAAGTCCTAAACCAGTCCATATCGTTTCACTTCACACTTGTAAAAGTACCAGGTCACATGTTTTTCAATACTTATTTTCAATTTTAATTTTTTTTTTTTTTTTTTTTTTTGCATTCAGTACATACATTCAATAATCACTCATCATGTTCCTGTTTTACAGACAGTCCTTGTTAGCAGATTATCAGCTTTTCTGAATTCAGGTTCAATGAGCTAGTGCCTCAAACAACAGTCCCAGCATCAAGGCACTAAGGAATGTTCTTTAAGAATCAAGTCCATACAGGAAACAGTCAAGTTCAAGTGCAACAAATATTTAAAGCCGTTCTTCGAGGTGCTCCAAGGAAAGTTTCAGAACATTCAGTTCATTTAATTTGTCTAGGCCTTTAAACAGTCCATGTTTTTTTTTATTGTTTTTTTGGCCCAACAACAGTTCATTCTATGAGTGTCATCATCCCTTTTTTGGCAACAGATAAGTGCAATCAATTAGGGCAGTTAGTGTCAATATGATGGCAATTTGTCAGTACAGTTCTGCCGTGCCACCTGAGACCTGGTCAAGTGGGGTTCTTTAATTTGCTGGATAATAGATAAGTGAGGGCTGAGAATAATGAATCTGCATTGGTACCCAAGAATTCATATTTGGTGTCCATGTGTGTATGGGGTGTGGATTAAAGTCATTTCTTGCATTTTGTACACTGTAGCATGTAGGAGTTCCAAAGTTTTCATATGTGAACCTCTTTGGTGGTCGTCGTTGTCGGACTCTAGATGGCTCCTCTGCAAGATTCCTCCGTGCAGGTAAGTGATGTTCTGGTAATTGTCGTTCTTTAACAGGTAAGTGTTGTTCAGGTAAGTGATGTTCTCCAGCAGGTAAGTGTTGTCCACCAGCAGATAAGTCAACATGTTCTAGTACATCTTGTTCCTGTTCAGCTAGATGTGGCAACACTGTCAACTCAAGCATTTGTTCTGACTGAGCTGATGATTTCTCACTAGTATGTAACAGGTGTGATGTGGTTTCCTTTTCCATCTGATTATGACTATTCGGCTGTGTTCTGAACTGGTAGGGTTCAACTTGCACATAGTACTCGTCATCACTTTCACTGTCATTCTCTGGCTCATATTCCTCCCTTCTCTCAGCAGGTAAAGCTGTGCTTTTCTGTTGGTGTTTTCACTTCAGTGTGGCATTTTGAGTCTGTGTGTTAACCTGAGGTAAGTGATCACAGGGGAGAAGATGATTACGATGCAACACTCTTGATCTGCCTTTGCCCTGCTCTGGTTTCACTTCATAGATTGAAGTATCTTCAGCAGCCTGGCGAATGACAATGTGGACTGCATCCTCCCAGAAATTTCGAAGTTTTCCTGGACCCTCTTTTTGAGCCAGATTTTTCACCAGAACTCTGCAGCCTGGAAATAAATGAGTACATCTTACTTTTGGTCATAATTTTTTTTTTATTTCTCTCAGTACACTTCTTTGCATGCTCACTGGCAATCTCATAATCTTCTTGCATACCCTTTGTCCACCTCTCCACATATTCACTGTGGTCGATGGAACCTTTGTCTGGATTGAGGCCAAACAATGCATCAACTAAAAGTCTTGGAGACCGACCGAACATGAGGTAGAAACGTGAGAATCCAGTCACTTCGCTTTTAGTGCAATTGTAGGCAAACACCAGCCTATTCAATTCCTTTTTCCAATTCAATTTCTGTTTCTCTGTGAGAGTTTTGAGCATCTGCAGAATGGTCCGATTGAATCTTTCTACTTGTCCATTTTCTTGCGGATGGTACGGGGTAGTTCTAGAGGCAGTGATGTCGCTGTATTTTTGGAGCTGATCGAAGAGTTGATTTTCGAATTCCCTGCCTTGGTCATGGTGAATTCGCGAGGGGAACCCAAACCTGGTTGTGCGATCAAGACCTTGGTGACCCATCTTATCATGCAGTTCCCTCAAAACAATACTTTTAAACTGAGCAGGCAACACTAGCTGCATTCGTTGGGTTGTTTTGCGGTGCAGTATGCCATACTCGTCCAACACCAGCTTGTCCCACCCACGCATTAGACCTCTAACTGTAGGATTGGCTGACCGCCACTGCTTTGAAGAAGGTCTACTTTCTGACTGTAAGTAGTCTATGATTTCTTTGACATTCGTGTCATCTCTTTGTGCTTGCCGGATCTCCTCTTTTGATAATGATTTGTAGGGTTCATCACCAATCTCCATGCATACTGGCGCACACTGACAGACTAACATAAGGGGTGGATCTGGGTCATGCTGAACCTCCACAGCTTGTATTGTGGCTCCCATACATTCTGATGAAAGTTTCTCTGTAAATTCTCTCATTGCTGTTTCTATATCAACTGGCATTCTGGATAGTGAATCAGCATCCACATTCTCTTTACCTGGGCGATAGCGAATGGTGAAATGGAAGTCTGCAATTTCAGCAACCCATCTGCATCCAGTGGCATTTTACTTTGCAGAGGACAACACATAAGTGAGGGGATTTTTATCACTGTACACGGTGAAGGTAGGTGCATAATATAGATAGTCTCGAAACTTTTCTGTTATAGCCCATTTGAGGGCTAGAAACTCCAGCTTTCCACTGTGCAGGTGGTAGTTTCTCTCTGCATTGGTCAATGTTCTTGAACCATAGGCTATCACTATCACTTAGCTTTCCGTTCTGGTTCTGATACAAGGCAGCACCTAGACCTTGGTTGGATGCATCTGTGTGAAGTACGAATGCTTTTGAAAAGTCTGGAAATCCCAATATTGGAGGTTGAATGAGACAATCAATTAGCTTTGACAATGTTTCTTGATGGTACTCTGTCCATTCGATCAGCTTACTGGATGGCACCACGTGACTTTCTGTTGGTTACTACTCTGCAGTTTCTTTTCTTTGTGCTCTCATTTTTCTCGTTGCTCTTCAGAAGGTCGTAAAGGGGTTTATCGAGTCGTGAAAAGTCTTTGATGTACTGGTGATAGTAACTCAGCAGACTTAAAATTTTCCGTAGCTCTCCCACAGTGCTTGGTCTTTTCTCTTTAAGTGCTGTTACAGCAACAGTGTCTGCAGGGTCCATTCTACTGCCTTCTGCAGAAACAATTTGGCCTAAGTAGCGAACCTCATTCTTGAACATATCACACTTTCGTGGTTTCAGCTTTACTCCATGGGCTTGTAAATGTTGCAACACTTTTCTCATCGCTTCAAGATGTCCATCAAATGTCTTGCTGAAAACCAGGATGTCATCCAAGTAGGGCACACAAATTTCATCTCTAAGTCCTTCTAAGCTCTCTTCCATGAAATGCTGCAGGTGCATTCATGAGGCCAAAGGGAATACGAACCCACTCATACAAGCCACATGGTGTACTGAATGCTGTCAATTGTCTGTTCTCTGGAGACCTAAAACCTTGATGGTAAGCTTTGCCCTGATCTAATACAGAAAACCAGGCATTACCTCCTAAACTGTCTAGAATGTCTTGTACTCTCGGGATAGGCTGGCGATCAGGTAGTGTCTTCCTATTGAGGTCTCTATAGTCAGTGCACAACCTAAGGCTGCCATCTTTCTTACGAACACATACGATTGGTGAAGAGTAGGGAGAATGGGTTTTCTCTATCCAGCTCTGGGCAGTTAAGTCATGCAGGTAGTCGTTCATTTCCTGATACAGTGGCTTGGGGACTGAAGTGTACATGCGGACAACAGGCATATCGTCAGTTAGAGAGATACTTAGTTGAAGATCTTTGATGCACCAAATAGCTGTGTCTCATTTAGAAGGCTGCGTCCTCTGGAGGTCTCATTCGAAGGGTGCATACTAGGGGTTGCACCAACTAATCGACTAGTCGACTTTAATGCTCTGCCATGATGCTTTAAGCTTGACGTCGACTAGTCGCTGATCCTATAGAGGGCGCAACAGTATAAGAAATCTCTGAAGGACATCCACATTTACGCTCCGTTTCCAAACAGTTAAAATGACAAATAAATGCATACTCTGAAAGCGCTCCACAAGACGTGTGATTATATTACTGGATGCTCGAAAATTGAACGAGAATACACGTTTTAAACAGCTTATAGTACAGGTCAGTTAATCGCTGTTCTAATCTAATGTGCTGCTGCTCTGTAACGCACACACAGGCTTCAGACAGTAGTGCGTACATCACGTGCAAATCGCGTGTGCACAGAATCGTTCAGCGTGGAAATATATTGTCAAAACTTCTGTAATTTCTCAATAAAATAGCTTAGAAATTGAAAAGTTCAATCATACATTTCTTAATAACTAAATCCCACAGCTTCACTACTAGTAGAGAGTCACTGCCAGGTAGAATTAATTCACACACGCAATCGCTCTCACTAATGCATTCATATGAATGTAATCTTTACTGTGCTACTTTATCTGTATCTGATTTAGAACGAGCAGAAATCTGTGAGAAATATACCGACCCAAAGACAAAAGAACTGATAAAAAATGAGCTGTTATAGGAGCAATAGACATGTGGGCAGCACATTGTCACAGCTTCACACTTATTTGTTCATTAATGACGTCATCAGCGACTAGTCAACTTCGACTCGACTTTCATCACATAAACGTCGACTCAAAAAAATCAGAAGTCGTTCAACCCCTAGTGCATACGTCATCGAGGCTGTCTCATTTCAGAAAAGCAAGTAGGACACTCCGAATGCGACCTTCCTTCACAGGAATTCGGAGGATGCATCGGGTGTATCCTTCACTGCTACAGATAACCCACAATTCTTTGCGTCGCCATAAACAACCGTCGTTAATTTGAAAAATTCCGGCACCGGCAGATGTACACACAAGCACAGATGTGATGTTTTCAACTTAACCCTCTGGGGTCGACAAACGCGGATACGCGTTTTGTGGCAGATTTTCCTGATAAGGCCGAAATGAGCTTGAATTACTCTGCCATTTTTGATCGTACAGATAAGAGCAATACACCATTCGAATCTGTAAGGGGTCTTCTTTTATTTGTATACACTCATTATAACAACTAAACTTTGTGCTTTTGAAGAATAAAGAAAACAAACAGGGTGCGCTCTCTGCCTCCTCCGTCTCCGCAAGCTGTTTTTAGAAACGCGTCACTAAAATGAACTGTAACTCAGCAAATACTCAGCACACAGACATGGGAGTTATATCTATAGAAAGCTTGAAGTGTCTATTTTTCAATGAAGTTAGTCATGTCTAAAACAAATATTCTGTGATAAAGTAATCCGTATGAAACCAACACGATGTTCAGTCTTTCCCGTCTAACTCATTATCTTTAATGCAATCCCACCCCCTCGCGGCTCGCGCAGTTCATATGTAAATATCCACGTGAGACTCGTGCGCATGGAGATGCCCAACATAAACAAAACGCGAGGAGTTCGTTCATCGCGGATACTGTTCGTTTCTACAAGAAGACGCGCTGAGTAAAGGCTGGATTTCCCTCAAAAGAAGAACAAGATTTCATCCAGAAGAGAAGATCAATCTGATGAGTAAGTAATGTTTCTTTTTTGCATTAGTTAACGTCTTATTGTGACATAAACAAGAACACATTACTAGTTAGGTTGTTCCCAAACTACAACATGATGAATGCTACGCATCTAAGAATGTTTAGACCATGTTTATTATTAATAATCTGTTCACAAATATATTTTAATAGCGTGCTAAATGATAACAATTACTTCTCAAATATAAAATATCCTTTTTTTATAGTACAAAGTACATCCTTTTATAGTACAAAGCATGCGTGAGTCTATGGCTGCAGAATCATATCTTAGGCTACTATAAAGTCATACATGATGTTGAGTATGGCTATATGACTACAAAATCATAGTTGGGTTTTTCCCAAACTATAATTCAAGACTACAATGTTTGAAATTGAGTAAAACATTTTGAATATGATAGGCAATTCATTGTATTTAAATTTCTTACAGTGCGATGATGTTTTCATGCTCTATATAAAACAAAGGTAATATGAATGTACACTGTAACATGATGAATGCTACGAATCTAAGTATGTTTAGAACATGTTTATTATTAATAGCCTAAGTTACTCTGTTCAAAAATAGATTTTAATAACGTGCCAAACAATAATAATTAGTTTCTCAGATATAAAATGTTTTTGTTCTTACGATAGTACAAAGCATGCGTGAGTCTATGGCTACATATATACAGATGCTCGTGATATTAACATGCTCACAAATGTTTTTTTTTTTTAATTTTTTTTTTTTGGTTGTTTGTATTTTATTGAATCAGATACCTGCACCACAGATGAATCCTGCTGACTTTCAGTCTCTTCAAACTGTTTTCCTCTGAGAGCGCTGTACCAACATCAGATTTTCAACTACACTGATATTCTATGGTAAAACAAGCTCCTTGACTACTGATTGTTTTTTTTCTTCTTGAATCCATGGAAAGAAGCAGAAACACTTAAATAAAACAAGTAAATATCAGGTATGATTTACTTGTTTCACTCGTTGAACAGAATCTGTTGCAGAAATGACTCAAAATCTGTTCACATCTCTGTGGTTAGATCAGTGTGCACAATAATGTGTCTTTGACCTTCATTATGTATGTTTTGATTATACTGTGTTGTAAATAAAATACAAATAATTAAAAAAAAAAAAAAAACATTTTTTTCAATCTCCTCACATTCTCTCTTACCTGCCTCAAAGTCACAGTCACACTGATGGGCCATTAGGGGGCCATTAGGGGAGGGCCCTTTGTCTCTCAGGTGAGAATCACTTAATATTCAAGACCATTGCCACTCCCTCGCATATAGGCTTTTGATCACAAAACATGTCTTTAAAAATTTAAATCAATATATTGTTTTCTGTGAGTGAGTAAACAAGCTGATTTTCACATAATTTTGAAGCAAAAACTCTAGGCTACAAGATCCAGTTCTCAAAAGTCTTGTAAACAGATGTTCTGTATGTGTTTTATGGCCTTATTTCAGTGACTTCAAAATTTTAGTTTTTCACTAACCACGCATAAACGTTGCTTTCTCAAAAACACAATCATGTACATAAATGCTGCTAACATATTATTATAGCCCAGTTTGTGCTGTTTACAGTGTTATTAGACTTTAGCCATTTATATTTTTATAAGTAACTGAAAAAAGCACAAATGTCAGGGCATGTCGAAACTTCTCCAGGCCCCCAAAACACCCTCAGACCCCAGAGGGTTAACTTAAAGTGCCTCCAGTAAAAACTTTGTTCTTAATATCCTCCTCCTTTTTTTCTCTAACAGATGTCTGTTGTACTTATGCTGCAGCTCCTCAAACATTGAGCAAAATAAAACAAGTAAAAACATTTTTTTGAATTACTTTCCAAATTTAGAAATAATTTTCCTTCATTTAAGTAGTGTGAGAGCGCAACAATGCTCTAAATGTGTTGGCAAATCAACGTGATGCTTCCCGTTTCCTTTTCCGCCTGTCCTACTAAGGCCGCCTCCTTTAATTCTAAGTTGAGGACACTTCGTATACGTTACGCATCCTACAGAGGATGCGACCTCCAGAGGATTCGACCTCCAGAGGACGCAGTCTTCTAAATGAGACACAGCTAATATCGTCATCTGACCTTGAAAATGAATGGCACTCTTCTCGTAGTAGCTGTTTTACTTTATTTTGCTGGTGCAAAGGTAAGTGGCTCACATCAGCAGGTGGGTCCCACAATTCTTCACTGTTACTTTCATTAGCATTGGTGTTTTTTTGAACCTCACTGATCATGGCTGTTGTTGCACAATGTGATACTGGAGTTGGTAGTACAGATTTTATTGATTGCATTGTCCCAAACTCAGTTTTCCCTGCAAGCCTGATATCATGGTCTGTGATGTTCTGTATGCTGATCTTGACCACAGGACGACTTCCTTTCTGAAGAGTTACTAGGGTTTCCAGAGGTTCCAGACCATCTATACACTGTGGGTTTACATGTCGTTCAAACAAAAAAAGAGTGTCTTGCTTCATATATGGCATTTTAACTTGACACTGTATCTGCATAATTGTTCGTTTTGGTATGTTCACATGGTCTTTCATTGTTTTCACCAAATATTCACCCGGATTCTCAGTAGTCACAAGATTAATGAAGGTCTGTATCTTATTTTTCTTCATGCCAGGGAAGGCATACTTGACAATCTTGTGCAAACGTTCTTTACTCACTTTATTATCTTTACTTGCTTCACTCTGTCTCATCACTTGTTCAATCACATTGTAGCCGATGATTGGTTTGGATAACCTTTGATCTTTTAAGACGAGGACAGGAATGACTAACTCTTTTACGCTATCAACAGAGGAAGCCAATTTGAAAGTTATCTCTACCCATCCAACATAAGGCATGCTGGTCCCATTGGCTGCCACAAGCTGCAGGCCATCTGGAGCTTCTGTTGCCTCCGAAATGTCCTTCAATTTCACTTCAGGTATGTACTTGTTTCTCCATTGTTCATCTACAATACATACTTGGGAACCTGTGCCCCATAATGCCTCAGTTTTGTGTCCTTGTAAGTAGCAGGTTACCAGACATTGTTTGCCAATGAGAGAAGTGACAGGTGAGTATTTGTTAACTTGACTTGAAGCTGTTAAAATGTGATCAAGTGGAGACAACTGTTGTGTAGACTGTTGTTCTATATTTTTAAAGTGCTGCTTTGGACGTTGGTGGGACATTTTTACAGTTCGGGTCACTCCCTGTCCCGTGGAGGCAACCCATTTCTGTTTAAACGCGTTCTACTTTGAAATCTTGCACCTCTGGTTCTGCAGCCTGCTGAAAAGTGTTCACTGCTACCACAACAATAACAATGGGTGCATAGTTCCTCTGGTCCCCTTTGCTGGCAGTAAAAACACTGTCTTGTCCTTGAGGGACGTGGCTGTCGAACTGCTGAGGGTGCTGTGGTAGTGGCGATGTTGCTGTATACTGTCGGGGCGCTGTATTAAACTGTGGTGGGCGAGGCTGTGGGGGGACAGCATATCTTGATGGCTGCGTTGCATACTGTGTTGACATTGGATGTTGCAAGGGCTGCTGTAATGGCATTGAACATGGGCTGTGATGTCATATACTGTTGTTGCGAAACTGAGTTCTGTTGTGATTTAGGGTGGTGGGGCTGCAGTGGATACTGATGTTGTTCATACGTTGGGTGACTTATTCCCCATGTTTGGTTTGGCAACTCTTTATTCTACTCTGCTACCGGCTGGTAACTTCGTGAGAAATCTTGTAGCGGCTGATGAGTCGTCGTCATCACTGGACCCTTGTTACTGACCACAAAACACTGAGAAGCAGGTGAGGGCTGTTGGATTGTTTCTTTAATTTGCATTATCTCATTGCTTAAGCTTTGCAGTTGCGACATCAGGTCAAATTTTGTCTGTTTTGATTGATGTTTTGATTCATTTAATTGTGAGACATGCTCAGCAACACTGCGTTTGGACTTCCGTTTGCTTTTGTCTTTCTGTTTCATGGGAACATGCAACATTTAATATCTCCAACAACACTTCATCTGAAATTGTGGGGTCAGACAGGAATGGCTGGAGGTCACTCTGAATATGGTCATTCTGTAAGCCAGTCAACACGGTATGGAGGAACATGTTTTGAACTAAAGTTGGGTCATATTTTAAGCCAGACTCATCTTCTTGTGAAGCGAACAGAATTTTCTGTCTCAGATCAAGAACATGAATGAGAAAGCTTTGTGGTGTTTCTTTAGCACGCTGCGCCTCTGCAGTGAGCTGTTTATATAGTTCTGTTGCATTTTTCTCTTGATATTGAGAGCGGAGAATTCTTCTTAATGTTGGAAGCGTGAGGTCTGCTTTACCTTCAAGATAACTACGCAACTGAAGTCCAGTTGTGATCGCTCGAATGACTGAATCAATAAGATGCTCAAGGTAGCCTTTATTTAACCCACTCTCTATTTGATGTTTAAGACTTGAAAATGACAATCTGTCCTTCTGACCTGGCTCACCAATGAGGCCTGAAATTTTAAAGTCTTTGTGCCACATTGCTGGTGTGATTTGTCCCTGAAATGCAGATGTAGAGTCACCACGTGCATTGTCAGTCGTTATCTGTCTTCTTGTCATACTCTGTGACACAGCAGGGCTTATATACATGGCAGGCAATGATTCAGATGCATTGCCAAGTTGTCTCAATTGTCTTTGAGCTAACTTTCTTCTCTTTCAGGTGGTCTTAACTCTGTTCTCAGCTCAGTTCCATTTATATCAGTCATCATCAAATCACTTAATTTCTCATTGATGCTGAGAACCTCGGCCATGCCTCCATCCTCCAGCTCTTCTAATTTTTTTCTTAAGAGATGATTACTGAGGAGGTTTACTAAAGACAGGCGATTTGTGTTTCCAGTGTCCTCTGCAGAGATTTTTAAGAATTGGCAGAGTTCAATGAGCTTTTCTCGTGTTAGTGTACATAGTCGTTCACCTATTTCTTTGTGAAGGCTCTGAAGTGTATCCATCTCTATCTGCGGCGGCTGACAGTATGAAAGTGGACATTTACCTCACTGACTTGACTTTTGCTGCCTCTAGTAGTCACTGTACCTCAGGTCGTATGCACAGCTCAATCAGTTTTGCACTACCACTTCACTCAGCTGCTTCACACTACGGCTTCTAGGTAAGAATGAATGTTACAGGGTGGGGCTCTGCTGATCAAGAAGATGAACCACCCTATAAACATCCCAGCGGTGCCTCCAAAATTTGTAGTACTCTCTTAACAATGATCAACTACTCTTATCGCAGATCAACTACTCAGGTAAGTATTTCAGGTAAGTAAAACAACACAAACGACTTGGATAAATGATACATGAATGGACTTCTCTGTGACACAAGTATTAAAATTACACAATTACACAAATGATCAATTTAAACAAATTATTAACACATTGAAGCATGTAAACTGTAGTTTGGGATTAAATTTGAATAAATTTAACTAACCTTAACAATGAATGAGAGAGACAGAGACAAGAGTTAGTGGTTGCCCAAGCGGTCCTCTTTTGTTGTCTGAAGATGTGCTGCAGTTTTCACGGTAACTCTACTCTCTCAACGGTCACCTGGAATTCGGAAAACGCAGCTGGACTGTCCAGTGCAAACTCATTAGAACACATTAAAGTATATTCAAAATATATACAAAAAATTTAATATTTTTATGACACAAACTCTACGCAGCAGGGTGGTCACAATAATAATTACTGAAATAACCAAACCCATTATTTAGAAGGGTGTGTCCTACTTCTGGCCAAATGTATATTTTCTAGGCATGCATGCAAAACATTTTGCTGCTGCAACAATGCAGTTTTTAAGGCCAATTCACACCGCACCAACAAATGTCGACAGATGGCAACACACACGACAGATCAGTGTGTTATGGTGACAGATCAGTGTGTTACCCCTGTCGGCATCTGTTAGCATCTATCAGATATTGTTTTTGCCGTAGATGCTAAATCAGCATTTGTGAATTGGCCTAAAGATGCATAAAGCTGAACCTATACACTTCCAAAAAAGCGTGTTTTAAAGAACTATCATTTTTTTACTTCACCATTATTAACAAAGTTACAAATGTTAAAAGGGGTAGTTCACCCAGAAATGAAAATTCTGTCATTAATTACTCACCCTCATGTCGTTTCAAACCGCAAGACCTACGTTCATCTTCTGAACACAAATTAAGATATTTTTGATGAAATCCGAGAGCTTTCTGACCCTCCATAGACAGCAATGTAACTGAAATGTTCCCAGGCCCAGAAACGTAGTAAGAATATTGTTGTGGTACTCTCGATAATGGCAGAGGACAGTGACCATTATCACTGAAGAATTGTGTAAATTGGGTAAAACAGAACTGAAGGAAGTGAAGAATTGTTGAATAAAGTCGTTATTTTTGCTTTCTTTGTACACAAAAAGTATTCTTGTAGCTTCGTAAAATTACGGTTGAACCACTGATGTCACATGGACTATTTTAACTCTGTTACTATGTTTCTGGGCCTGGGAACATTTCAGTTACATTGCTGTCTATGGAGGGCCAGAAAGCTGTTGGATTTCATCAAAATATCTTAATTTTTGTTCTGAAGATGAACGAAAGTCTTACGGGATTGGAACAACACAAGGGTGAGTAATTAATGACAGAATTTTCATTTTGGGGTGAACTATCCCTTTAAAGGGGTCATTGGATGCAAAATTCACTTATACATGTTGTTTGAACATAAATGTGTGTTGGCAGTGTGCGTACCTTATAATGCTAAAAATCCACCCAGTGTTTCTTTTTAAATCCCCAATTATAATGATCACTTTCTCAGATCAGGCAGTTCTCAGATTCTTAGCAGAGTGGCATAGTTCTAGACTATTGACTGACAAGGCCGTTTTAACGTAGACCCACCCTGAGTGAGCTGGAAACAATCCGCCATTGTTTTGACGCTGGAGCAGGGGTAAACAAGATTGTCTCCTAAGCGATTGACGTGTTTTGTTGTTGGATGTAATAATGAACATAGCAGTCATCATTTAGTCCCAACATCTGACCCGCTGAAGACTAGGGTTGGGAATCGGAAATCGATTCCGATTCCAGAATCGGATACTTAAGGTCAGGAATCGGATACTTGTTGTCAAATTAAAATTTCGATTCCGCCTATCGATTCCTATGCGCTTTTTTTTTTTTCTTCATCTGTGAGGACCGGTGTGACCTAGCGATCTGCCAGGACCTTGCTCGTTAATCTAAGCACTCCAAAGTTTTGCTACATTTGCGATCAGAAGCTAAAAAAAGCTAAGTATAATATCTGTGATGGCTAAACATGTTGCAAGAGAGGGTGGCTGCGGGTCCTTAAAAAGTCTTAAAATGTCTTAAATTCAGATTCGATGGGTCTTAAATATTTTCGGTCCCAATTCTGCAAAAATTTCTCCAGTCTGACGGACCTGTGACTGTTTACAATCATTGGTCAGACAAATTTTTCCCCCGCTGTAGTTACTGCATGCTACAGTTAGCTGACCAGCTTCCTAGATAGTTTAAAATGGGTTAAATGAAGTTTACTGAAAAATGGCTTGAGAATTTTACTTGCCCAACTGGACAAATAGCCTATGTGACCAAAAAAAAAAAAAAAAACAGTGAAGCATCGAAATGCAAGAATGATTCTTCTGATTTTATTACATTCAACGTAAACAGCGATTGATAGTGGATACTGTATTTCTGGTATCAAGGTCGCGCTGTTTAGGCTTGCGCTGCCTGTTTCTTTGTAAGAGACTTTTATGGAGAAATCAAATCAATGACTATGAAATTAGCAAAAGAGCTGAACAGGACACATAAAGAAACTCGCAGAAGAAACATACTGAGGTAAAATTTCATAATGTTGAGTTTTTTATTTATAACTTAATGTAGTTAAGCAACATACCATGACAAGGGAGCTAATCTCCAAGCAGCACATAGCGGTGTTTTTTACTGAATGATTCAGCGAACGGTTGAATGAATGACTCAATAATAACTCACTCATTAAGTGACTTACTGCCACCTACTGGCAGGGTTAGTATGTTTAAAAGTGTGTTGTTTGTATGTATTTGTATATTAAAATATGTATTTTCTATGTTATGTGTTGCTATGTTGTTTCTATGTGTCTTTGCCGTATCATGATATGCAACTGCATTCATCTTGTTTCATTTTGTTTTTGGACTGGGCAAATGTCTACTGTCCAACTTAATTATTTGTGCTGACCGTTTGTGACTATGTGAAATGACTGTCCATTGTGTTCCTGCTTTGGTAAAGCGTCCTTGAGCCTGGGAAAGGCGCTATATAAATTAAACATTATTATTATTATTATTATTATTATTATTATGTATCCCCCCCCCAACATTTCTTATTTGCATATTCAAAATTGCATTTCAAACATTAATCTCATAACATTATTTATTGCAGTTGTAATTGTGCAATGTAAATTAATTTGTTAGATAACAGCCTAGTGTAAATTTAATCTATTGATCAATTGTAAGAATTTGACATGAAATATGATGCATACATTTAATAAGGTTTAAAAAATTGCCTAAATAACATCCTGAGGTTAATATAAAAAATATGCAGATAAATGTAAAAGCTAATAGAACACAGATAAAATATTGCTTCAGAATAAATTGTTTACATTACTAGAAATCTCGGTCTTGCGGTGCTTTTGTGGGGATATTTTGTATGGGATATTGTCTGCTGATGTGAAAAGTTTGCTGTATATCATAATATACAGCATATAATTTTTTCAAATCTAAGATGGCGCCGCAAATGGCAGCTACTGTGCTTTGCTCTTCAGTGTTTGTACTGTTTTTGTTTGTTTTTCCTGTTTTTTGTTTCTCAAACACCATCAGTTTTACCAGGGATGATCTGCTGAACATTCGGCAGAACACACCACAGAATCTTTTACCGGTTTTTGATTATTCGGACGTTTTGCTGGACATTGTTGTTGGCGGAGCCGTAGCTCTGGTCAAACGCTTCAGGATGCGCAGACGGGGGAAGCGAGCCGGCGCGCTCGTGAAGCTCAGACAGCGAGGATTCAGAACGGCGTTGCCTAGCATCCATCTGGCGAATCTCCGCTCTCTACCCAACAAAACGGACGAACTCCTTCTGCTCTCCCGGACAAACAGGGACTTTTCAAACTCTGCTGCTCTGTGTTTCACGGAAACCTGGCTGAACGACGCCATTCCGGACAGCGCGTTACATCTTCCGAGCTTTCAGCTGTTTAGAGCGGATCGGGAGGCAGAATCAACGGGGAAATCACGCGGCGGCGGGACGTGCTTTTACATCAATGAGAGGTGGTGTACAGATGTAACTGTGTTAAAGAAGATGTGCTGTTCTGATCTAGAAACGCTCTTCATTAACTGCAAGCCTTTCTACTCGCCGCGGGAGTTTTGCTCGTTCATTCTGGTGAGTGTTTACATTCCTCCGCAAGCGCACGTGAGCTCAGCTTTACAGAAACTCGCTGATATGATCACAGAGACTGAGCAACAACACCCGGACTCTGTTTTAATCATTCTCGGGGACTTTAATAAAGCAAATCTCTCCCGTGAACTGCCAAAATACAGACAGCATGTTACATGTCCCACCAGAGACAGTAATATATTGGATCACTGCTACACATCGATAAAGGACGCATATCACTCTGTTCCACGAGCAGCTTTAGGACTCTCTGATCACTGTTTGGTTCATCTTATACCGACCTACAGGCAGAAACTCAAATCTGGAAAACCTGTATTAAGAATTGTTAAAAGATGGACTAATGAAACAGAGTGGGATTTACAAGCCTGTTTCGACCTTACTGATTGGACTGTTTTTGAATCTGCCGCAAATGATCTGGATGAGCTCACAGAGACTGTAACATCTTACATCAGTTTCTGTGAGGATATGTGCATTCCTACCAAGACTCATCTAACTTACAACAACGACAAACCATGGTTCACTGCAAAACTCAGACAGCTCCGTCAGGCCAAAGAAGATGCTTACAGAAAGGGGGATAAAGTCTTGTATAAACAGGCCAAATACACACTGGAAAAGGAGATCAGAGTGGCAAAGAGGAATTATTCCGGCAAGCTAAGGAAAAAATTCTCTTCCAGTGATTCTGCTTCAGTGTGGAAAGGTATGAAAGAAATCACCAGTTACAAGTCACCATCCCCCAGCACTCTGGAGAATCAACACCTGGCAGACGGTCTGAACGAGTTCTATTGCAGGTTTGAAAAAACACCCCACACCCGCCCTGAACACCTCTCCACACAACCATTCACACAACCATTCACACCTCCAGCAACCCCCGTCTCCCCCACACCTGCAATTCAGATCAGCGAAGATGAGGTGCGCCAGGTCTTCAGGAAGAACAAAAGAAGGAAAGCACCAGGCCCAGACGATGTGTCACCAGCCTGCCTAAAAATCTGTGCTGACCAGCTGGCCCCCATCTTCACACAGATCTTCAACAGATCTCTGGAGCTGTGCGAAGTCCCCTCATGCTTCAAACGCTCCACCATCATCCCCGTCCCAAAGAAACCCAAAATTACTGGACTTAATGACTACAGACCTGTGGCTCTAACATCTGTGGTCATGAAGTCATTTGAAAGACTGGTTTTGGCTTATCTGAAGTCCTCCACTGGACCCTTACTGGACCCCCTGCAGTTTGCCTACAGAGCAAACAGGTCTGTGGATGATGCAGTCAACATGGGACTGCACTTCATCCTGCAGCATCTGGACAGACCAGGGACTTATGTGAGGATCCTGTTTGTAGACTTCAGCTCCGCTTTTAACACCATCATCCCGGACACCCTTCAGAACAAACTAACTCAGCTCTCCGTCCCCACCTCCGTCTGTCAGTGGATCACCAGCTTCCTGACAGACAGGCAGCAGCTAGTGAGGCTGGGAAAATACACATCCAGCACTCGTACGATCAGCACTGGAGCTCCTCAGGGCTGTGTTCTCTCCCCACTGCTCTTCTCCCTGTACACTAACGACTGCACATCTAAAGACCCCTCTGTCAAGCTCCTGAAGTTTGCAGACGACACCACACTGATCGGCCTCATCCAGGACGGTGACGAGTCTGCCTACAGACAGGAGGTTAAGGAGCTGGCTGTCTGGTGCAGTCTTAACAACCTGGAGCTCAACACGCTCAAAACTGTGGAGATGATCGTGGACTTCAGGAGGAACCCCTCTGCACTCTCCCCACTCACCATCATGAACAGCACTGTGACTGCAGTGGAGTCATTCAGGTTCCTGGGCACCACCATCTCCCAGGACCTGAAGTGGGACAATCACATAGACTCCATTGTGAAAAAGGCCCAGCAGAGGTTGTACTTCCTTCGCCAGCTGAGGAAGTTCAACCTGCCACAGGACTTGCTGAATCAGTTCTACTCCGCCATCATTGAATCCGTCCTCTGCACTTCAATAACTGTCTGGTTCAGCTCAGCTACCAAATCTGACCTCAGAAGACTACAGAGGGTAGTCCGGACTGCTGAGCGAATCATTGGTACAACCCTCCCCACTCTCCAAGAACTGTACTCATCCAGAGTGAGCAAAAGGGCTGGCAAAATCACTCTGGACCCCTCACATCCAGCACACTCCCTCTTTGAACTGTTACCGTCTGGTCGACGCTACAGAGCTTTGAGCACCAGAACGACCAGACACAGGAACAGTTTCTTCCCTCAGGCAATCCATCTCATGAACACTTGACATTAAAAGTGGAACACACAACACTATTATAAATTATTTATTCAACACACATACTTATTTTTTTCATTTCAGATTTGCACATATTAGACCTGTACACCATAATTGTCTATATATTGTGTTTTTGCTATTTGTACATTGCCTATTTGTAAATTATTCTTTTATTATCTGTGCCCTGTCCTGTTGCTGTTTTTCTGTTGCACTGTAGAGCTTCTGTCACAAAAACAAATTCCTCGTATGTGTAAGCATACCTGGCCAATAAAGCTCATTCTGATTCTGATTCTGATTCTGATAATAAATAGCATTTTTGACAGCAATATATGTTTTACATGAAAAAAAATCAATAAATATTACATTATACGTATGTAAAATAATGTGATTTCCATCAGAAGTTTGGTCTTAAATTTCATATAAGGTGGCATTAAAAAGGTCTTAAAAAGTCTTAAATTTAACTTGTTCATATCTGTAGACACCCTGCAAGAGAGGTGTCACCACCAACAAGACATTAATTTAATAGATCGTCATAGATCGTGAACATGATTCAAACACCAACGTGATTCTATTCCTAAATTAAAATGATTCGTCTGTTTCATTCCTCAACCTTTGACGTGTGCGATCACAATGTTGTGATCACTTGGTTCGTCACTGCAGCGTACGATTACACCAGTGTGATTTGAACATTAAAATCTGCGCTCACGCTGCCGCTGACCTGAAGAGAGCAGCTGTCATCTGTCATGAATGAAACAGCTTCACAGTCTTTTCAACTACACAGTATCATTGTTTCTGTGTTACAAACATTCAAATCACAGAAGCACTGTTATAAAAGCTTATAGTTCAGATATAAACTCTGATATGTACGGTAGCGATTAAAATAGAGTAAATCTCCTTTTGAAAGTAATTTGACACTTCAAATGAAGATTAATCTATTACATTGTTACACCGGTAGGTGGCGAAAAGGGTCTGTTAAAATGTATTTGTCTTTGAAACATACAAGAGATTCGTTCAAGGACGCTGATTCATCCAGTTATGAAACAAGTATATCTTGAGTGAGTCATTCATAAATTACATGTGATTTTGTTTAGTTGTCTAATATTTTTTTCTTCAGAATCATGAGAGAACCACAACTTTCCAATGGGAAAAAAAAGAAAAAAAAAAAAATCAATTTATCCAGAATCATGCAGTTCTATTTTGCACACAAACAGCTCTTAAAGAATCCAGTTTTTATGTAGCCTGTTGATTTTTGTTCATGGTATTCAGCTCCAATAAATGGTTTGCAAAAAAGACACACAGGATAAATGTTTGATATCATTATTTAATCACATTGGAATCGAAACTGGGAATCGAAAAGAATCGGAATTGATAAGCAGAATCAGAATCGAAATCGATAAAATTCAAACGATACCCAACCCTACTGAAGACGCAGTGGATTACGTTTGTTTCTGAAGGGAATGCGCCTGATCTAACCAAATGCGTTTATGTTCGCGCGAATCATTCATGACCCAGCTTCACCTACAGAATGAGTATAAGGTTTTTTATGAATCTATGCAAATTGCCTTTCCTAATAATGTGCTAGTTAGCAAGTTCCGTGGCTAAAGTAAACAGTCTCATGAGAAAGGCTTGTCACCCCACGGAAGAGAGGGGCAAGGTGTGCAGAGCTCATTAGCATTTAAAGGGACATGCACCGAAATGGATTGCAGTCAACGGAGCTGTTTTTGACAAAGTAAAAAGCGTGTTGTTTTACACTACCACTGAGAAATTTTAACCAAAGTATGTTATAGACTTTTCATTAAGACCCTAAAGAATCATATCATCTTTAAACTCTATTTATATACCAGACAGACAGACAGACAGAAAGTTCACTGAGTTCAGCTGAAGAATCATGATCTTTCCCAGCAATGGCAGAACCCAGTCAGATCAGAGAGGGGGCTGTGGAAAGAGTGTGTTTTAATCTGTTACAGGGTTCTGTTGCATTTTATTTGAAATGTTTACTAAATGTTTACTAAGCAGGACCAGTATTTCAGGTGAAATTGATGCAAACATCAGCTATTTTATCAATGACTCATGACATGATTAAACCGATTACAAATTGTAGGATCTCTGTTACTGTGAGACAGGTCACCACGTGAGATATTGAGCCATCGAATCAACTCAGTCAAGAAGAATCTAAAGATACACCCCCCCCCCCCCATTCATCACGAGGACTAAAACTAATCACACTATCACGTGACGTCAATATTCTGAGTGGTTTCCTGTCAGTGCTTTTCTTATCTACTCAAGAAGGAACAATGACTAACTCAATCAGGGAAACAACAAAGATCTCTTTGTATCAAGGAGCACCTCGTGATCAGGCAATGTATGGACTTATAGTACAGCCAACGGACATGATGAAATTAACTTATGACCTCAGGCCTGCAAACACGGGATCTGCAGCTGACTGTCTCATGACTCGCTTCCTACCCTTCTGTGCTTCCAATTCACACTCACACTTCTTCAACAATGGACAGAAAAGTGTTACCTAAATGATTTCAAGTATTGGAGCAATATACACACAAATAACATGTTTGATGTCATATATATGCTTGGTGTGTTTTATGTAAGCGGTGAATTCTAATCTTTGACTTATAACCCTTTTTGTTTAGCAGGAAAAGCTATTAACGTGTGTGAGATATGTTAAGTTTAGTTCCGTATGAATGATCATGATAATTCCAAATCATTGGTGAATGAAATGGTGATATAATAAACAGTAAGCATGTGATAATACTTTTATAAGAAGTTATTAAAACTGGCAGAAATATTCCGCCATGTGAAAGATTACATATTAGGTTAATTTGTGTTCAAAGAGGAACAGTACGGGGCAGGGCTCCGTCCTACAGGGACAATTAGATTGGATTACTCGCCGTGGGATGGACAAAAATCAGCCCGCTTTAAGAACCAGGGACACACAGCCTTCCTGCACTCTTGGCTCACTGCTTACTCTCACTCGAATTTTGGCCCTTTTGCCTTCGTCTGATCGTGCACCCACTTGCGCTCACAGCCGTAACATCAAGCGATTGGGTCATTCAAGAACTCAAACACTCCGTCACACTTCTGACTGAAGACACTTTTAGAAGAGAAGCCATGCAGAGAAATCTGAGAAGGATTTCCAGAGCATCATCACGTCACAAAGAAACCAACCAATCACCGGAGGACAACCCCAGAAACGTGTCAGAAAATGACCGCATCAGCAGCCGGGATTCTCTCAAGCAGCCATCCAGTAAACCAGCCGCTGTCATCGGTCAACTCAAACACGGGTTTTAACAAAATCTCCATATCTCTTGCTGAACTGGTTGAATTAATCTAAAGCCTTAACGATAAGCTAGAAGTTCTCTGCTTTTGTGATCTTCCTCAGGTTGAATTTAACGAACAAGTGCTAGACTTAGGACTTTCTTCAAATCGCAATAACTCATTTTCCTGAACCGTGTGTATGTGTGTGTGTTTTAGTTTAGTTTACTGTACAGTAGAATAGCAAATAAACATCTGTGTTATTTATAAAGAAACAAGCGTAAGTGATATGATAGTTCACATTGTGTGTTATCCCGATGTTAAAGACGCAGTCTAAGCGTTAGCATAAAGCTAATATAACATGCAGTGCATGTATCTCTAACCAAAGGGTCAGAGAAGCTGAATGCAATTGAGTGACGTCTGAAGCGGGTTTCATCTGCAACTGACCGGGTTCATTTGATGTACATGTATATGAGTTCCTTGGTGAGTTAATGTGTTTTTTTTCTTTATTGATTATTTCGATACAGTCTGAATTAATTGTTTTATAAAATGTTCAACTGTATGAAAAAAAAAGATATACAAGAGAGTACACAAAAATTAGGAAAAATTTCTTTATTGTTAAAGAGACATAATACATAGAAAGACAGTTTATCATCACACAGAGTATGTAAATGAATGTTTAATGATGTGTTTTAGTTGGAATTATGCTTATTGATGTGTATTTGTTATCAAATACTAATTTTTGTTGTTTTGGTGGCCTTGTGTCCTCAAGGCCAGGTTTTTTTGTTTTGTTTTCTGATCTTGTTCCATGTGAGTTCCCTTGCTGGATTTGCCCCGGATGAATCGACTGAAGTGTGAATTATTCCCAAACCGTCTCAACTCTTCCTTTACCTGCGATGGTGGAGTTGGACTGGCGAGCCACCGTTAAACGAATCCTTTGAAACCCTTTGCGTGAATTTTCCTGTTTGGAGAGACACAGAAACTTAACTTGCTCACCTTTAACTGGTAGGAGTGAAATTGCATTGCTCGTTTGCCCTGATCTGGAGTGGAGCCTAAAGACTGAGATTAACATCAATTAATTGACCTTTGGGACTAAATTTATAAACTGATCTTTGACTCCTCAGAGTTATTTCTTGTCAGTTCATTGAGGAAATTGAGGACTTTGGGAAATTTGGGTATTTCATTTAGAGAAATTGTCGTTTTATTTTATTTATTGATTACCCTTTTTTATGTCTGTGTTGATTATATGGGTTAAAGGTTTAAATGTTGACTAAAATAAGATCTCATTCAAAACAAACCTAAGAACATGTCACTTTAGAGAAGAGAGAAAGAAAAAAAAAAAGTCAATTAGACATTTCGGTACCAAATGCTTTAAGCAGTTTCCACATTAGCTTGAATTATCAACTAAAAGATAAAAGGAAGGAGAAATATCAACTTACCAACAAAGGGAAACAGTTATAAATCCTGTAAGGAAGAAAGACGGGTATAAATATCAATACTGAGTACGAACATTTCTGAGTCTTTGAATTGAATTTCTGTGAATGTAAATTTATTTTCTACTAGTCACTGTTACAATACAAAATCAAATCTAGTTCCTACCTCAAACCTTGTCTGAGTCTATTCACTGCTGCTGCATTGTCACTCTCCTCGGACGAACTGAATCTTTTGAGCTCACTGGTCCATTATCAGAGTTGACCCAAAATTGGTATTTTTGTGTAACGGGTTACACATATACACACACACACACACACACACACACACACACACTGGTGCATCTCAATAAATTAGAATGTCGTAGAAAAGTTCATTTCAGTAATTCAACTCAAATTGTGAAGCTCGTGTATTAAATAAATTCAATGCACACAGACTGAAGTAGTTTAAGTCTTTGGTTCTTTTAATTGTGATGATTTTGGCTCACATTTAACAAAAACCCACCAATTCACTATCTCAACAAATTAGAATATGTTGACATGCCAATCAGCTAATCAACTCAAAACACCTGCAAAGGTTTCCTGAGACTTCAAAATTGTCTCTCAGTTTGGTTCACTAGGCTACACAATCATGGGGAAGACTGCTGATCTGACAGTTGTCCAGAAGACAATCATTGACACCCTTCACAAGGAGGGTAAGCCACAAACATTCATTGCCAAAGAAGCTGGCTGTTCACAGAGTGCTGTATCCAAGCATGTTAACAGAAAGTTGAGTGGAAGGAAAAAGTGTGGAAGAAAAAAATGCACAACCAACCGAGAGAACCGCAGTCTTATGAGGATTGTCAAGCAAAATCGATTCAAGAATTTGGGTGAACTTCACAAGGAATGGTCTGAGGCTGGGGTCAAGGTATCAAGAGCCACCACACACAGACGTGTCAAGGAATTTGGCTACATTTGTCGTATTCCTCTTGTTAAACCACTCCTGAACCACAGACAACGTCAGAGGCGTCTTACCTGGGCTAAGGAGAAGAACTGGACTGTTGCCCAGTGGTCCAAAGTCCTCTTTTCAGATGAGAGCAAGTTTTGTATTTCATTTGGAAACCAAGTTTTGTATTTCATTTGGAAACCATGGAAGCTCATAGCCCAAGTTGCTTGAAGTCCAGTGTTAAGTTTCCACAGTCCGTGATGATTTGGGGTGCAATGTCATCTGCTGGTGTTGGTCCATTGTGTTTTTTTGAAAACCAAAGTCACTGCACCCGTTTACCAAGAAATTTTGGAGCACTTCATGCTTCCTTCTGCTGACCAGCTTTTTAAAGATGCTGATTTCATTTTCCAGCAGGATTTGGCACCTGCTCACACTGCCAAAAGCACCAAAAGTTGGTTAAATGACCATGGTGTTGGTGTGCTTGATTGGCCAGTAAACTCACCAGACCTGAACCCCATAGAGAATCTATGGGGTATTGTCAAGAGGAAAATGAGAAACAAGAGACCAAAAAATGCAGATGAGCTGAAGGCCACTGTCAAAGAAACCTGGGTTTCCATACCATCTCAGCAGTGCCACAAACTGATCACCTCCATGCCACGCCGAATTGAGGCAGTAATTAAAGCAAAAGGAGCCCCTACCAAGTATTGAGTACATATACAGTAAATGAACATACTTTCCAGAAGGCCAACAATTCACTAAAAATGTTTTTTTTATTGGTCTTATGAAGTATTCTAATTTGTTGAGATAGTGAATTGGTGGGTTTGTTAAATGTGAGCCAAAAATCACCACAATTAAAATAACCAAAGACTTAAACTACTTCAGTCTGTGCATTAAATTTATTTAATACACAAGTTTCGCAGTTTGAGTTGAATTATTGAAATAAATGAACTTTTCCACAACATTCTAATTTATTGAGGCATTTTTTATATATATATATATATATATATATATATATATTTTCTGTGTGGTCAGTTCACAGCAGTGATAGAAATTAATCTTTTCCAATATGTTGAAATTGATTTTTACCTTTTATGGGCTTTTTTTTTTTTTGCCTATAAAAGGGGTGTGTGTGTGTGTGTGTGTGTGTATATATATATATATATATATATATATTCATGTCTACTACACTAAGTGCAAATAGCTATAGATTCTATTTACACCTAACATTAGTTGGATTTTCTGCTATTTATACTAATTGCAAATAGTGGCAATTATCTGCACCTCAGTATTGTAGTACATTATAAAACAGTATGCATTAACATATTGAGTGTAAATTATAATTTTAATTCAAATTATTAAATGGATGTCACCTTATAGGACAATAAATCCCTCCCTACACCTACCCTAAGCCTACCTGATACTTTAAGTTCAACTTTTAGATTATTCCCTTCAGTATTATTGAAAATACATGCCTTTTCAACATGATATCTGATTTGAAAAGGTAAGAAAAAAAGTTCGGCAAAACGCGGATTCGAACCCCGGTCGATCGCGTCAAAAACATACTTTACCATCTGCGCCACTAGAGTCAAGTCAAGTCAAGTCGCCTTTATTTATATAGCGCTTTTAACAATACAGATTGTGTCAAAGCACTTAACAGTATCAAATTGGAGGATAGAGTGTCAGTAATGTATAATAATAACTCAATTTTCAGTTAAAGGCATATCATTATTGAATTCAGAGATGTCATTTTCTAGCTCAGTTTAGTTTAAATAGTATCTATGAAATCAAATTGACGATAATCGCTAGAAATTAAGTGTCCCCAACTGAGCAAGCCAGAGGCGACAGCGGCAAGGAACCAAAACTCCCTCTGTGACAGAATGGAGAAAAAAAACCTTGGGAGAAACCAGGCTCAGTTGGGGGGCCAGTTCTCCTCTGGCCAGGATATTGTTTATTTATTTATTTTTTTTACTTATTGTTTTACTTAAATTTTAAATGTATAAATGTATTATATATCTATTTTTATATTGTTGCAATTTCTAACAATAATAGTATTATGTAGTTAGGTATTTTATTATATTTTTAGTTATTTTGTTAATTTTTAGTTTTATTGTATTTAAGTCGAGGTCTAAACTGGGGATATGTCCCCGGGGCTCATCCAGGTGTCCGGCCTCCGCCGATGATCAGGGTCGCAGACATCATCTCCCGGCGCCGATCCACCATCTGATCCAGACACGGACTGAGAAACAGAATAAGAAAGAAACAGATAAAATTAGCGTAGATGCCATTCTTCTTACGATGTAACGAGTATATCGTGTGTTATGAGGAGTGTTCCCGGTTCCGGTTGATCTAATTAATGCAGCCTAACAATCCTTTAACGGATTTGAATAATAGAAGTGTATTAGTGTGTTATGTGTATGCCAGGTTAAAGAAATGTGTCTTTAATCTAGATTTAAACTGACAGAGTGTGTCTGCCTCCCGAACAGTATTAGGTAGATTGTTCCAGCGTTTGGGAGCTAAATAGGAAAAGGATCTGCCGCCCGCAGTCGATTTTGATATTCTAGGTATGAACGGCCAGAGTTTTGAGAACGCAGAGGATGTGGAGGACTATAATGTGATCAGAGCTCACTCAAGTACTGAGGAGCTAAGCCATTCAGGGCTTAATAAGTAATTAACAAGATTTTAAAATCTATACAATGTTTGATAGGGAGCCAGTGCAGTGTTGACAGAACCGGGCTAATATGGTCATACTTCCTGGTTCTAGTAAGGACTCTAGCTGCTGCATTTTGGACCAACTGTAGTTTGTTGATCAAGCGTGCAGAACAACCACCCAGTAAAGCATTACAATAGTCTAACCTTGAGGTCATAAACGCATGAATTAGCATTTCTGTATTTGACGTTGAGAGCATAGGTCGCAATTTAGATATGTTTTTGAGATGGAAAAACACAGTTCCCCTTTCAGTCGGTCACTCCGAGTCACGTCGGATGACCGACGAAATTGGGATCTCGCCAGAGAGACCAATCCACTTCGAGTGTAACTAAACGAGCCAATGGACATTGGCATGCGATTATTGCATCCAGCTGCCGCTGATCACAGCGTGAGCATAAGAGGCAGCTGATGCACCGCATTAATTATCCTTTCGCTTCGGAGCCGAGCGGTAGTGGTTAAAGCTACTGCTCTCCCTTCCAAGAGAGTGTTCTGCGAGCGAGTGCGGGCGTTACGGCGCGGCAGCAGTGGTCACGGTGTCCGGGAGAGAAAGATCGTCTTCCTGCTGACAGCCACACTAGGAGTGTGCGGTGGCCAGCTCCCCTGCGTGCTTCAGCACTAAAAGAGCATTTCTCTGAAAGAGCAATTTCTCTAAAAGAGCAACACGGGTGATCGCGTCTTTTTAAAGATGTCTTTTCACCCGTGCGTTTCTGGGTGTGGTCGTTTCCTGGCGCCTCAGGACGGTCACGATCGCTTCCTCACGTGTCTGGGCATTCAGCACGCTGAGGTGGCTTTCGTGGATGGTTCATGTTCTTCTTGCGGGGACATGACCATCTCGGAGTGCGACTCTGCTATGTCAAACATGGCAGAGTCCCTCTGCCTGCCGTGATCCGGCGTGCACACTGGATCCGGTGGAGTCAGAGGTGATTGAGGATTACGGTGAGGGCTTCCCCAAGTGGAGCTCCTCACCCCTCAAGCACTCCGCAGCCGGTGGAGCTGCCGAAGGAGCGCGCTGGCCACGCGTTTCCTTCGGTGCCCCCTCTGACGACCAGATGTCGATCACTGCATCGGAGGGCGGGCCCTCTCTCTCCGGGGATGATGACCCGGCTGCGTTGCCCCCTTCGGGTGTGGTAGCGTTGTCCGTGCCAGACCCAGAGATGACGGCTATGCTTTCCCGGGCCGCCGAGAATGTCGGGCTCGTGTGGAATCCTAAAAAGCCACCGTGTCCCGATCCTTCTCAGCGCCCCCTCCGGTGCCATTCTTTCCGGAAGTGCATGAGGAGCTGACAAGATCGTGGAGGGCACCTTTCACTGCCCGAAACACATCTTGTAGTTCTTCCGCTCTCACCACCCTCGATGGTGGAGCCGCTTTGGGGTATGCGGGCATCCCCTCGGTGGAACGGTCTGTGGCCATGCAACTGTGTCCAACAGCCGCTTCCACCCTGCGGGGTGATCCGTGTCTCCCCTCACGGGCCTCTAAGTATTCGTCAGGTCTAACTGGCAGTGCTTGTAGAGCCTGTGGGGAGGCGGCTTCCGCCCTCCACGCTATGGCGTTGCTGCAGGTCCACCAGGCCAAAGCACTGAAAGACCTGCACGAGGGTGGTCACGACCTGGCGGTTCTACATGAGCTGCGTGCTGCGACGGACCTCGCGCTACGAGTGACGAAGGTGACCGCACAGTCTCTGGGTCGTGCGATGTCCAGGAGCGCCATCTCTGGCTGTGTCTCGCTGACATGAAGGAGCAGGAGAAGGTACAGAAGGTTCCTGAATGCTCCCGTGTCACAGACCGGCCCTTTCGGCGACGCTGTCGATTCAATTCAATTCAATTCAATTCAAGTTTATTTGTATAGCGCTTTTCACAATACAAATCGTTGCAAAGCAGCTTTACAGGAAATTAAGTTTCTACAATATATTTATATATTGTAGAAACTTAATATATTTAACTTATGGCGAAATTTGGTAGTTCTGTATGTTGTCTGAGGGTATGCTTCATCTGAGGTCCTCTGAGGGGTTGGCATCATCTCTTCTCAGGTGTTCTGGATCCAGACTGAAGCTTGTGTAAATCCTAGTTACCACGGGATGTTAATCCCGTGGCAGAAACAGAGAAACAAATAGAGACATAATTAGCGTAGCTGCTGTTCCAACCAAGCAACAATTATTTGTTCAATCCAAGCTAAAGAACAATAATGCGTGTTTGATCAGATATAACTGCAGTACAAGATCATGAGATGCATTATGTGAATGCTTGGCTAAAGAGATGTGTCTTTAATCTAGATTTAAACAGAGAGAGTGTGTCTGAACCCCGAACATTATCAGGAAGGCTATTCCAGAGTTTGGGAGCCAAATGTGAAAAGGATCTACCTCCTTTAGTTGACTTTGCTATCCTAGGTACTACCAAAAGTCCAGAGTTTTGCGACCTTAGGGAGCGTGATGGATTGTAGCGTGGTAGAAGACTAGTTAAGTACACAGGAGCTAAATCATTAAGGGCCTTATAGGTAAGTAATAATATTTTGTAACTGATGCGGAACTTAATAGGTAGCCAGTGCAGAGACTGTAAAATTGGGGTAATATGATCATATTTTCTTGACCTAGTAAGGACTCTAGCCGCTGCATTTTGGACTACCTGTAGCTTGTTTATTGAAGATGCAGGACAACCAGCTAGCAGTGCATTACAATAGTCCAGTCTAGAGGTCATGAATGCATGAACTAGCTTTTCTGCATCAGAAACAGGTAACATGTTTCGTAGCTTGGCAATGTTTCTAAGATGGAAGAATGCTGTTTTTGTAACATGGGAAATATGATTTTCAAAAGACAAGTTGCTGTCTAATATAACACCCAGATTTTTGACTGTAGAGGAAGTAACAGTACATCTGTCTAGTTGCAAATTATAATCCAAGAGATTCTGTGTACTGTTTTTTGGTCCAATAAGTAATATTTCTGTC
Source organism: Spinibarbus caldwelli (assembly GCA_039654775.1). Classification (NCBI taxonomy): domain Eukaryota; kingdom Metazoa; phylum Chordata; class Actinopteri; order Cypriniformes; family Cyprinidae; genus Spinibarbus; species Spinibarbus caldwelli. The sequence goes on along the minus strand of JBCAMP010000211.1, from coordinate 244,524 downwards.
TTATCTGAATTTAATAGGAGAAAATTACTGGTCATCCAATCTTTTACATTTTTAACACACTCTGTTAGCTTAGATAATTTAGAAGTTTCATCTGGTCTTGTTGAGATATATAGTTGAGTATCATCAGCATAACAATGGAAACTAATCCCGTATTTTCTAATAATATTACCAAGGGGCAACATATATATTGAAAATAGCAGAGGACCTAGGACAGATCCTTGTGGTACTCCATATTTTACTGGTGATAATTGAGATGACTCCCTGTTTAAATAAACAAAGTGGAAGCGATCAGACAGGTAGGATCTAAACCATCTTAAAGCCTGCCCTTGAATACCCGTATAATTTTGTAATCGATCTATGAGTATGTCATGATCTATAGTGTCGAACGCAGCACTAAGATCAAGTAAAACTAGCAATGAGATGCAGCCTTGGTCTGACGCAAGAAGCAAGTCATTTGTAATTTTAACAAGTGCAGTTTCTGTACTATGGTGGGGCCTGAAACCTGACTGAAATTCTTCATAGAGATCATTTTTTTGCAAAAAAGAGCACAACTGAGCAGATACAACTTTTTCCAAAATTTTAGACATAAACGGAAGATTAGAAATGGGTCTGTAATTTGCTAGTTCATTAGGATCTAGTTGTGGTTTTTTAATAAGAGGCTTAATAACCGCCAGCTTGAATGATTTTGGAACGTGACCTAAAGATATCGATGAGTTAATAATATTGAGAAGCGGTTCTTCTGCTACAGGTAACAACTCTTTCAGTAATTTAGTGGGTACAGGATCTAATAGGCATGTTGTTGGTTTAGATGCATTGATAAGTTTATTTAGCTCTTCCTGTCCTATAGTTGTAAAGCACTGCAGTTTTTCTTTGGGTGCAATGAATGGAGCTGAAGTACTAGACGCTGCAGAATCTACATTTGTTATTGTATTTCTGATGTTATCTATCTTATCAGTGAAGAAATTCATAAAGTCATTACTATTAAATTGTGAGGGAATATTTAGATCGGGTGGCGTCTGTTTATTTGTTAATCTAGCCACTGTGCTAAATAAAAACCTTGGATTGTTTTGGTTATTTTCTATGAGTTTGCGGATATGCTCTGCCCTGGAAGCTTTTAAAGCCTGTCTATAGTTGGACATACTGTTTTTCCATGCAATTCTAAAAACTTCCAAGTTAGTTTTTCTCCATTTGCGCTCAAGTTTACGAGTTTCTTTCTTGAGAGAATGGGTATTACTGTTGTACCATGGCGCAGTACGTTTTTCTCTAACCTTTTTCAATTTGATGGGCGCAACAACTTCTAATGTATTAGAGAAGATAGTGCCCATGTTGCTAGTCATTTCATCTAGTTCATGTGTAATTATGGGTACACAGAGCAGTTGAGATAAATCAGGCAGGTTATTTTTGAATCTATCTTTAGTGGTTGGAACAATAGTTCTTCCTGGACGATAACGCGGAGCCATATAGTTAATATCAGTAATACTCAGCATGCACGATACTAGGAAATGGTCAGTAACATCATCACTTTGAGGTACGATATCTATGTCAGTAAGATCAATTCCATGTGATATAATTAAATCTAGCGTATGATTAAAACGATGAGTGGGCCCAGTGACGTTTTGCTTGACTCCAAAAGAATTTATTAGGTCAGTAAACGCAAGTCCTAACGCATCATTTGTATTATCGACGTGAATGTTAAAATCTCCAACAATTAGCGCTTTATCAACAGTAACCAATAGGTCTGAGAGGAAATCTGCAAATTCTTTTAAGAAATCTGTATACGGCCCTGGCGGTCTATACACAGTAGCCAGAGCAAGAGACAGGAGAGATTTCTTTTGCATATCTGACAGTGTAACATTAAGCAGAAGCAATTCAAATGAGTTAAACCTGTATCCTGTTTTCTGGGTAACAATGAGAATATCACTATATATTGTTGCAACACCGCCTCCACGGCCAGTCTGACGGGGCTCATGCTTATAACAGTAGCTTGGTGGAGTAGACTCATTTAGACCAATATAATCATTTGGTTTGAGCCAGGTTTCAGTCAAGCAGAGCACATCAAAACTATTATCTGTGATCATTTCATTTACAATAACAGCTTTGGGTGCGAGTGATCTAATGTTTAGGAGCCCAAGCTTTAAAAATTGCTTTTGTTTATTTGTTTTGCATTTTTCTGGTTTAATCACGATTATATTATTTCTAGATCCTGCATTAAATTTATATTTATATTTTGGCTTCACTGTTCGGGGAACAGACACAGTCTTTATAGCTTGGACAGCACAAGTATTTCTATCATTTAAGTGGGTAGAACAAAAGTCATCATAGCAGTTATTTGTGAATGGTCTTACTAGTCAGATGGAGCGTAGAGTCCTGGAGATGTTGTCCGACAGGAGTTCTGCTCCGACTCTGCTGGGGTGCAGGCACAGGCATCTCTGGGTCTCAAGAGGAGGAGAGTGGTGATCCGTGCATCACAGGATCGCTTCCCTCCTCCTCTCTCGCCAGCAGGCAGCGGGTGGTTGCCCAAGAGCACCCCTCCTGCCCATTCGTGGAACCAGGTAAGGGCAGTAGCACTCCAGTCCCCGCTTCAAGTCGTCAAACGCCGGGCTGTCACAAGCCTCAAGCCGGGTTCCTGTGTCTCCTCCCACGCGAGGAGAAATCAGGTGAGTGCTACACTACACACCCAGACCCCGCCCCCTGCCGTCACAAATCAGGTGAGTGCTACACTACACACCCAGACCCCGCCCCCTGCCGTCACAGGCCAGGCCGTCACAGGCCCTGGGGCCGGTCCCTGTGTTCCACCTCGCTGCCCCACCGCGGGCATGTTAATAAAAAAACCAGGCTCCAGTTTCTCGGAGCCTGGTTAGCGCTCCCCAGCACAGTCTCGAGAGCTGTTGTGCGCACACAGGGACCTGGTGCTCAGGCACCTCAGCCAGTTGGGCCTTCGGGTCAATTGGGAAAAGAGCAACTCGTGCCAGTGCAGAGGATCTCTTTTCTCGGCATGGAGTTGGATTCGGTCAACCAGACAGCACGCCTCACCCAGGAACGTGCTCAGTCGGTGCTGAACTGCCTCAAGACTTTATCAGGCAGGACAGCGGTCCCACTGAAACTCTTTCAGAGGCTCCTGGGGCATATGGCTGCAGCTGCGGCCATAGTTCCGCTCGGTCTGCTCCATATGAGACCGCTTCAGCACTGGCTCCATGGTCGAATCCCGAGGTGGGCGTGGAAACGCGGTACTCACCGGGTTCAGATTACACCGGCCTGCCGCAAGACCTTCAGCCCGTGGTCAGATCCTTCGTTCCTTCGGGCAGGAGTGCCCCTGGAGCAGGTATCCAGGCATGCTGTGGTATTCACGGATGCCTCGACCACCGGCTGGGGTGCCATGTACAACGGGCACGCAGTATCAGGGGTTTGGACGGGCCCCCTTCTGCGTTGGCATATCAATTGCCTCGAGTTGCTGGCAGTACGCCTTGCCCTGTGCCGCCTCAGAGGGCGCCTCGGGGCAGGGACATTCTGGTCCGTACGGACAACACTGCGACCGTTGCCTATATCAACCGGCAAGGCGGTTTGCGCTCCCGTCGCATGTCGCAACTCGCCCGCCACCTCCTCCTCTGGAGTCAGAAGCATCTGAGGTCCTTTCGTGCCATCCACATCCCAGGAGTGTTCAATCAGGCGGCCGACGAGCTGTCTCGAGCGGCACTTCCTGGGGAGTGGAGACTCCATCCCCAGGCGGTCCAGCTGATTTGGAGTCGGTTCGGAGTTGCTCAGGTAGACCTGTTTGCATCTCCAGAAACCACCCACTGCCAGTGGTTCTACTCCCTGTCCGAGGCAACGCTCGGCACGGATGCACTGGCACACAGCTGGCCCCAGGGCTTGCGCAAGTATGCGTTTCCCCCAGTGAGCCTGCTAGCACAGACATTGTGCAAGATAAAGAAAAGAAAAGAAAAGCAGGGAGGACGAGGAGCAGGTCCTGTTAGTGGCTCCATATTGGCCCAACAGGACCTGGTTCCCGGAACTCATGCTCCTCGCGACAGTCCCTTCCTTGCCGATTCCTCTGAGGAAGGATCTGCTTTCTCAGAGACGGGGCACCCTCTGGCACCCGCGTCCAGACTTGTGGAAACTTCATGTGTGGTCCCTGGACGGGACGCGGAGGTTCTAGGTGACCTGCCCCAGGAGGTAGCGCTCACTATCGCTTCAGCACGAGCACCGTCCACAAGACGGGCCTATGCGCTGAAGTGGAACCTGTTCGTCGAATGGTGTTCCTCTTACCAGGAGGACCCCCGGAGATGTTCGATCAGAGCCGTGCTTTCCTTTTTGCAACAAGGGTTGGAGCGTAGGCTGTTCCCCTCCACCCTTAAGGTATATGTTGCTGCTATTTCTGCCCACCACGACCCCATAGAGGGGAGGTCGGTGGGGAAGCACGTTCTGGTCGTCAGGTTTCTTAGGGGGGCCAGGAGGTTAAATCCTCCGAGGCCTCCCTCCCTTCCCTCTTGGGATTTGGCTTGGTGCTAAGAGCCCTACAAACTGCCCCCTTTGAGCCGTTGCAGTCAGTCGAGTTGAAGTTTCTTTCTATGAAAACCCTACTCCTGACTGCATTGGCCTCAATCAAGAGGGTGGGGGACCTGCAGGCATTTTCGGTCGACGAGTCGTGCCTTGAGTTTGGGCCGGCTGACTCCAGTGCAACACTGAGGCCCCGTCCCGGCTATGTGCCCAAGGTTCCTACCACGCCCTTCAGGGACCAGGTAGTGAGCCTGCAAGCGCTGCCCCTGGAGGAGGCAGACCCAGCCCTAGCTTTGCTCTGTCCTGTACGCGCACTGCGTCAGTACGTGGATAGAACTCAGAGCTTCAGGACCTCAGAACAGCTCTTTGTCTGTTACGGAGGACAGCAGAAGGGGAAGGCTGTCTCCAAGCAGAGGATGGCCCACTGGATAGTGGATGCCATCACCTTGGCCTACGAAGCACAAGGTGTGCCCTGCCCACTCAGGTTGCGTGCTCACTCCACTAGGGGTGTCGCATCGTCCTGGGCGCTGGCTCGTGGTGCCTCGCTACCAGACATCTGTAGAGCTGCGGGTTGGGCGACTCCCAACACGTTCGCTAGGTTTTATAGCCTACGTGTCGAACCGGTTTCCTCCTGTGTTCTCACCTCAAACGGGTAGTGGCACTGAGAGGGCCGGCTCAGAGTCGGCTTGCGGCGTCCTTACGCCTAATTCTCCAGAGAGTTCCTTAACCAGGCAAACCCTGTTGAGTCCTCCAGCACTCCAGCGTCCAGACGCAGCGGGGCGTCCGGCGCCAGGCCTTCAGCCAATGAATTCTTGAAATCTGGTGCGAGGCTAGTGCCCATATGAGAGACCCTGTCGGGATCCCATATGTGTATTCCACGGTATTCTTATTAGAGCCATGTTTCCCCTGGCGGACCACGTTCTGCCATCTCTAAAGATGCAGCCTGAGCCATCTCAGAGACTTCCATGTGCAATAGGGCCCTTCGGGGTTACTTCACATGTTTGAATGTCACTTAACCCCCTCTGGGAGGAGGTGACTCCGCAGTGTGCCTCTTCCAAGTGGAAGGGCACGCTTCCCAGTGTTATCCTAGTCCTACTGTTTGGGTTGTTCAAGGAACACCAGTAGTTGACCTTCTCTGTGTAGAGCCCGGTCCTATCGTCTGCCTTATAGGAAGGGTCAGGAGCCCTACACAGGGCACTGGAAGGGGCAGCTCCTGTGGCGCTTTGGTAGGGATCCCAATTTCGTCGGTCATCCGACGTGACTCGGAGTGACCGACTGAAAGGGGAACGTCTCGGTTACGTATGTAACCCTCGTTCCCTGAAGGAGGGAACGGAGACGTCACGTCCCGTCGCCACAGTCGCTGTACCACCGCTGAGCTGCCGGGTCGCCGGCTCGGCTCCTCAGCGAAAACATAATTGATGCGGTGCATCAGCTGCCTCTTATGCTCACGCTGTGATCAGCGGCAGCTGGATGCAATAATCGCATGCCAATGTCCATTGGCTCGTTTAGTTACACTCGAAGTGGATTGGTCTCTCTGGCGAGATCCCAATTTCGTCGGTCATCCGACGTGACGTCTCCGTTCCCTCCTTCAGGGAACGAGGGTTACATACGTAACCGAGACGTTTTACAGATACTAGAAACATGGCTTTTAAATGAAAGATTGCTATCAAACAGCACACCTAGGTTCCTAACTGATGAAGAAGAATTGACAGAACAGCCGTCAAGTGTTAGATCGTGTTCTAGGTTATTACATGTGGGGTTTTTAGGTCTGATAATTAACACCTGTTTTTTTCAGAATTTAGCAGTAAGAAGTTACTCGTCATCCAGTTTTTTTTATATCGACTATGCATTCCGTTAGTTTCTCAATTTGGTGTGTTTCACCAGGCTGTGAAGAAATATAGAGCTGAGTATCATCAGCATAACGGTGAAAGCTAACACCATGTCTCCTGATAATATCTCCCAAGGGTAACATGTAAAGCGTGAAAAGTAATGGCCCTAGTACTGAGCCTTGAGGTACTCCATACTGCACTTGTAATCGATATGATACCTCATCATTTACTGCTACGAACTGATGGCGGTCAGATAAGTACTATTTGAACCATGCTAGGGCACTTCCACTAATGCCAACAAAGTTTTCTAGTCTATTCAAAAGAATGTTGTGGTCGAAAGTGTCGAACGCAGCGCTAAGATCCAGTAGAACTAATAAAGAGATACAACCACGATCAGATGATAGAAGCAGGTCATTTGTAACTCTAATGAGAGCAGTCTCAGTACTTTGATACGGTCTAAATCCTGACTGGAATTCCTCACAGATACCATTTTTCTCTAAGAAGGAATATAATTGTGAGGATACTACCTTTTCTAGTATCTTTGACAGAAAAGGGAGATTTTGAGATTGGTCTGTAATTAACTAGATCTTTGGGGTCAAGTTGTGTTTTTTTAATGAGAGGCTTAATAACAGCCAATTTGAAATTTTTGGGGACATATCCGAATGACAATGATGAATTATTAATAGCCAAAAGAGGATCTATGACTTCTGGAAGCAACTCTTTTAGTAGTTTAGATGGAATCGGGTCTAACATACATACTGTTGGTTTAGATGATTTAACAAGTTTATACAATTCTTCCTCTCCTATAGTAGAGAATGAGTGGAATTGTTCCTCAGGGGATCTATAGTGCACTGTCTGATGTGATACTGTAGCTGACGGCTGCATGGTTACAATTTTATCTCTGATAGTATCGATCTTGGAAGTAAAGTAGTTCATAAAGTCATTACAGCTGTGCTCTTGAGAAATGCCAACACCAATTGATGCTTTATTTTTCATTAATTTAGTGACTGTATTGAATAAATACCGGGGGTTATGTTTGTTTTCTTCTAGAAGAGACGAAAAGTAATCAGATCTAGCAGTTTTTAATGCTTTTCTGTAGAATAGGGTACTTTCCTGCCAAGCTATACGAAATACCTCTAGTTTTGTTTTCCTCCAGCTGTGCTCCATTTTCCGGGCTGTTCTCTTTAGGGTGCGAGTGTGCTTATTATACCACAGAGTCAGACTGTTTTCTTTGATTTTCCTTAAGCGTAAAGGAGCAACTGTATCTAAAGTGCTAGAAAAGAGAGAGTTGAAGTTTCTTTCTATGAAAACCCTACTCCTGACTGCATTGGCCTCAATCAAGAGGGTGGGGGACCTGCAGGCATTTTCGGTCGACGAGTCGTGCCTTGAGTTTGGGCCGGCTGACTCCAGTGCAACACTGAGGCCCCGTCCCGGCTATGTGCCCAAGGTTCCTACCACGCCCTTCAGGGACCAGGTAGTGAGCCTGCAAGCGCTGCCCCTGGAGGAGGCAGACCCAGCCCTAGCTTTGCTCTGTCCTGTACGCGCACTGCGTCAGTACGTGGATAGAACTCAGAGCTTCAGGACCTCAGAACAGCTCTTTGTCTGTTACGGAGGACAGCAGAAGGGGAAGGCTGTCTCCAAGCAGAGGATGGCCCACTGGATAGTGGATGCCATCACCTTGGCCTACGAAGCACAAGGTGTGCCCTGCCCACTCAGGTTGCGTGCTCACTCCACTAGGGGTGTCGCATCGTCCTGGGCGCTGGCTCGTGGTGCCTCGCTACCAGACATCTGTAGAGCTGCGGGTTGGGCGACTCCCAACACGTTCGCTAGGTTTTATAGCCTACGTGTCGAACCGGTTTCCTCCTGTGTTCTCACCTCAAACGGGTAGTGGCACTGAGAGGGCCGGCTCAGAGTCGGCTTGCGGCGTCCTTACGCCTAATTCTCCAGAGAGTTCCTTAACCAGGCAAACCCTGTTGAGTCCTCCAGCACTCCAGCGTCCAGACGCAGCGGGGCGTCCGGCGCCAGGCCTTCAGCCAATGAATTCTTGAAATCTGGTGCGAGGCTAGTGCCCATATGAGAGACCCTGTCGGGATCCCATATGTGTATTCCACGGTATTCTTATTAGAGCCATGTTTCCCCTGGCGGACCACGTTCTGCCATCTCTAAAGATGCAGCCTGAGCCATCTCAGAGACTTCCATGTGCAATAGGGCCCTTCGGGGTTACTTCACATGTTTGAATGTCACTTAACCCCCTCTGGGAGGAGGTGACTCCGCAGTGTGCCTCTTCCAAGTGGAAGGGCACGCTTCCCAGTGTTATCCTAGTCCTACTGTTTGGGTTGTTCAAGGAACACCAGTAGTTGACCTTCTCTGTGTAGAGCCCGGTCCTATCGTCTGCCTTATAGGAAGGGTCAGGAGCCCTACACAGGGCACTGGAAGGGGCAGCTCCTGTGGCGCTTTGGTAGGGATCCCAATTTCGTCGGTCATCCGACGTGACTCGGAGTGACCGACTGAAAGGGGAACGTCTCGGTTACGTATGTAACCCTCGTTCCCTGAAGGAGGGAACGGAGACGTCACGTCCCGTCGCCACAGTCGCTGTACCACCGCTGAGCTGCCGGGTCGCCGGCTCGGCTCCTCAGCGAAAACATAATTGATGCGGTGCATCAGCTGCCTCTTATGCTCACGCTGTGATCAGCGGCAGCTGGATGCAATAATCGCATGCCAATGTCCATTGGCTCGTTTAGTTACACTCGAAGTGGATTGGTCTCTCTGGCGAGATCCCAATTTCGTCGGTCATCCGACGTGACGTCTCCGTTCCCTCCTTCAGGGAACGAGGGTTACATACGTAACCGAGACGTTTTACAGATACTAGAAACATGGCTTTTAAATGAAAGATTGCTATCAAACAGCACACCTAGGTTCCTAACTGATGAAGAAGAATTGACAGAACAGCCGTCAAGTGTTAGATCGTGTTCTAGGTTATTACATGTGGGGTTTTTAGGTCTGATAATTAACACCTGTTTTTTTCAGAATTTAGCAGTAAGAAGTTACTCGTCATCCAGTTTTTTTTATATCGACTATGCATTCCGTTAGTTTCTCAATTTGGTGTGTTTCACCAGGCTGTGAAGAAATATAGAGCTGAGTATCATCAGCATAACGGTGAAAGCTAACACCATGTCTCCTGATAATATCTCCCAAGGGTAACATGTAAAGCGTGAAAAGTAACGGCCCTAGTACTGAGCCTTGAGGTACTCCATACTGCACTTGTAATCGATATGATACCTCATCATTTACTGCTACGAACTGATGGCGGTCAGATAAGTACTATTTGAACCATGCTAGGGCACTTCCACTAATGCCAACAAAGTTTTCTAGTCTATTCAAAAGAATGTTGTGGTCGAAAGTGTCGAACGCAGCGCTAAGATCCAGTAGAACTAATAAAGAGATACAACCACGATCAGATGATAGAAGCAGGTCATTTGTAACTCTAATGAGAGCAGTCTCAGTACTTTGATACGGTCTAAATCCTGACTGGAATTCCTCACAGATACCATTTTTCTCTAAGAAGGAATATAATTGTGAGGATACTACCTTTTCTAGTATCTTTGACAGAAAAGGGAGATTTTGAGATTGGTCTGTAATTAACTAGATCTTTGGGGTCAAGTTGTGTTTTTTTAATGAGAGGCTTAATAACAGCCAATTTGAAATTTTTGGGGACATATCCGAATGACAATGATGAATTATTAATAGCCAAAAGAGGATCTATGACTTCTGGAAGCAACTCTTTTAGTAGTTTAGATGGAATCGGGTCTAACATACATACTGTTGGTTTAGATGATTTAACAAGTTTATACAATTCTTCCTCTCCTATAGTAGAGAATGAGTGGAATTGTTCCTCAGGGGATCTATAGTGCACTGTCTGATGTGATACTGTAGCTGACGGCTGCATGGTTACAATTTTATCTCTGATAGTATCGATCTTGGAAGTAAAGTAGTTCATAAAGTCATTACAGCTGTGCTCTTGAGAAATGCCAACACCAATTGATGCTTTATTTTTCATTAATTTAGTGACTGTATTGAATAAATACCGGGGGTTATGTTTGTTTTCTTCTAGAAGAGACGAAAAGTAATCAGATCTAGCAGTTTTTAATGCTTTTCTGTAGAATAGGGTACTTTCCTGCCAAGCTATACGAAATACCTCTAGTTTTGTTTTCCTCCAGCTGTGCTCCATTTTCCGGGCTGTTCTCTTTAGGGTGCGAGTGTGCTTATTATACCACAGAGTCAGACTGTTTTCTTTGATTTTCCTTAAGCGTAAAGGAGCAACTGTATCTAAAGTGCTAGAAAAGAGAGAGTCCATAGTTTCTGTTACATCATCAAGTTTTTCTGCGCTGTTGGATATGCTGAGGAATTGAGATAAATCAGGAAGATTACTTACAAAGCAGTCATTTGTGGTAGAAGTGATGGTTCTACCATACTTGTAACAAGGAGTAGAATTTACAGTTTTAGCTATATGGAGTTTACACAAGACTAGATAATGATCTGAGATATCATCGCTTTGCTGCAGAATTTCAACACCACTAATATCAATTCCATGTGACAGTATTAAATCTAGAGTATGATTTCGACAATGAGTAGGTCCTGAAACATGTTGTCTAACCCCAACAGAGTTCAGAATGTCTATGAATGCTGATCCTAATGCATCTTTTTCATTATCGATATGGATATTAAAATCACCAACAATTAAGACTTTATCTGCAGCCAGTACTAACTCAGATAGAAAATCAGAAAATTCTTTAATAAAGTCTGTGTGGTGCCCTGGTGGCCTGTACACAGTAGCCATTACAAACATCACAGGGGATTTATCACTAGCACGTGTTTCTCTAGATAATGTTAAACACAGCATCATAACTTCAAACGAGTTATACTTAAAGCCTGCCCTCTGAGAAATACTGAGAATATTGCTATAAATTGTAGAAACACCTCCCCCTTTACCTTTTCGATGTGGCTCATTTTTATAGCAGTAATCTTGGGGAGTAGACTCATTTAAAGTAATGTATTCATCTAGTTTTAGCCATGTTTCTGTCAAACAAAGCACATCTAGTTTATGGTCAGTGATCATATCATTTACAAATAGTGCTTTTGTAGAAAGGGACCTGATATTCAGTAAGCCAAGTTTTATCAATTGTTTCTCTGTATTGTAAACATTTTTTATTTGTTGAACATCAATTAAATTGTTACTATTACTTTGGTTTGGACGTTTTCTGTATTTTCTAGTACGGGGAACAGACACAGTCTCTATAATGTGATATCTAGGTGAAGGAGTCTCTATGTGCTGATAATTAACTGACTTCTGTGACGTGAGGCGGCTAGCAGACGCTCGGTTTAGCCAGTCTGTCTGCTTCCTGACCTGGGCCCTAGTTAGTCAAGTACGAACTCTAAGACTATGTGCCATATTTCTAGAGAGAAAAGCGGCACCACCCCAGGAGGGATGAAGACCATCTCTTTTCAACTGGTCAGGTCTGCTCCAAAAACTCGTCCAATTGTCTATAAAGTCTATGTTATTCTGCGGGCACCACTTAGACATCCAGCCATTGAGTGACGACAGTCTGCTATGAATCTCATCATCCTGGTAAGCAGGGAAGGGGCCAGAGCATATTACAGTGTCTGACATCGTACTTGCAAGTTCACACACCTCTTTAACATTATTTTTAGTGATCTCCGACTGGCGAAGTCGAATATCATTAGCGCCGACATGGGTAACAATCTTACTGAATTTACGTTTAGCATTAGCCAGCACTTTTAAATTTGCCAAGATGTCAGGCGCTCTGGCTCCCGGTAAACATTGGACTATGGTGGCTGGTGTCTCTATTTTCACGTTCCGTACAATAGAATCGCCAATTACTAGAGCACTTTCATCAGGTTTCTCAGTGGGTGTGTCACTGAGTGGGGAGAACCTGTTTGATGTTTTGATCGGAACGGAAGAGCGGTGTTTTGACCCGCGACTAGGCCGCCTTACAGTCACCCAGTTGCCCTGCTGCATGGACTCTAATGCTGGAACCAAACAATGTACAGGGCTCCCTGAGCTAATCGCATCCAAAGCAGTATCTACAGCCATCACATTCTTACTATCTTCAAATAAAGTTTGGATGCGTTTCTCTAGTTCTAAAACCTTCTCTGTCAGCCTAACTATTTCCCTGCATTTATCACATGTGAATCCCTCGCTGCTGACAGAGACAGATAAACTGTACATATGGCAAGCAGTGCAAACAACAATAGCAGGAGAAGAAGCCATTACTCACCGTGATTGATGAATGATACCAACTTAACTTACCACTATTGTTTGATGAACTTGTGAAAAACGGAGCGAGAGAGAAATGAAAACGGAGCGAGAAAAAAGAAAACGATAATAGGCACGAATAGAAATGCGAATGGAACCGTGAGTAACAAGTTAACCGGATAACGAATGCTAACGCGCTGCACTTGTGGTTTTAACAGCGAACGATCAAATTAGTTAGATTAGTTTGAAAGGTAATACCAGAAATATGGTGGGAATTAAGTTATATATTATCACTTTAAACAACAGAGAGTGAAAGTAAGGTAAAGATTAAAGTGCATATTGCAGGTTAAAAAAGTTTTTCAAATGAATATATAACCTTGTAGGAAAATACAATATGAACCGTTAATGCAGGATTTGAAAATGTTTTACAAGACGTGAGGGCACAAATTTAGAAGAAAAAGAGACACTTTCCTTGACAGCTCTCAAAAACCGTTTTTTTTTCAACATCGCGTCATATTACGTCACGAGAGGGAGTCGCGTGCTGCGCGCTGTTGTTACTCAGTGGGAGCGAGCGCAAGTCAGTGTGTTTTCTGTAGTTATTTTTAGTTCAATTTATCATCGTTTGTGGAGGCTGCACTAATTCCAGCTTGTCAGGACCTCAAGTCCACAGGTTTTCTAACAAGAAATAGTACTGTATCTTCCGGGCCTCGGTGCATTTGTGCAGCTGAAGAGACGGGACTTCACTGATGCTTCAAACAACGCGGTGGTGTGTAATTTAGCGATCACTTTACACCGGAGGATTATCATCCTGGCGATATGATGCAGTTCAACATGGGATGCCGAAGCGAGTGAGACTCGAGCTGGTGCGGTTTCTTCGGTGCACACAGCAGCTTCAGCGGGTCCCGGTCAGACATGATGTTCACGGATCCGACAAGAGATGCCGCTCCACGAAAATGTCAACTGTGCACCGTGAGTCCTGATTTTTATCATTTGCTAACTACCAAATCAGTGAACATAATTATTTAAATAATGAGACACAACGAGATGTATAAGTTGTTGTAAAGCCCCGCAGCTAGCTTGTAAGCATTAGCAATATCGTTATATTTTTACAAAACGTGTAAAAACGTTACCATATAAGAAAGCATAGCTGGTAAGTTAACCTCAGTTTGCTAATATTATAACAATAAAGTCTAGTGACATTGTTTGTAGAGCTAATTGGTAATTTTTTTGTCGTGGTGTGTTTATAAGGCTTTAGGAGACAGTGCAAGTAATGAGGGAGTGTGAAGATCTGAAGCAGTGGAGGCCAGCTGTTGTGAACCACCTCTACTGGACTGCAGCTTCCACTCCTAATGGTGATGCAGATGTGATGGAGGCCAAGTGGAAAAGCATGATCAGCAGTGAATGTGATCTAACCTTGTGTTTGCTTCTCCCAGCATATGCATCAGTCTGAGAGAGGAATACTGCAGGTCATCACAGACTCCACAGTCTTGTCTTCCACTACACTTGCTCCTCTTTCCAGATCCCTCCAGAGGATCAACAAGATGAGGCTGTTGGCGTGTATCTAGCACAGCATTCACGATTTAACACACGTTAACAACACATTAGTGTGATACCCAGACTGAAAGATTGTTAAAAGGGTCAGATGGTATTTTTCTTTCGGTAGTATATGTTTGGTGCATCTATCTATCTATCTATCTATCTATCTATCTATCTATCTATCTATTTATTTATTAATTAACAATTGCAATGTTGTGTTTTGAGTTGGGTATTAACAGTGCTATAAAATAATATTTATGATTTAGTGCTGTATAAATAAAACTGAATTGAATTAACCATAAATGCAGATCTGCTTGAAATATATCTGATGTAAACATCATAAAAAAAGTTTTTATACAGTAAGACAATTTGTGATTGTGATTATTTTTTATTGCTCGTCACCAAAATGGGGCCATATAAAGTCCTCCTTCCTCTGTAAACTGTCTTCTAATGGCTGACACAACACATGCAGGTAAGGGCTGCCCAGAACACCCTAAGCCCAGCGGACTTGTCTGTATGCTGTCAATATTGATTGTCTTATACCAGTGGCATCAAAAAGTGTGACTTACAGGTAGTTGTGACCTACCTAAATATAGGCAACTTGTAATTGAAAAAACGAAATTATTCAGATGGTTTTAATATTCGAATCTTTAATTTACTATGTATTTATACACACAAGTATTTAGCTCAGAGTAATAAATGATCTCTGCCCTAAATACACTCATGTCTGCTGGCCTGGAGAGGTATATGCTCCTGTCTGAAGTGCATATAGGCTACCTGTAGCACATATGGGTTCAGACAGCAAGCCTCAAAGCCTGGGCGCAGAGTCAGACACTGCACATCAAGTGTGGGGCTCACATTCTCTACTAAGACCCGGTATGTAACGTATCTAACTCCCTACAGCACTCACTTTCCTCAGCTGTGACCATGGCCTCGCATTTACCACACAAACACTTAATGAAACAAAAACATGTTTATCTCTCTCCTGCGGTGATGAGAAACCGCTATATCACGTAACGTTAGTGTCGGAAATTAACTAGTGTGATATGCCTGATCAACGCTTATTAGTTTCTGTTACTGGTAAGGATCAATACTCATAGATGACCAATATTAGCTTTGCTATTGCCTGATTACATTAGCTAACGTGTGTATATCTGTAAACTAACACTGGTCTCTCACCAAGACACCTGCTCTTTTCTCCTCACATCAACTCAATCTGTCTCCTCTGACCATTGTTCTGTCTAATCCTGGCCTGTCTATGCTCTCTTGGCCGAATAGCAGGCTCATAATTTTATCTGTGGTCCATCATACGAGTGTAAATAAACATTTAAAATTTCCTCAGCGTCCGAACTGTCATTGCGATCCATTGTTTTCCTCTGGTTAAAATGGACCGCTCTCCCTCTCGTTACGTCACTTCCGGTTTTGGTGGTTTTCAGATGCAGAAGTAAAATTCTCTCACTAAAACGACTCCAGAAGCCTTAATAACGTATTTTAAAGTATATTTTAAAGAAAATCTAGTTCCCACATTATTTTTCTATACATCGACTCACTGGAGTCTCTAACCTGGAATATGCCCTTTAAATAAAAAAAGTGGAGCTACAATTGCAAACCTCTCAGCAGCACAACAGACAGGAACAGACTGAAGCAATCAATCAACAGACTGAAGCAATACTTTACCATCTGCACCACTAGAGCAGTTACTGAAAGACAGGCTGTATCCGAAACCGCATACTTCTCTACTAAATAGTAGGGAAAAGGAAGTAGGCGAACAAATAGTATGTCTGAATCCTCAGTATTCATAAAAGAGTAGGCGAGAAATACCTGGGTGATGTACTAATTCTCGCGAGATTCAGACGTGCGTATACTAATGTTGCTTCCGAATATGCCTGCTTGTCTACTATTTAGTAGGAGAAAACAGTACGTGAAAAGAGTCTGAAACCTCCGTATTTATAAAACAGCAGGCGAGAAATCCCTGGATGGCCTACTGCTCCCGCCCAGATTCTGAAGTGTGCATCTGATGCAGTAGCCCCTCACTGCAGAACAAAGGTCCAGGGGGCGGGGTTGGATCCACATCTATGGGGTGGAGATTTGTAGGTTTAGGGGTGGGGATGGGTTCGTTTAGGGATCAGGGGTGGAGGGTAGGTTTAGGTAAATGTAAGGTGGGAGGAGTTGGATCTAGAGCCAGTGTTGTCAACTTAGCAATTTTGTTGCTAAATTTAGCAACTTTTCACACTACCCTAGCAACTTTTTCTTCCAAAAGCACCTAGCAACAAATTTAGCTATTTTTAACATTTATTTGGCAATTTTTTAGCAACTTTTGATAAATGACTCAAACGATAAAAAGGCACACAATTTCCATCTAAATTACACAAAATGAGTAAACCAAAGATGCATAGCAGTACACACATCACATGAATTAAGTTAGCTGCTATTTGCAATTGTTCAGTTTGTTGAATAATTGTTCATTTATGACACACCTTAGCTTGTACCTGCGATTGTTGATCAGTTTGTACACTATAAGAAAAATATCTAGAAAAATGGAAAAGGTACTAGTAATTTTTCAGGACATTATGTGTTATCAATTATCCGTTGTAACCCTGTAACCCGAAAACACAAAATACAATGTGTAATTAAAAATGCAGGTAAAAAAAAAAAAAAAAATTCTTTAATGTTAACAGTAGATTGTGCCCTATTTTTACAGACTTTTCTTATATTGTAGCACACTAACTAACTACTAATACACTGATTAAAACTATAACTGTTCAGAATGTGTAGTTTTATAAGTTCACTAGCTAAAAAAAAAACAAAAAAAAAAATAAATAATGGTTCAAAACTGTGTAAGTGTTCAATAATTCAGTGTTGTATTTAAAAATACAGTTATTTATATTTTAATATTACATTAGGCATTTATATTATTTTACAAACAAATCTAAATTAACATATATAAAATATAATTTTTGCTGAGATTTGATGTAGTGACACATTTTTGCATCATAATTACGCAATGATGTCATCACGCAATGACATCACAACATCATTTAGCAACTTTTAGCAACAAATCAACCTTCCTTTAGCAACTTCCCCTGAAAATTAGTTGGCAACACTGGATCCAACCACACCCACTGGATCTTGTGTTCTGCAGTGAGGACCATCTCACCCGATGAACACTTTAATTTCCCATGAGGCAACGGGGAGGAATCGTCATTTTTGAACATGGCGGAGGACAGAGACACAGCTGTTTTCAAGTGTAAGTACAACAAAGCTGTTAATTGTACTTAAATTTCACTTATTTAACAACTGATGAGGAAACTGTTGGTTTTAAGACATTAATATATATTAAATATTGATTTATTAGATATATTAAGTAAAATGTTTCATTTTCATATCGCTAACGTACCAGTCGTGCTTCATTAAGCACACATACGTCTCAAGATTTATTAAACATTGTTTTCTTGAAAGCATTGCTTTAAATGTGTACAAACATCTGATAAACGTTTGTTAAAAAACAAATTGCAAATGCCCTCTTTGCAACATAGACTTTTCCTAAATGTGCGTTTAATATTTGACAGAGGACATTTTACAGACAGTATGGCAGATGAAACTCTAAAAAAAAAAATATATATATATATATATATATATATATATATATATATATATATCTTCCAGATGAAAACACATCAGATAGCGGTGTGGGTGTTGTTTGTGTGCTATAATATCATCAATTTGACCTAAGCTTTTGTCAGCACTTTGCATTAAACACATAAATGCTCATTTTACTAATTTAAATAAACAGATTTACACAAATGAAGATAAATTTTAGATTTTATTTGTCTATGATTATACGCATTGACATACATGATCATTTGTGTTGGATGAAAAGCAGGGTAACAAATCAGGGTATCAAAAAATATACATATCAACATTTTGATATAGATTGATTGTTTGTTTGTTTTACATAGGCCTAAATGACAGATCTAACATTAAATCTTGTTTGGATGTTACAGGGACTATTGAACACACTCGCAGCCTTATCCAGTGGAGAGTGGCTAATGAAGCCCTCTTCACTGGAAAGAGGAATGCTGCAATCAAAGGCTTTGAGTAAGTATACTGTAGAAAATAATTATTTAAAAAACACATTTGTTATAATGTTGTCATTTTAACCGGAGTTATTACAGCAGTATTTGATTTTTGATTTCTGATCACTTGTTGCAGAGCTTTTGTGGTGGAGCAGGGCGAGCAGGGCCTGCAAGGCAAAGTAGTGGCCACAAGTATAAATAAATAAAAGTATAATGAATTTGTTACTAGTAATGCAACATTTAATGACTATTTGAATTGTGTAATTAAAATGAGTGACTTTGTATTCTGAACATTTCTGTAGGATCTGAAATGTCCGCAGACAGGGGTGAGCACTGAGGATGGGGAGCCCACAGCAGCATCCTGGAAGTGGTATGCTGCCATGGATGAGGCAATTGGGGACAGACCCTCCATCACTCCACCTGCCCAGATGTTGCTGTGGCCTCCTCATCTTCAGCGAGCCCAGAGCCAGCTAGATAAAAAAGAAAAAATTTGGAAAAAATCCGGGAGATGAAGGAGAGGGAGGCTGCGAGAGAGCGAGAAGCAAAAGAGAAGGAGGAGAGACAATGGCGGGAAATGGAGGAGAAGGAGGAACAAAGAGAAAGAGAAAGACAAGAGCAAGAAGACAGATGGGAATGAGAAGCCAGAGAAATAGAAGAAAGCATCGAGAAGCAGTTGAGAAAGAGGAAAGGAGAGAGAGGGAGACCAGGGAAAGAGATGAACGATGTTTTGCCCTTCTTGAACTTATTGACAAAAATGAAGTTTCTTTTATTATATATATATATATATATATATATATATATATATATATAAGTAAGTAAAGTGTATTTATATAGCACATTTATCTCAGCAAAGCTGACCAAAGTGCTGAACAAAGTCAAAGATAAACACAAAATAAACAAGACAGATGAAACAATAAAACAAAACAACATAGATAAAATCCAAATTAAAATGCCTGGGAATAAAGATATGTTTTCAACCTCATTTTAAAAGTTGTAATAGAAGGTGCAAGGCGGATGTCCAGTGGCAGTTGATTCCAAAGACGGGGGGCAGCAACTGAAAAAGCCCTATCACCCTTTGTTTTTAAGCGTGAACGAGGGACAACTAAGAAAGCTCTGTCAGAAGATCTTAGAGATCTGGAGGATGAAAGAGGAGTGAGATGATCTTTGAGATAAGATGGGGCTTGACCATTAAGAGCTTTAAAAACAAACAACAAAATTTTAAATTGAATTCTAAAATGGACAGGAAGCCAGTGAAGAGAGGCTAAAATCGGTGTAACGTGATCAGCTTTCTTTGCCCTAGTCAACAACCTTGCAGCAGCATTTTGTACCATCTGTAAGTGTGCAATGGATGACTGAGGAAGACCCAAATATAATGAATTACAATAATCAAGGCGGGAGGTAATAAAAGCATGAATGACCTTCTCCAGGTCATTAAAAGACAAAAATGATTTCAATCTCGAGATGATCCTTAACTGATAAAAACTGTTCTTGACAACTGTATTAATTTGCTTAGTTAAGCAAAGTTCAGAGTCCAGAATGACACCAAGATTCCTGACCTGGGAAGAGACTGAGGAGAAATGCTTGCCAAGGTCATTTATAAGACCACTTCTCAACTTTGGGGGGCCAAAGACGATTACATCCGTTTTATCTTCATTAAGTTGAAGAAAACTATTAGACAGCCATTTCTTAATGTCCCCAAGGCAGGCCAATAAGGGCTCAATGGTATCGCCTGCTTTCAATGGTATGTACAACTGGGTATCATCAGCATATAAATGAAATGAAACATTATGTCTCCTAATAATATCTCCCAATGGTCACATATATAAATTAAAAAGAAGTGGCCCTAAAATGGATCCTTGAGGCACCCCACAGATAATAGGAGCAACAGATGAAGCGAACTTACCTAACTCAACGGAAAAAGACCTGTCTCTATGATATGAATTAAACCACTGCAAAACAATACCCCCGATACCAAACAAATGCTCTAACCGGAAGAGAAGAATATTATGATCAACTGTCATTGTCACATGTCATTGAATATATATTCAATATATAATATATATATATATATATATATATATATATATATATATATTTTTTTTTTTTTTATTATTTTTTTTTTATGGAAAGCAAATCATCAAATTAATCACACATTTACATTTCTGTAAACAACAAGCATCCACACTCCAAACCGCTTATTTTTTTTAGTGTATAATGTATTTATACATTTTTTTTTATAGTCAACATATAATTTTAATAAATGATTAAATATAAATATTTCAGATCAAACAACATATTTTATTTGTAAGCGTTCAAAGTAAATTATAGACATTTGACATTTTCTGGTATTTTCTTGAGAGGTTGAAATAAGTTCATTTAATTGATTATTGTCTGATCATGATTGTTGTAAGACTTCAAACACAAACATAACTTTATTTATTTTTATTTTTTTTATTATCTCACTACTAAATGTATACAGAATGTAAACAGCTCAGGGACACCTAAATCAGGTCCTGAGTTTCATTTGTAATCAAACACACCTGTCTGTAATTTTGAAATAATCCTAAAATAACTGGATTAAATTTTTCAGGTGTGTTTGATTAGGACAGGTGCAGGGCATCGTCTCTCCTTTCTCTCTGTTGCATTTTGCTCTCTCTCAGCCTCCCTCTCCTCCATCTCCTGGATTAGGTCCTTCAGCTTTCTCAGACGCAATGCTGATGTTTTCCAGCTGCTGTTTGAGAGGCACTGGTTTAACACTGTGATACACGACCTGGAACAACCGTTACAAACGCCTACTTTTATCATGTGTTCACAACGGATTGCAAACTCTTTTCACTCTTGCGTCTCTCAAGTCTCTGGATGAGGACGGGCCGGACCCTGAAGTGTTCAAAGAGCTCCGACGCGCCATGGATCTGGCCCTCAGAGCGACGAGGGCCAGATCCCCAACCTCTGGCTCAACAATGTCCCCATTTTGAAGAGCAATATTGTGGAGCACTGCACAGCATGCAATTACCTCAGGCATGAAGGCAGGGCTCACTTCCATTGCCTTAAAGAAAACAGAGCGCCAGTGTGTTTTCATCATCCCGAAAGCTCTCTCGACGATGTTCCGGGCACGAGAGTGCTTGCTGTTAAAGCGAGTTCTTTAAAGGGTTCTTTACAGGGTCCCTGTATGGGGTGATGAGGCAGATAGGTGCACTCAGGCAAGGATAGCCACCATCCCCGAGGATGCACTTGCCCACAGGTGGATAAAGGCTGCCAGTATAGACAGGGCTGTTCCTCAGCACCCTGGCATCGTTCACGGACCCAGGATATCCCACAAAGACGTCAATAAATTTCCCACGGTGATCAGTGATGGCCTGTAGCTGAATGGAGTGAAACAGCTTCTTGTTCAGATAACACTGTGCGGTAGTTGCTGGAGGTTTAAGACGGATGTGACAGCCGTCAATTGCACCAACTGCTGAGCTGAAAGCTGGTGACCCTGCCACCTGGGCAAAACCTTCTGCTACCGCTACCAGGTCATCACCGGTTGGGAAAGCAATCACTGTCCTCAAAATCCTGATGATTGCAGAGCTCACTCTGTGCACAATAACATGCACAGAGGATTTGGGGATATCGCAGGTCCGAGACACCACCCTGAAGGACGCCGCATGACCAAGCCAGAAGAGGAACAGCAGCACCTCAATGTCCCTTTCCCACCCATGGTCGGAATCCAGCCTAATTGCAGCAATGAGGGACAAGATGGACTGGTGAGAAATACGGAGGTCAACTGCCTCATCAAAATACAGCTGCAGGATTGGCACAGCTCTGTTCAGGTGGCAGTAAAATGATGTGGGGGTCACCATCTGTTGATGTGTACATATTTCATAGAACAATACATTTGTGCTGTGTAAGTTTTGATTTATGTTATGTTCAATTAATACTTGTGTATAATGTATTTATTCATTGGAATGTTTTCTTTTACAGGTGCATCTCAATATATTAGAATGTCATGGAAAAGTTAATTTATTTCAGTAATTCAACTCAAATTGTGAAACTCATGTATTAAATAAATTCAATGCACACAGACTGAAGTAGTTTAAGTCTTTGGTTCTTTTAATTGTGATTGGAATATCGCATAAAAACCACTGGATGGAAACACCAAGATGTGCATAAATTCTAAAAATGCGCATAAACTACGATGGAAACACGTTTACCGAATAAATTCAAAAATCAGTATCTCAAAATATTAGAATATTTACATCTGAGTTTCATTTAAGGAGCAGTCGTGGCCTAATGGGTAGAGAGTTGGACTTGTAACCTGGAGGTCGTGGCTTCGAATCTCAGGTTCAAAAAATAAAAAAATATTGACCCCTTTCATGATATTCTAATTTTTTTGAGATGTACCTGTATATACAGTGGCTTCTCCTATATTCTTAGTGATATTTAGTGCCACAGTTTACCAGGAAGTGATGATTTTGTTCTCTTTGACTTGTTGGATGGAAACGGTGCTTTATTCGCATATGTTTTATGCGATATTCCAGTTTTGCGCATAAGTTTAATTTGAATCTTTGGATGGGAACATAGTTAATGAGCCTCCAGAAAAGTCACGGCACACTTTACGGTCTCTGTAGAAAGTCCATGGACCGAAGGGAGGCAAGCCTCCGCGTAACTTTACCTGTGGGTGTCGCTGTTGGACAGTGGTACTTCATAAAAACGAGTGACTTTTAGACTTTTAATATCATATTTAGTCATATTTGCGCTGTTTTATTTTTGTAAAATCGATTATTTTCTCATCCAATTTTGAGGAGAGGAGACACTGCCTCTCTTCCTCGGAGGAAACGCCCCTGGTCCAGTGTCCCCAGAATAGTCCTACTGTGATGATTACATTTCTTTCACATTCATACATGTCCAGACAGGCACTTGATGCTTGTTGATGTAGCTAATGTATTAAAAAACTATTCTGTATATATTAACTTAATTTATATCAAAATACATATTTTGTGTCTGTCCCATTATATTGCGAGTTAAAGCCTAAAAAATCACTGAGGGTCCATATGTTGTTCACTTACATTGCAAAAGTTTAGCGCAAGATCGTTGAATCCAGAATAATTCCACATTAGTGCTGATGATTCTCACTATGGTCAGGTGATTATTTTTTGTGTCTTTCACAGCCAAAGGAAGTGAAACACATAACGTGTGGACCAGACTGCTTAAAAACCTATAATGATTGTTGTTACTTATATACTTTGGATCGCTATTTTATTCATCCAATGTTTTATGACTTGTTGTAGCTTTCTTTTTCAGGTCAATGAGTCTGCACCTGTTTATTTAGATTAGGCAGGAGAAAGGCTTTTTTCACTTGCTCTCTGAACTTAAATGCAATTTCTTACAACAGCTGACTATTTTCTGAAAATCTGCTCTGCTCTCCTGCAACAGATTTTACTCTCACTAGATTTAGTTTTGTGGTTTGGCCAAAACCAGGACTCAGTCAGTGTTCAAGAAACACAAGCATGTTTGTGTTTAGCATTAGGGTTTATGGTGATAATATATTGAGCATACATACAGTAAATGATTGTTATACTTTGTTGTACATTCGAGGATGATGAAATGGGTTGCATGCTGTAATAATTACTGGTGTGACAACATTGATTTCAACACATCTTTTAAGTTCCAAAGTACATAATCAATTTGTGCATCAGCAATGTGAAGGCTTTCTCAGGCTTTTTACTTTCACAGGCCAGTGATAATCACTGTATTGATAAAGGAACCGGCAGGTGGATTTCGGTTGCATCTGTCACTTGTTTGTTAAAAAAAAAAAAGATTTTGTTAGATATTTTTAAAAGATAAAGGTTCAGATTTGATGTAATTGCATCAGTGTTGCCAACTAATTTTCAGGGGAAGTTGCTAAAGGAAGGTCGATTTGTTGCTAAATGACGTTGTGATGTCATTGTGCGATGACGTCATTGCGTAATTATGACGCAAAAATGTGTCACTACGTCAAATCTCAGCAAAAAATATATCTATTTTATATATGATAATTTAGATTTGTTTGTAAAATAATATAAGTGCCTAATATAATATTAAAATATAAATAACTGTATTTTTAGATACAACACTGAATTATTGAACACTTACACAGTTTTGAACCATTAAATTTTTATTTTTTTATTAGCTAGTGAACTTATAAAACTACACATTCTGAACAGTTATAGTTTTAAGCAGTGTATTAGTAGTTAGTTAGTGTGCTACAATATAAGAAAAGTCTGTAAAAGTAGGGCACAATCTACTGTTAACATTAAAGAATTTTTTTTTTTTTTACCTGCATTTTTAATTACGCATTGTATTTTGTGTTTTCGGGTTATAGGGTTACAACGGATAATGGATAATACATAATGTTCTGAAAAATTACTAGTACTTTTTCCATTTTTATAGATATTTTTCTTACAGTGTATTAACTGATCAACAATCGCAGGTACAAGCTAAGGTGTATCATAAATGAACAATTATTCAACAAACTCAACAATTGCAAATAGCAGCTAACTTAATTCATGTGATGTGTGTACTGCTATGCATCTTTGGTTTACTCATTTTGTGTAATTTAGATGGAAATTGTGTGCCTTTTTATTGTTTGAGTCATTAATCAAAAGTTGCTAAAAAATTGCCAAATAAATGTTAAAAATAGCTAAATATGTGGCTAGGTGCTTTTGGAAGAAAAAGTTGCTAGGGTAGTGTGAAAAGTTGCTAAATTTAGCAACAAAATTGCTAAGTTGGCAACACTGAATCGCATTTCGTGAAACTTATTTTTTTATTTATTTTTTTTACTCCAGCAGTGTGTATGTGTATGTACACAGTTAAGTCCATACATAGTTGGACACAGGCACAATTTTTTATTATTTTAGCTGTTGACCAAAACATATTCAAGTTACAGTTATAATGAACATGGGCTTAATGTGCACACTCTGAGCTTTAATTTGAGGGTATTCTCATTAAAATTGGAGAAAAGGTTAAGGAATTACAGCTCTTTAATATGTATCTCCCCCCTTTTTCAAGGGACTATAAGTAACTGGACAATTGACTCAAAAGCTGTTTCATGGACAGTTGTGGGCTATTCCTTCATTATTTCTACATCAATTAAGCAGGTAAAAGGTCTGGAGTTGATTCTAAGTGTGCCATTTGCATTTGGAAGCTGTTGCTGTGAACCCATATCATGAGGTCAAAAGATCTCTCCATACAAGTGAAACAGACAATTGTTAGGCTTCAAAAACAATCAACAGTTTGGTACATTCTGAGAAAAAAAGAATGCACTGGTGAACTCAGCAACATAAAAGGCATGGACGTCCACAGAGGACAACAGAGGTGGATGATCAGAGGATCCTCTCCATGGTAAAGAAAAACCCTTTCACAACATCCAGCCAAAAGAAAAACACTCTCCAGGTGGTAGACGTGTCACTGTGAAAGTCTAAAATCAAGAGAAGAATTCATGAGAGCAAATATACAGTGGGGCAAAAAAGTATTTAGTCAGCCACCAATTGTGCAAGTTCTCCCACTTAAAAAGATGAGAGAGGCCTGTAATTTTCATCATAGGTATACCACAACTATGAGAGACAAAATGAGAAAAAAAATCCAGAAAATCACATTGTAGGATTTTTAAAGAATTTATTTGCAAATTATGGTGGAAAATAAGTATTTGGTCAATAACAAAATTTCATCTCAATACTTTGTTATATACCCTTTGTTGGCAATGACAGAGGTCAAACGTTTTCTGTAAGTCTTCACAAGGTTTTCACACACTGTTGCTGGTATTTTGGCCCATTCCTCCATGCAGATCTCCTCTAGAGCAGTAATGTTTTGGGGCTGTCGCTGGGCAACATGGACTTTCAACTCCCTCCAAAGATTTTTGATGGGGTTGAGATCTGGAGACTGGCTAGGCCACTCCAGGACCTTGAAATGCTTCTTACGAAGCCACTCCTTCGTTGCCCGGGCGGTGTGTTTGGGATCATTGTCATGCTGAAAGACCCAGCCACGTTTCATCTTCAATACCGTTGCTGATGGAAGGAGGTTTTCACTCAAAATCTCACGATACATGGTCCCATTCATTCTTTCGTTTACACGGATCAGTCGTACTGGTCCCTTTGCAGAAAAACAGCCCCAAAGCATGTTTCCACCCCCATGCTTCACAGTAGGTATGGTGTTCTTTGGATGCAACTCAGCATTCTTTCTCCTCCAAACAAGACAAGTTGAGTTTTTACCAAAAAGTTCTATTTTGGTTTCATCATTCTCCCAATCCTCTTCTGGATCATCCAAATGCTCTCTAGCAAACTTCAGTCGGGCCCAGACATGTACTGGCTTAAGCAGGGGGACACGTCTGGCACTGCAGGATTTGAGTCCCTGGCAGCGCAGTGTGTTACTGATGGTAGCCTTTGTTACTTTGGTCCCAGCTCTCTGCAGGTCATTCACTAGGTCCCCCCGTGTGGTTCTGGGATTTTTGCTCACAGTTCTTGTGATCATTTTGACCCCACGGGGTGAGATCTTGCGTGGAGCCCCAGATCGAGGGAGATTATCAGTGGTCTTGTATGTCTTCCATTTTCTAATAATTGCTCCCACAGTTGATTTCTTCACACCAAGCTGCTTACCTATTGCAGATTCAGTCTTCCCAGCCTGGTGCAGGTCTACAATTTTGTTTCTGGTGTCCTTTGACAGCTCTTTGGTCTTGGCCATGGTGGAGTTTGGAGTTGGACTGTTTGAGGTTGTGGACAGGTGTCTTTTATACTGATCAAACAGTTCAAACAGATGCCATTAACACAGGTAACGAGTGGAGGACAGAGGAGCCTCTTAAAGAAGAAGTTACAGATCTGTGAGAGCCAGAAATCTTGCTTGTTTGTAGGTGACCAAATACTTATTTTACCAAGGAATTTACCAATAAATTCTTTAAAAATCCTACAATGTGATTTTCTGGATTTTTTTTTCTCATTTTGTCTCTCATAGTTGAGGTATACCTATGATGAAAATTACAGGCCTCTCTCATCTTTTTAAGTGGGAGAACTTGCATAATTGGTGGCTGACTAAATACTTTTTTGCCCCACTGTAGAGGGTTCACCACAAGGTGCAAACAAGGCCAGATTAGACTTTGCCAAAAACATCGAAAAAAGCCAGACCACTTCTGCAAAAGCATTCTTTAGATGGCTGACATTAAAATCAACCTGTACCAGAATGACGGGAAGAAAAATGTACGGAGAAGGCTTGGAACAGCTTATGATCCAAAGCATACAACATCATCTGTTAACATGGTGGAGCAGTGTGTGATGGCATGAGCATGCATGGCTTCCAGTGGCACTGAGTTACTGGTGTTTATTGATAACGTGACAGAGGACAGAAGCAGCTGGAACAATTCTGAAGTGTATAGGGATATACTATCTGCCCAGATTCAGCCAAATGGAGCAAAGTTGATTGGACGGCGCTTCATAGTACAAGTGGATAAGGACCGAAAACATACAGCAAAAGCAACCCAGGAGTTTTTGAAGGTAAAAAGTGGATTATTCTGCAATGGCCAAGCCAGTCTCCTGATTTCAACCCGATTGAGCATGCATTTCATTTGCTGAATTATTGCTTACTAAACTAAAGGCGGAAAGACCCACAAACAAACAACAACTGAAGTCAGCTGGAACAAAGGCCTGGCAAAGCATCACAAAGGAGGAAACCCAGTCTCTGGTGATGTCCATGAGTTCCAGACTTAAGGCAATCATTCCCTGCAAAGGATTCTCAACAAAATATTAAAAATGAACAATTTATTTATGATGGGGGGCTGTGTATATGTCTGGGAAATTCAAAAATCCAGTAGCAACATTAAGTAAACAGACACCCACACCCACAAAAAAATAAATAAATAAAAAATAGTCCAATTTCAGTCCTGCTCAAAGGGAAGAGTTAAACAGCCGTATCGGCTGAGGGAACGACATTCTCAGTCTCTATGTAGAACAAGACACAGACAGCATTCTGTCACTGAATGTGCTCTTTTGCCTAGAGATGGTACTATGCAGCGGATGATGGACATTACGCAGTTCTTTGCAGGTTGCATATCTGGTTGTTACCCCCTTATTACCCAAACGTAACCCATTGTTCCCTTATACCTACACGTACATTCTATATAGGTACACTATAATTACAGAAACGTACACTGTAAATTCAGTATACTTACGTAGTTCTTTGCGGGTTGTAATCTAAAGCGTTACCAACATTTTTGCTATAAAGTTTCCATCCTTGGAGACATTAAATTCCTCAAGCAATTTCATAGAATTATTAATTCAAGCAACATTGCAGTAGTAAAAACAGAAATCAGACCATACCTGTCTGTATACTGTAAAGCTTAAAACTGGACTACTGCAATGTTCTGTTAACTAGCCTTCCAGTTAGTACGATTAAGCCTCTACAGATGATCCAGAGATCTAAGAGGTCAATATATTATCGGGACAAAGCTATCTGTTAGTGTGATCTAGACACTTCCTGCCTAAAATCTCTTTTCTCTACTGCATTTACACTTATGCTAAGCTTATTTGCCAATCTGGTTTGAATGTAGTATTCGGAAATTGCTAACATTTCCAGACTGCTAATTAAATAAATGTGAACATTCACTATTGCTCTACTACAGCAATATGAACAACAAACCACGAGCCAAGAGCTGTGGCCAGTGCAGTTGCTAGGTCTTCTTGTCTTCTTTATACAGTTTATTGCATTAGACCTCTTGTAAGTGCAGTCTAGGGGGTTGGTAGAAACTGTTGTGGCCCTCGGGGGGGGGGGTCGTTTTATAACTTTGGGCCCACTGTACTCAGTTTTCCCCCACTAGTGACACCTCTGACTCTGATGCAGGAACTGTCAGATTGAATTTATAAATTTAGGTTATAAAATACATTATTTCTTAGCAGAACTATGAACAATCTGATTTCGCTTGTTATATAGGTAGTGTGTGATTTGTTTTATACATACACTATATTGCCAAAAGTATTGGGTCACCCCCTTCTAATGAACAGGTTTGACTACTTTAGTAATTTCCATGAGTACAAATCTTAATGTTTAAGCATATAATGATATTCTAGGGAAGAGAATATCTTCTAAGATATCTTGTGTGTGTAAGAATATCTTGTGTGCTTCTAATTTTAAAGCAACAGTTTGGACAGGACCCTTTTCTATTCTAACATGACAATGCCTCTGTGTATAAGGCAAGGTTCAAAAAGAAATGATTTATTCAGTCAGTGTGGAAGAACTTGACTGGTCTGCAGAAAGCCAAGTCCTAATCCAAGCTGAACACCTCTGGTGTGACTTTAAATGCAGATCTTGTGCCAAAAACTCATCACCAAACACCAGTGACTTGTACATATGGGTACAGTCATTTTAGACATTTCCAAAACTGTTGCAACAGAGATGGAAATACAATTTTTAAATACATGCATTATGTTTCCATCTTTGTTGCCACAGTTTTGGAAGTGCCTTTTTCTGTTCTAAAGAAGGGGGTGTCCCAATACGTTTGTCCATATAGTGTATGTACAAGTCATTGGTGTTTGGTAAAGGGTTTTTGGCTCAAGGTCTGCATTTAAAGTCACACCAGAGGCGTTCAGCTTGGATTAGGACTTGGCTTTCTGCAGACCAGTCAAGTTCTTCCACAATGACTAAATCAATCATTTCTTTTTGAACCTTGCCTTATACACAGAGGCATTGTCATGTTAGAAAAGAAAAGGGTCCTGTCCAAACTGTTGCTTTAAAATTAGAAGCACACAATTCCCTAGAATATCATTATATGCTTAAACATTAAGATTTGTACTCATGGAAATTACTAAAGTAGTCAAACCTGCTCATTAGAAGGGGGTGACCCAATACTTTTGGCAATATAGTGTATGCGATATAATTACTATAAAAAGTGCAGATTATGTAACCAAATTCACACTTCGGGTCTACTTTGCCTCTTCCTCATTTCCTAAGACAAAGAAGAGTGAATATTTTCAATTTAAGCAATTTTTTCCCCACCTTCCTAGTTTCTTGTATTACCACATGACACTGTCTTTGGAATTTGAGGAAAGACATAATGTTTTACTGAAAGACATGTATAAATGTTGGGATGACTAATTGCAACAACAACAACAACAACAACAACAACAATAATAATAATAGTAATAATAGTTTTTCATATTAACTTCAATTAAAAAAAAATAGACTACTTTGTAGATAATGACAACTGTCTCCTAATGAAGCTTAAAGATGCTTTACATTAAAATATAGAAACACTGCAGTAAACAGCAATAAAATAGAAACACTGCAGTGTTCATGACAAAGCAAATGAATGAAACACTGAATTTTCCTCCTGGACTAGTCAAGTAATGTAGTTTACCCATCCCAGTCATATAAAGGATCAGTTTGCATTAGGTATTAATAGACACTGCAGTGAACTATCATGGTACTTTTTTTTTTTTTTTTTTTTAATTAGAGAGATTGGGAAACCATTGGTCAATCGTTACTTATACAGGCTTGTACATCTTTTATATTAGGTGTTCTTGAGTTACATAAAATCAGTTCTCAAATGTGTCATTTATATGTTTTGATATTATTCCAATTTAAACTGCAACAAAATAATTCCCAAATAGATAATTAAATAATTTCCCAATGAAGATCATTAAAATCAATTACAGTCCTATGCCTATGCAGAAAGCAAATTATTTTTCTTGTAAATCCATTTAAAATGAAAGAGTATAAATGTAAATATGTACATATATAAAAATATGTAAATGTAAAACTATTATATGATAATTCCTATGAAAGGTAACTATGATATTTAAATCTATCATGTAATTTAATCCAAATGTGAACATCTTTTTGAAGTAATGTGTTGTCAAATGTATGTGATAACTATAACTGTGTAAAAGGCTGTTATATATGTTGATGACTGAGAATAGATGTAGCTTCTTACCATAAAATAAAACTCTAAAGCTTGTCCAGATATAGCCTCTGCTTAGTGTGCAAACTGACCTCAATATAAGTGTGGACGGGAGCATGACCAGTCTCAGAGAAGATTAGAAGAGTTCCAACTTGTGGTAAGAAGCTGAAGTACTTTGCATTTGATGTTGTTACTTATGTGAGTGAGCTAAACCAGTTGATATGACAGAAGATAAAGTCTTTAATAAGATATTATTTTAAAGGAAAATAAACATTGATATTACATTGACATTTACATCTAAACATGTCCAAATATAGTTTGTTTAACTGAATTTCGTGGCAGGGCTGTGAAAATTTCATCTGGTCTCAAGGAGCAGGAAGGTAGGTGATAGCAATACATTGTGTTACTGGATTACAAAATTGGTTAATAAGCGGGTCTTTTGTCAAATCCATGTAGACTGCTTATTGTAGATGTGCTGCTATTTTTGATAAATGAGATTAAAAGGTTTCACACATGTCCAAGGGCAGATTTTAAGTGGGACTAGGGACACATTTTACACATAGTGTATGTACACATTGGTACACATAAATAAAAGAGATACAAACAATTCTGTTTCATTAGTGTTTATGCAGTTTGTTTATGTATTAAATTGTAACAGCAAATTGCATCCTGTGCCGCAGATCTAATCTTGTGCAGCAGATCTAATCAGGCACACCATCAATTAAAGAGTAGTGTATTCACTTTTTTTTTTTTTTTAAATAGGCTTCTTCACTTTTTAATACTCTATAAATCTATAAAGACCTGACCTACATGAGACCCTCTGTGAATTCTTTACGTGTATACTTGATCACCAATAGTAATTTTTTTTCTCTAAATTTTAGTAAACCGCCACCATGAGTACGGACGCGGAGATGGCCCTTTATGGCAAGGCTGCCATTTACCTCCGTAAGCCTGAGAAGGAGAGAATCGAGGCTCAGAGCAAACCATTTGATGCCAAGACTGCCTGCTATGTGGTTGATCCTAAAGAGCTGTACGTCAAGGGAACAATCAAGAGCAAAGACGGTGGCAAAGTCACTGTTATTGTGAATGACACTAAGCAGGTGAATTTTCAAAATTTAGACTAGATACCCAGTACATAAATTTATTACATATTTAATTTATTTTCTGCTATATTTAATGGATCAAATTAATAGGAGGTAGTTGCTAAAGAGGAAGACGTCCATCCAATGAATCCTCCCAAGTATGACAAGATTGAGGACATGGCCATGATGACCCATCTCAATGAACCCTCTGTGCTGTATAACCTCAAAGAGCGTTATGCTGCATGGATGATCTACGTACGTTCTGAAGCAAAGTGAAACAGTGTTTAAGTTAATTTTGTCTGTATTTTTGCAATCTGACCACTTCTTTGCTCATTTCAGACCTACTCTGGGCTGTTCTGCGCTACTGTGAACCCCTACAAGTGGCTCCCAGTGTATGATGCAGAAGTGGTGGCTGCCTACAGAGGCAAAAAGCGTATGGAGGCCCCACCCCACATCTTCTCTGTCTCTGACAACGCCTATCAGTTCATGCAGACTGGTAAGACCTTACGGAAGTTAATTCTATAGATTTAATTAAATGTTGCTGTACATAAAAGAAAGATTTTCCAGAAATTGTACACATTGTAATCAACAGATAGAGAAAACCAGTCTGTCCTGATTACGTAAGTATTTTCATTTCATTGATTATGGCAACAGATAAAGTATAAAGTAGAGATATGGTAAATATAAATATATGGAGATATACATAAAATAGAATATAAATATACTGTATACTTCTGTCTTCTGAAAAGTGTATATATTTTATCAATGTTTGTCTTCTTATCTTTAATAAACCAGTGGAGAATCCGGTGCTGGAAAGACTGTGAACACCAAACGTGTCATCCAGTACTTTGCCACAGTTGCAGTTCATGGTGACAAGAAGAAAGAGCAGACTGCCGGCAAAATTAAGGTATGAGACTATGTAAAAATATATGTATACTTAGATAATAATAATAATAATAATAATAATAATAATGATAATACACCCTTCAACCAATGCAGGGCTCTCTAGAGGATCAGATCATTGCTGCCAACCCTCTGCTTGAGGCTTATGGTAATGCCAAGACTGTGAGAAATGACAACTCCTCTCGTTTTGTAAGTTCACCACTTTTTATTTACAGTACATTTCACTCGTTGTGTTGGATTTTTCTATACAAAGATTTCTATAAAACTATTATCATTACTATTATTCATGTGTCATCTTATTTTGTTTAAAACAGGGTAAATTCATCAGAATTCACTTTGGCACATCAGGAAAACTGGCCAGTGCTGACATTGAGACATGTGGGTGGACATGATTTGATTTAATTTAATTTATGCATCCTACATTTGTCTTTGTCTGTCACTCTTCAGATGATTGTGACTCAAGTATATTCTCTCAACAGATCTGCTGGAGAAGTCTAGAGTGACATTCCAGCTTCCAGATGAGAGAGGCTACCACATCTTTTACCAGATGATGACCAACCATAAGCCTGAGCTGATTGGTAGGTGCACGTATTTGATTCTATGTTTTGATGCCAAATAATATTGTAAATACTCAGACAATACCAGATAATACTCTTTCATAAATGCTCTTATGTGTATTTTACAGAAATGACGCTCATCACCACCAACCCATATGACTTCCCCATGTGCAGTATGGGTCAGATCACAGTGGCAAGCATTGATGATAAAGAGGAGCTGGTTGCTACTGATGTTAGTAAATGCTGCTTTTTGTTTTATTAATGTATTCTATATAAATATGGCTGATCATAGAGTTAATTCTTCTCTGTAATTTCCAGACTGCTATTGACATTCTGGGCTTCACTGGTGAGGAGAAGATGGGCATCTACAAGTTCACTGGAGCTGTGCTCCATCATGGTAACATGAAGTTCAAGCAGAAGCAGCGTGAGGAGCAGGCTGAGCCTGATGGCACAGAGGGTGAGACTAAGTAGTTCTAATGTGTGTGATCACATGCAATGCTTTGATTGAGAGAATCAAAAGCACTGATTCTTTCTATTTTCATGAAGGAAAAACAAAATGTTTTCAAGGAAAGAAATGTATGGATGTTTTGTACCCTTTCAAATTGCAGAGGCTGACAAAATCGCCTACCTTCTGGGTTTGAACTCTGCTGATATGCTGAAGGCTTTGTGCTACCCCAGAGTCAAGGTCGGAAATGAGTTTGTGACCAAAGGTCAGACTGTGCCACAGGTATGTAGTAACATATTTCCAGCATGTCTTTGTGTTCAGCTTGAAAATCATTATTGAATCTGACTTATTATTGCAAAATCAATAATAAAACATCCCCTCTATTCTACTTACAGGTTTACAACTCTGTTAGCGCCTTGTCCAAATCTATCTATGAGAGGATGTTCTTGTGGATGGTCATTCGTATCAACCAGATGTTGGACACAAAACAACAAAGAAATTTCTACATTGGTGTGCTGGATATTGCTGGCTTTGAGATCTTTGATGTAAGAATCTTTTATGTTTATCTCTCTTTATGGCAAATTGAGTTACATTCAGCAGTCAGTAAATGGTCCTGTTCCTTTCTCCAGTACAACAGCATGGAGCAGTTGTGCATCAACTTCACTAACGAGAAACTGCAACAGTTTTTCAACCACACCATGTTTGTGCTGGAACAAGAGGAGTACAAGAAGGAGGGCATTGTTTGGGAGTTCATTGACTTCGGCATGGACTTGGCTGCTTGCATTGAGCTCATTGAGAAGGTTTTTACTGGTTTATGAACTTAATTTCCATTTTCCGTTTTCAAAAGTATACATTTTTAATAATAACTATTCTTTATAAACAGCCCATGGGTATCTTCTCCATCCTTGAAGAGGAGTGCATGTTCCCCAAGGCTTCAGACATTACCTTCAAGAACAAGCTGTATGATCAGCATCTTGGCAAGTGCAATGCTTTCCAGAAACCAAAGCCTGCCAAAGGCAAGGCAGAGGCCCACTTCTCCCTGGTCCACTACGCTGGAACTGTGGACTACAACATTACTGGCTGGTTGGACAAGAACAAGGATCCACTGAATGAGTCTGTTCTGCAGCTTTACCAGAAGTCTTCTGTCAAACTGCTGGCTACTCTCTACCCACCTGTTGTTGAGGGTAATGAAAAAACTGAAATGTTAATTAAATTGTGTTCATTTAATTAACCAAACATTGATTTAATGTTGCACTTTCTGGTTATTACATTGTGTCTTCCTTTGTCTTTTCATTTACTTAGAGACTGGTGGTGGCAAGAAGGGAGGCAAGAAGAAGGGCGGTTCCATGCAGACTGTATCTTCTCAGTTTAGAGTATGTCTTTTTTTGAGACCAAATGTGAATAATGTTGCACTGTGTGACTGTGTCTCAGCTTGCTTGACTCTAAGTCAGAGAAAAATATATATATAAACAAATGAGAGAATGTGACTAAGAAAGCTGTAACAATTCATGATTAAACAGGAGAACTTGGGCAAGCTCATGACCAACTTGAGGAGCACTCACCCTCACTTTGTGCGCTGCCTGATTCCCAATGAGTCCAAGACTCCAGGTAAAGTTATAAAGGGCTTACAGATATTTTGACATTAACAAAGGTAATATATATAATAATGATGATGTCAATTTACCAAGCTCATAATCTAAACTGTTGTTTATAGGTCTCATGGAGAACCACCTAGTTATCCACCAGCTGAGGTGTAACGGTGTGCTGGAGGGCATCAGAATCTGCAGAAAGGGCTTCCCCAGCAGAATCCTCTATGGTGACTTCAAGCAGAGGTAAAAGGGACCACATGAAAACACCATTTTCTGTATGAGGCTTTTAATTAGAGGATATGAAGCATTTTGATTGATCTTCAACAGATACAAGGTGCTGAATGCCGGTGTAATCCCAGAGGGACAGTTTATTGACAACAAGAAGGCTTCTGAGAAACTCCTGGGATCCATTGACATTGATCACGACCAGTATAGATTTGGACACTCAAAGGTTCATATTTTGCTTTACAGCATTTAAAACATTCAATAATCATGATCTATTGTTTATGCTCATTCTGTTTAAATCAATATCTTTTGATCTGTTGTGAATTCAGGTGTTCTTCAAAGCTGGTCTTCTGGGTACTCTTGAGGAGATGCGTGATGAGAAACTGGCCGCTCTGGTTACAATGACTCAGGCTCTTTCCCGTGGATACTTGATGAGGAGGGAGTTTGTGAAGATGATGGAGAGGAGGTGAGGAATGTCATGAATAAAGATAATATCAATAATACATGTGTGAATGGTAAATAAAGATAATTATGGCATTTAATAATGAATTATTCTTAGGGAGTCCATTTACACCATCCAATACAACGTTCGCTCATTCATGAATGTCAAACACTGGCCATGGATGAAGGTTTACTACAAGATTAAGCCTCTGCTGAAGAGTGCTGAGACTGAGAAGGAGCTGGCAAACATGAAAGAGGACTATACAAAATGCAAAGAAAATCTTGCCAAGGCTGAAGCAAAAAAGAAGGAGCTTGAAGAGAAGATGGTGGCACTGCTGCAAGAAAAAAATGATCTGCAGCTGCAAGCATCATCTGTGAGTTTACCTAATTGAATTAACTGAATTTTGGCTCCATTAAAATTAACACTATGGTTTCCAGTGATAGTGATATATTTTCCAAACAGGAAGCTGAGAATCTCTCAGATGCTGAGGAGAGGTGTGAGGGTCTGATCAAGAGCAAAATCCAGCTTGAAGCTAAACTCAAAGAGACAACTGAAAGACTGGAGGATGAGGAAGAGATCAATGCTGAACTGACAGCCAAGAAGAGGAAACTGGAGGATGAGTGCTCTGAGCTGAAGAAAGACATCGATGACCTGGAGCTCACCTTGGCTAAAGTGGAAAAGGAGAAACATGCCACTGAGAATAAGGTTGGAGCTTATGTTGGTTTAAGATTAGATTAATCTCGTTTTTTTTTTTTGATGATGTAGAATATGTATTGTAGAAACTTAATTTCCTGTAAAGCTGCTTTGCAACTATTTGTATTGTGAAAAGTGCTAACTTGAATTGAATTGAATTGAATTGAATGTATTGTAAAAAAAAATAAATAAATAAATACAAATAAAAACTCACTTCCAAAAAAAAAAACAAAAATCACACAGGTCAAGAACTTGACTGAGGAAATGGCATCTCAGGATGAGAGCATTGCCAAGCTTACAAAGGAGAAGAAAGCCCTCCAAGAGGCACATCAGCAGACCTTGGATGATCTCCAGGCAGAGGAGGACAAAGTCAACACCCTGACCAAATCCAAGACAAAACTTGAGCAGCAAGTTGATGATGTGAGTTACTAACTAAATATGTCATTAATTAATTACATTTTCTTTTTTACCTGAAAATATTTTCTATATTACTGTCCAATAGCTTGAGGGTTCCCTTGAACAAGAGAAGAAGCTCCGCATGGACCTGGAGAGAGCAAAGAGAAAGCTTGAAGGAGACCTGAAATTAGCCCAAGAGTCCATCATGGACCTAGAAAATGACAAACAGCAATCTGAGGAGAAAATTAAAAAGTAATTAAAACATAATCTTTTAATGAAAACTTTTTTTTTAAATTGTTATTGTTTAAAAAACTCCTCATTATTGAACACCCACAGGAAAGACTTTGAAACAAGCCAGCTGCTCAGCAAGATTGAAGATGAACAAACTCTGGGTGCTCAACTCCAGAAGAAGATCAAGGAGCTTCAGGTATGAAATTGAGAGATTGAGAGATTTTGATCAAATCCAGATCACTAAAAATTCTGATTAACTACTTGCCACTGTAGGCTCGCATTGAGGAACTGGAGGAAGAGATTGAGGCTGAGCGTGCTGCTCGTGCCAAGGTTGAGAAGCAGAGAGCTGATCTCTCCAGGGAACTTGAGGAGATCAGTGAGAGGCTTGAGGAGGCTGGAGGAGCCACTGCTGCTCAGATTGAGATGAATAAAAAGCGTGAAGCTGAATTCCAGAAGCTGCGTCGTGATCTTGAAGAGTCCACCCTCCAGCATGAAGCTACGGCTGCTGCCCTCCGTAAGAAGCAGGCAGACAGTGTGGCCGAGCTGGGAGAGCAAATCGACAACCTCCAGCGTGTCAAGCAGAAGCTTGAGAAAGAGAAGAGTGAATACAAAATGGAGATTGATGATCTCTCCAGCAACATGGAGACTATTGCCAAAGCAAAGGTTGGGAATTTTATGCCTAAAGAATATAGAACATGTCTCTAAGTATTTCAAACATCTAATGATCTTGTATTTTTAGGCCAATCTTGAGAAAATGTCCCGCACACTCGAGGACCAACTTAGTGAAATAAAGTCTAAAAATGACGAGAACCTTCGCCAGATAAATGACCTCAGTGCTCAAAGAGCAAGACTTCAAACTGAAAATGGTAACCAAAAACAATCACAAAGAAATTAATAGTACTTAAATAGTAATTCAGTCTTATTATAGAAAACATACATTTAAATTTTCATTTATATAGTTTATTTTGATATTAACTGTTGGAGACATTAACACAATCTGACACAGTGAGTTTAAATTTACACAGGTGAGTTTGGCCGTCAGCTGGAGGAGAAGGAGGCTTTGGTTTCTCAGCTCACCAGAGGCAAACAAGCTTTCACTCAGCAAACTGAAGAGCTGAAGAGGCAGATTGAAGAGGAGGTTAAGGTAATATAGCATAGTCAAAACAAACACACAATTTTGACTATGCTACTAAGCAATAAAGCTAATATTATGTGACTTTCTCTCCTAGGCTAAGAACGCACTGGCCCATGCTATGCAATCAGCCCGTCATGACTGCGACCTGCTCCGTGAGCAGTTTGAGGAAGAGCAGGAGGCAAAGGCTGAGCTGCAGCGGGGAATGTCAAAGGCCAACAGTGAAGTTGCTCAGTGGAGAACCAAATATGAATCTGATGCCGTCCAGCGCACTGAGGAGCTTGAAGAGGCCAAGTATGAACATCACAAAAGCTGATTACTATGTGTTCATATAGAAAAAGGCTTTCATGTTAAAACTGATGTTTACAAATTCATTGTAGGAAGAAGCTGGCTCAGCGCCTGCAGGAGGCAGAGGAACAAATTGAGGCTGTGAACTCCAAATGTGCATCTCTGGAGAAGACCAAACAGAGACTCCAGGGTGAGGTGGAGGACCTCATGATTGATGTGGAGAGAGCCAATGCTTTGGCTGGCAACCTTGACAAGAAGCAGAGAAACTTTGACAAGGTAAAAAAAATAAAAAAAAATCATTATATGATATTCTCTTCCTAAATCATTGCTAAAATGGGCTTTGTTGAAGATGTTCTAAATAAACTTGACCTTGAAATATCTTCACCAAAGGTCCTGGCAGAATGGAAGCAGAAATATGAGGAAGGTCAGGCAGAGCTGGAAGGTGCCCAGAAAGAGGCTCGTTCACTCAGCACTGAGCTGTTCAAGATGAAGAACTCTTATGAGGAGAGTCTGGATCAGCTGGAGACCCTCAAGAGAGAAAACAAGAATCTGCAGCGTAAGAATGATATTACTAAGTTGATTATTTAAATCTGTTTTACAGTGTTAAATCTGTAGTGATTCACAGTATATTTGTTGATTAATATTTTCTTTCAATCTTGTAGAGGAGATTTCAGATCTGACAGAGCAGTTAGGTGAGACTGGTAAGAGCATCCATGAGCTGGAAAAGGCCAAGAAGACAGTGGAGACTGAGAAGTCTGAGATTCAGACCGCCCTGGAGGAAGCAGAAGTGAGTATCTAGAGATTGATATGTAATTCTTGCTAGAAGCATTATATTGTGTTGTTAATGCATATTTTCAATCTGAAATGTAAATGTTTTATTTTTTATTTTTCAAAGGGCACCCTGGAGCATGAGGAGTCCAAGATTCTCCGTGTCCAGCTTGAGCTAAACCAGGTCAAGGGTGAGATTGACAGGAAGCTTGCAGAGAAGGATGAGGAAATGGAGCAGATCAAGAGGAACAGCCAGAGAGTCATTGAATCCATGCAGAGCACTCTGGACTCTGAGGTCAGGAGCAGGAATGATGCCCTGAGAATCAAGAAGAAGATGGAGGGAGACCTTAATGAGATGGAGATTCAGCTGAGCCATGCCAATCGCCAAGCTTCTGAGGCCCAGAAACAGCTCAGGAACGTTCAGGGACAACTCAAGGTATATGACTTCTCTTTGGATTTGGGGTGCATTAATATGTTTGTATAATCTAACCTATGCTAAGTAAAGGCCAACAGAAAGCACATCAAAAGCTTACTGTAATGCTATTGTTATGTTCAGGATGCCCAGCTGCACCTTGATGATGCTCTGAGAGGACAGGAAGACATGAAGGAGCAGGTGGCAATGGTGGAGCGCAGAAACACTCTGATGCAAGCTGAGATTGAGGAGCTGAGAGCTGCTCTGGAGCAGACAGAGAGAGGCCGCAAAGTGGCTGAACAAGAGCTGGTGGACGCTAGTGAGCGTGTTGGGCTGCTGCACTCTCAGGTTAGGGCATGTTGTTTTTACAGTGAAGTTAAGGAAATTGAGAGCTTTGTTTAAAATGTTTATACTGATGCTTTCCATATTGCAGAACACAAGTCTCCTGAACACCAAGAAGAAGCTTGAGTCTGACCTTGTTCAGATCCAGAGTGAAGTTGACGACACTGTACAGGAAGCCAGAAACGCAGAGGACAAGGCCAAGAAAGCCATCACTGATGTGAGAAACCGTAGCTGCCAAATGTTTCACAAAACACTTGTGTACTTAAAAATGTGGATCTAATATATATCTATATTAATGCAAAAGGCTGCAATGATGGCAGAAGAGCTCAAGAAAGAGCAGGACACCAGTGCTCACCTTGAGAGGATGAAGAAGAATCTGGAAGTTACAGTGAAGGACCTGCAGCACCGTCTGGATGAGGCTGAGAATCTGGCCATGAAGGGAGGAAAGAAACAACTCCAGAAGTTGGAGAGCAGGGTAAATATTTTTTGAAAGGATTTTTATTTTCATATAAAATATAATTTTAGGATAAAATCTCTTGAAGATGTTGCTTACACATATTCCTAAAATTAAAGCACCATCTTGGAACCTTAGTTCACTTATTTATTATGTGCTATCAAAGGTTCGTGAGCTTGAGGCTGAAGTTGAAGCAGAACAGAGACGTGGAGCTGATGCTGTGAAGGGTGTCCGCAAATATGAGAGGAGAGTGAAAGAGCTGTCTTATCAGGTATGATCATAACCTACCATATCCATAGGTTTATCCATGCAAATCTATGAAATTTTTTTATTGTTTGTAGACTGAGGAGGATAAGAAGAACATCAACAGACTTCAAGATCTGGTTGATAAGCTGCAGTTGAAGGTCAAAACCTACAAGAGGCAGGCTGAGGAGGCGGTATGTTAAATAAATCTGAACATTTTGACACATTGATTATTAATTAATTAGTAATTTATGTACTGGAACAGTATAACTGATGCTCCACAGCTTAGTTAACAAACACACTAAAAATGTTACTCTTTAGGAGGAGCATGGCAACACTCATCTGTCCAAGTTGAGGAAGGCGCAGCATGAGCTGGAGGAGGCTGAGGAGCGTGCTGATATTGCTGAGTCTCAAGTCAACAAGCTCAGAGCCAAGAGCCGTGATGCTGGAAAGGTCAGTTGCATAATAGCAGAGTCTTTACTCAGTAAAGTAAATGAAACATACAGCATTCAGCTTATGCTTGAAAAATGTACTGAGTATTTACATGACTTCTGTATGTGTTTTTTTTTTTTTTTTTTTTTTTTTTTTTTGTCTCAGGTCAAAGAAGAGTGAAACCCCCAAACCTGATGGGAGCCTCTACTGAAGTCATATAATATGATTGTTTTGTAGATTTACATGTAATATTCCTTTTGAAATAAATCTGTACTTACTAGACATTTTTTTTGGAGTGATCTTCAGAGCAATTTTATTCTCAAATAAATTAATGAATTGATTTTTTTTTAAAAATTACACTTAAATACTGAAATATTCTAACATTCTAAAACACATAATAGCTGTCAATAATGTAAAAAAAAGTTTGTTCATTAAGGTTTCCTCCACTCATGCAAGCAAAAAAAAAAAAAGTTTATTAAAAGTAAATTAAACTTACTTAACTTTATTATCCTTAAAGGCAATTCTTTATGTACACAACAGTATACATACATAAACAGCAACACAACACTCACTAAATAACACACATTTATAAAAAGTAATTTAAAAACATTATTCAGCAGGCATAAAATAATTCTTAAATCTGTTTGATTTGCACAAAGGGAGTTTATATCTCCGGCCTGAGGAAAGCAGTTGAAATTCAGTACACAATGGGTGGGCGACATCAGAAAGGAGTAAATGGCCCTTCCTGGTCAATATATGTTCAGAGATTTTGTCCCCACTATCTTGCTGCACATTTTAACTATACTGTTCAACTTACTCCAGTTCTTTACATTCATATTGCCATA
This sequence comes from Spinibarbus caldwelli, assembly GCA_039654775.1. NCBI lineage: Eukaryota > Metazoa > Chordata > Actinopteri > Cypriniformes > Cyprinidae > Spinibarbus > Spinibarbus caldwelli. The sequence goes on along the minus strand of JBCAMP010000211.1, from coordinate 201,938 downwards.
CCAACAAATATTGGAAAAACTTGAGACAAATTTAATAAAACAGGTGTAAAAAAAAAAAAAAAAAAAATTCATTAAAGAAACATCCATACACGAAAAGTTGTTAGTTTCCTCAAAATACACTGAAGAGCTTTCCCTCTAATAATGTCAGTGTTTGCCTCAAATGTTAGTTTATCATCAAATACAGGCCCTAAATATTTATACTCCTTCACCCGAAGAAGACAACAATGCATTGGACAACACACCATTAACACGTACTCTTTGAGATCTGTTAGTTAAAAAATCCACCAACCAACACACAATGTTTAAGTCACACAATGTAAAGTTTAAGTGAATATTGTTGGTAAGAGTCCTTGCCAAAATATTGGGCTGAACCCAGTTAAAAGCAGAGGAAAAATCAATGAAACACAAATGTATATGATTATTTGTACCTTCCAAATGTGTTAACATCATATTTAGTAAGGTACAAGTGGTATCCTCCTCTCCTCTACCTGATCTATACATACACTGCATAGGATCAAGTGCTGACTGTGTTAAGGCTAAAATCTCTTTCCTAACTTTTTATTATTATTATTATTATTATTATTTCATTACCAAAGAGGTGAGTGCAACAGGCCTATAATCATTAAGAGAAATGGGAATTTGATTTTTTTAATTTTTTTTTAGCAGTTGGCACTACTATGGAATCTTTCTAAAGACGAGAGACAAGTTGGTCATAGGCAGCCAGTAGCTGGTAAAAGGGCCACCAGTTCAAAGAACATGAGTTACTAAAAGAAATGTTTTTCTGAATATAGGTCATGGGTTTGATTTTCAAATAACAATAAAAAATGCATGAATGGATAAAACATGCAGACTATACATTGAAAGCAATATGTTGCTTTAGATAAAGGCTTATTCCAAATAAATGTAAAAGTTTGAGTGGAAATTTTGCCATGACAGCAATAACTCCAAAAGAAATGGAGTGGATTAATAAATACCTTGGAGGCCACAATAGTGGACTCTTTGAGCTGGAAACTACCCATTAATGGTTTCAACATATGTCGGTTAATGAAAAATTCGATTTATGATTCAATCTATGATTTAGGTGTATGAGTTTCAGGATTAAAATAGAATAAATATGCAATATAACTGATCTAATTTGACCGCATCCATTTGTTACCAACAAAATAGTGCAGAGAAATAATCTGTTTTAGTCAATAAACAAAAAAAACCTTGTAGTCACACTTACTAAGATCGTGTTCTATTCAATTAGCCCTTTCTTTAAAAACAAACAAACAAAAACTATACTGTAGCCACATTCAGTAGAAAATGTTTGTCAGTCCTGTATTTGAGTCGACAATATGGTTACGTTCCCACAAAGGTTATCTACAGGAGTGAAAACTGCATTCACCAAAGTACACCTGCAGTACCTGCTGTGTGAACAAGACATTTCGCTACTTACACTTTTAAGTAAATGTGGTTGTCAGTCCCAAACAACCACAGTGCGAACATTGTCCAAACATAAATTACTGTGTTAAATTATGTGAGTGTGGCAATTTTGTGATGGAGCGGAGGTCAGAAGCATGCAGTAAAGGAAGATAAAAACAAATGCTTCAATCTGGCTGATTTGACATTTCCAGCTGTGAAACACTAAGTTTATAGGCTAATATTTTGTCAGGGATTTGGATGACTAAAGATCTCTAATAGTATCCAAGCAAACTGACATTGTTTATTTTCAAAGAGAGCTGATGATTTGTTGCAGCGAATTAAAATAAGTTCAGCCTTGCAAAATGGCACTTCAAAATGGAGGCGAGGATTCTGCCGAGGGGAAGTGCTTAGGGAAGTTTGCGAGTGCATGTCTAAAAGTGGAGTGGAACACAGCCCGGGTGTCGCTGCAGTTCTGTTTCTTCCTACTACCTCTTTCTGTTGTGTGAATAAAAAACACATGAAATTCAACAGGTTATGGGCCCAGATCTTTGCTAAAAAGGTGCTTTTTACACAGGATTTTGTGTGTGATATAGACAGTGTTGTGGAACTCACAATGGAGAATAGATTGTTTATTGAACAGCTGAGCAGGACAGAGAACTGGGCAATGTGGAATTTTCAAATGGAACATTTGATGGAAGCAAAAGGACTATGGGGCATAGTGGTGGAGACTGACAATGTGCCAGAGGGAGCAAATGCAGAATTCAAAAAAACTGAAAGAAAAAGTGTTTTCCTGATAATCTTTTCAATTTAAGAAATTTTCCCCCCACCTTCCTAGTTTCTTGTATTACCACACGACACTGTCTTTGGAATTTAAGGAAGGAAATAATGTTTTACTGAAAGACGTATAAATGTTGGGATGACTAAATGCAACAACAACAACAACAATAATAATAATAGTTTTTCATATTAACTTCAAATTTATTTAAAAAAATAGACTACTTTGTAGTAGGGGTGGGCGATATGGAAAAAATATATCACGATTTTTTTTTTTTTTTTTTGAATTATCACGATTCACGATTTTATCACGATTCTTTGTCATGTTGGTTTTACTATTTTGCAAGTTGTCTGAGCATTACAGCCAAACTAGTTTCCCTATTATAAAGACAAAGCCTTTCAAGGTTACAAAAAAAGGCAGATATTTAGGCCAAAGTGGGCGAAGATAAAAAACTTTGTTCTTATTTTTTAATTGCAAAGATAAAATGATGACAAAGATATACATTACATCTACAGATAATATACAAATAAAACAAACAGTGCTTTATTTTCAGGTACAATAGGTGTATTTAGCAGGAGCATTCAAGAAATTGAATGAACAAATATAAAAATAAAACACTATATAGACTGATTCCTAAAGCAACTGTATAAAAGTTCTTCAGTCAAGAGCAGTGAGTGATTTTTCTCTTTGTGTTTTGTCTGCACACTTTGCCCTACTGTCCCTTTAAGACCTGCACACATCTAATATACAGGCACGCATCCGTTTTCTTAACTGTTTACTTTCATTTTAGACATAACCACCTGAGTCTATATGAAGAGTTTATTTGCAAAACAGATAACGTTTTTTCAAATATTCCAAAAATCATGCTTTTTATGTTATCATGTTTTTATTGTTTAATTGTGTTAGTTAGCTGTTTTTTATTAGTAATTTTTTAAACTAGTCAAAATATCCCAACTGCAGTTTGATTGAGATTAATTGGAATGCTCAATGACAAAAACATGATTTCTGAGAATTGTTAAAAACTGAGTTATCTGTTTTGCAAATTAACTCTTCATATGTAAACCTTGTGTGTTTTGATAATATTAGCGTCAAAGATAACTTAGTTCAGTGAGTACAGTAGAGACACTTTCTGCTTTTTTCATCACTACACAAAAACTAGATGCTGAAATGAAGTGATTTTTCACAAAATATTTTTTTGCTTGTGTACTAAAATATCATAAATTGACAATAGCCATAAGTAGTTTATATTTTCCACAATTAGCTCATAAACATGAGGTGCATTTTTGTCTCAACTGCACCCATATGGTGTACAGTTGAAACAGTAGCATGGTACAGTTGAGACACCCATTCTTAATGCTCTAAAGCTGGCTAACCATTTATTGCAAATGTAATAAATTTAAAAAACAGTCCAAGAGCGCACATCCAATAAGCAAAAAGCTCAATGTGGGTGCTCCACCACACAAAAATATGAACCAGAAAATCAAAGTGGGCACACCATAGCTCCAGAAATAGAAAAATATTTATTTATGTTCTCACCACAGGTGACGTTTCGAGCTTAGACGCTCTTCATCAGAATTTATGAAGTCTGATGAAGAGCGTCTAAGCTTGAAACGATGAAGAGCGTCTAAGCTCGAAACATCACCTGTGGTGAGAACATAAATAAATATTTTTCTATTATTTTTCTTATTTCTGGAGCTATGGTGTGCCCGCTTTGATTTTCTGGTTCAAATGTAATAAATTACAAAATTACAGTTGTAAATAATTACAGTTTAAAAATAAATTAATTTATTTGCTTTATTTAATTCAGATTCAGTTAAACAAAATAGGAACAAATATTTAACACTAGAAAATATATGGCAAACAGTACAAATGTAAACATAACAGTAAAAATAACAATATACATACCCGTATATTCTATAACCCTACACCTAAACCTACGCATCACTCGAAACTTTCTGCATTTTTACATTTTCAATCATTCTGTATGATTTAGAAGCTTGTTTCATCATGGGGACCTAAAAAATATTCCCAAAAGGTTAGAATTTACTGTTATTACTATACTTGTGGGGACATTTGGTCCCCATAATGTAGGTAATACCAGTACACAAACACACAGCCCCTGTATGCATTTTATTTTCTATCATTGGACTGTTACTGTACACAGTACATAGCAACCTATAAAGGATGTCTCAACTGTACCCACTTTACCACCTTGTATATTTCTTAAAATGCTATGTAATCCTTTTAACATTCATGTTAGAAAATATGTTCATCAATAATAGACAGTTGAAATATCACAAATATCTTTTTCTTTTTTCTTTTTTTTTTCTTTTTTACAGAATTTGCGTAGCATATGTGCAAATGTGACTTTTATTCTATTATCATAACACTGTACAACTAAACAGCATGTGAAGCAATACCATAGGCGTAAATCCCGGGGGGGTGGGGGGGACAGGACATTGTAGTTCTATACATCATTAGTATGTTTTTTGTACTGGCTATTGTTTTTATGGCATATGTTAAAGTGCTTTAAGTGATTTTAAGGTACTTTAAACTAAAGATTAATGTACAATCATTACTTCTGTTTAGGCTAGTGTTTACAATGCCAACATCTGATTGTGTTTTACTCAAACGTTCAGACAAGGTTCTTTCAGCTTAGCATTTTCTTAGCATTTTTCTGCAAGTTTATCATCTATTTATCAGTTTTGCACTTCAAGAAACATTCATCGCTATGATTATGCACGGCTGGGCAGAAGTGGAGTGGACGTGGTTGTTGGATCAGCGGTCACCGCATGCGGCCCGGTGTGTGGCAGAAAGGTAATGACTGGTACGTTAAGAGCCTCGGGATTCAGGCTAGGAGAAAGGAGCATCAGGCGCGCATTGGCACAAATGACTTCAGCCTACGTTCAGATGAGAAGAGAGGGGACCGCTCGTCAAACAAATCCTCGTGTACTTCGCCGAATATGCTGAACACAAAGCTCACATGGATCAAAATGAAAAACTCATTGATTTTGGTGTGACCGAAGTCATTGCAAGTGATGGGTTTAGTGGGAAAATACTGGGATACTCTGTCATACCAGTAAAGAACAATCTAACAATATATGATGAGGTGTATAGAGAAATTTGCTTGAACTATGGACTTTTTGACACAGAGTAGACCATGGCCGTGAATTTTATTTGTGCCTTTATTAGCAAGACAACCTTGAAGCCTATTGAACGAATACCCACCGTCTTCATTACATTCAAAGTCAGTCCAGATAAAACCATGCCGCCGAAAGAAAGTGGGTAGTAATAAATGCTCGCATAAACTATCCTATTAAGCATGCTCTGTGCTATCTTACAAACAATGGTTTCTTGGACATGGATGACTCCTGTGTCAAGCACTGTGTCTCTTATATTGCTTCTAAATGCTGCTTGGTGGGGTTACAGAACTTTGTCTCTGCATGGAACGCATACACTATTCCACATAAGGGCATTCCCGATGCTCTCTCCGCGGCTCATCTGAGGACCGCATGAATCCCATCTCACCTTATACCACCCGCCGAGGTTGTTGCTGCCAAGTATATTAGCTATCGAGGGAGTTTAACATATCCATCACCATATGGACAAGACCCCCTTAATGGCTACCCTGACCGCCAACTACAAAGGGAAAATTTGTGGTCGTCAGCATACCAGTGTGACCATGTTTTTATGCTACTCTCGTCGGTAACAGTGGTGTGTTTTGGGATGCTTTGGATATGTACATGAACATTACACACAGCTTGGAGCCATAAGTAGGCTATAACAATGAGTATTGACCATGTGTGATATTTCAGTTAAAAAAAAAGATACTCCGAAAGGTATAGGCTAATCATGTTTAGTCTAGTTGTTCAGTGTAATATTTCTTAAGGTTTCTATTTTATCAATAAGTCTGATTTGTTTGGACAGTCACAAGTCTATTGAAGGTTACATAGGTCTGCTAAAATAAAATAATTAAATAATAAAAAAAGGTAATAAATCTCTGTTTATAAGGCAAAATATAAAAATTTGTCTGAACAGAAAGTCGTGTCTTTCACTTTTGTAGCCTATTTTTTTTTTTTTTTAATTATATTAAGGTTATAAAATTAAGCACATTTTCGTTGATTTCGCTAGCTTTTATAGCTAAACTTATTGCAAAAATAAATATAAATATGCAAGCACTTTTATGACACAAGAGCGCAGCAGCAGCTTATGAAGTTGTCATGGCAACCATATAAAGCGCTGATTTCCAGGGGATACCCTGAAAAGGTAGAAGCGGGAAATATGTAGGTAAAATTAATTTGTACGGAAAATCATCAGACTTTGCGTTAGTTCTCACTTACGAGCCTTGATTTTACGATAATTGTGTTCGGGACTGGATGCCGTATGTACAGCCAGGGGCGTAAACTTCATCTAACAGTAGGGGGGACAAGAAACATAAAATTTCTCAAGAGCAATTTTTGAAGGGGACACAAATAATACAACCAAAATTGTACTTGAAAGGATAGATATGTGTACACAGCATGTGTAAACAGCAAGGAGACCGTGTTTAAATATGAGTTCGGTTCATATGGTTCACCACACGGTCATATTATAATGATTATTTTGCGTCCTCCATAGTATTTTAGGTTTCGTCTGGGACCGAGTACGTCTCTTTAGATATTCAACCGCATTAAGCCTGCCACTTAACATCATACTGAGCAAAACCCAACACATCGGTAGGTCTACAATATTAGCCTAATATCAGTTCACACACAGGTTTATCGCTGTGTTAGTTGTAGTGGGTGACAAGCTACGGTGTTAAGCTTGGTAACCTGATAAATTGCTCATAGAAAATACATCGGATATCATTATTTTTTGTCATGACTAATTTATTAATGATCCAGCATCATCTGTATTAAAGAGAAAGAATAATTTCACCCGATGTTTAAAGAGAATAAAATAGCCTTGACAGCCTAATTACTTACACATAACTACTAAAGAACTTTGCTCTCTCCCACCCAGGGTTGCCAGGTTTTCACAGCAAAGCCCACCCAATTGCTACTCAAAACTAGCCCAATCGGTTTTCAGGGGGGATTTCCGGTAAAAATCGCGTTCCGTTGGGGTAAAATACACGTTTTTTGGTGGGGGTTCCCCTGATAAATGTCACTTTCCAGGGGCTAAATATCACGTTATTGGGGTCGCTCCAACCCGCGGACATGAAAAACATCCCGCGGAAAGAGCGTAAAAGTAGCCCAATTCCGCGGGAAAACCGCGGACTTGGCAACACTGCTCCCACTGGGCTCTTGTCCTGAGTGTATCGAGGCAGTGGACCAAACCACTGTGAGGCAAGGGAGGGGGGAATCAAAACATTTCTGAACTTAAAACGCTTTTTTGCGTTTATTTTGTTTTACTATTTACACAATTATTTTAAGTATATGTCCATTATATTATTTTCAAGACACAGAGTTGCTTGTAATGATAATTTTAGGGGGGACAACCCTCAGATGGGGGGTTGTAAATGTGCTGTGTGATGAAGTGCGCTGAATTAGTGATTTAGAAGATGATTTAACAGATGATTTAACATGTCCATAGCCATAGGCTACACTGCGGACCCGTTCGGTGGTTCAGAGGACTGCTGCCGCATGTGCGCTGTTGGTGTCGTGCGGCTGTACACATAGGCGTAAATCCCGGGAGGGGATTTACGGGGAGGGGATTTACGCCTATGTGTACAGCCGCACGACACCAACAGCGCACATGCGGCAGCAGTCCTCTGAACCACCGAACGGGTCCGCAGTGTAGCCTATGGCTATGGACATGTTAAATCATCTTCTAAATCACTAATTCAGCGCACTTCATCACACAGCACATTTACAAAAAATAGACTAGAGACATGTGCTGTATAAATTGCTTATCAAACAACAAACGATTAAAGGCATAAAATAAAGGAATTTGATCGATTAAAAACCTTTTCACCGTGTTCTTATCCGCCATTATTGTTTCTGTCGTAAACTCCGCCTACTTCCGACATGAGACTGTGACTCCGCCCACTTCTGCCATCAGACTGCTGGCCTGGCGCTGCTGTTCTCAGACTGCTGTGACCTAATGGTTCTGCGGTTCTGCAGTTGGTTGTTATTGGATTATAGCCCTAATGTTAATTCAAATTATTAAATGGATGCCATCTTATTGGGACAATAAAGCCCTCCCTATACCTAACCCTACTCGATACTTTTTCACCTTTTTGATTATTTCCTTCGTTTTTATTGAACATAAATGCCATTCCAATGTGATATGAGATGTGAAAAGGGAGAAAAAAAAGTTCTGCATAAGGCGGACTCGAACTCGTGTTGATCGCGTCAAAAAAAACTTCGGTACATGCTTTACCTCCTACACCACTGAAGCTGATGAATAGTAATTGTCTTTTGTAGTCCTGACGTATCCCAATTACACGTTAAGGGAGAGAAAACGTTTAACATGCAATTTAGCGCATTGTTTTTATATTCTGGGCTGTTCTGCTTGTCTGTAAATAGTACCCTATATGTTTATTATTAAAGGGGTCCTATTATGCTCTTTTATAATGTCTTGATTTTGTTTTGGGGGTGTACTAGAACATGCTTTCATGCTTGGTGGTTTGAAAATCGCATTATTTTTCACCTAATTTACATTATTACAATACCTTTCTCTCCAGCCTGGCACAAACGGCTCGATTAGTTCCGGGTTTGATGAAGGCCCGCCTTCCGAAATACAAAATGTGTTGTGATTGGTTAGCTGTCCCAGTGCATTGTGATTGGCGAACAGCTTAGACAGCGTTTCAGTACTGCCCCGCCCCTTGCCAAAACAGCAAGTTCGTCAGTATTGCCATATCAATTCAGACCTCGAGAATATTGAACAAGAGGATCACGCAGAACCTTTGCATGCACGGACATTGCAAGACATATTAAAGTGGTAAGGCTATTGTTGTTTTTTTTATGGCTAATTCACGTTTTAGATAGGATGTCAACAACAGCTTAAAAATAACTGCATTTACTATGTACAGATAAGTGCAACGGTAATATGTATTATGTTTATATTGTTTATTGTAACATTATAACATGGATTGCAGTGAAACTGTTATACAGTTGAATTTATTTATACCATAGTCCCACAGAGTTACACTATTTGTGGCGGCATATATATGCAAATTAATTCTCTGCCAGCAGGAGCCGCTGTTGGAGCGGGAGAGACCGAGGTTTTCCTGGTAACGCGGTACACAAAGCAGCACTCCTCTCACAAATGCTGCTTTATCAGACATTACATGCAAGATGAAATGAAAATGACATCCAATATTTTCTGAAAACAGTCGGTTCCATCAAAAATACAGTGATATAAAAACACCTGCACCGGGTTTCGATTTTGAAATGTGCAGAACTCAACCAAGCGTTCTCCCCACCCGCCAACCATTCGAATTTCCGTAGGCAGGGTTTATTTTTGTGATATCACAAATACAAGAAAACAACTTTGTAGTCCAAACGAGCTGTTTGTAGTAGTTTTTGAAAATGGATTTTTTAAAAATGAAATATCTCCCTTTGGAGTGGACTTTGAGATTTGTAACTTTGTAGATATTTTTATGGCCAAACATACACACTACACACTGACTAAAATTCAAAAAGTGAAAAAGCATAATAGGACCCCTTTAATAAGGTGTGTCCTCCAGTGTCACTGTTTTATTAGGATACATTAAGCCACATTAAGCGTTTGTGAAACAGTCTGTGGCCACAAACACTTTGACACATATAGCTATGCTTATTAAAAGCTAAGAAAACACAGATATAAATCATATGTTTTTACAATTCTTCACGCAAACAACTTAGACAGTATGACAAAAAAAATCTGATTATTAAAAAAAATACTTTTTTACCATGAAAATTATTTTTTGTAAAAGGAATGGTCACGTGCCTGATTTCATCCAGGAAGGATGGGGGGCTGATTTAGCATGTGTAGTATGAATATCATGACTGTAGCTCATTCCTGATTGAAGAAATAAGCCATGTTGCAACTGTCCCCTGTTGCAACAGTCCCCACTCTCCCCTAGTTGTGTAAGTAACTTAGGCTGTCAAGGCTATTTTATTCTCTTTGAACATCGTGTGAAATGATTCTTTCTATTTAATACAGATGATGCTGGATCATTAATAAATTAGTCATGACAAAAAAAAAGATGATATCCGATGTAATTTTCTGTGAGCGATTATAATGTTACCAAGCTTAATACCGTAGCTTGTCACCCACTATAACTAACACGGCGATAAACCTGTGTGTGAACTGATATTAGGCAAATATTGTTGACCTACCGATGTGTTGGGTTTGCTCAATATGATGTTAAGTGGCAGATCAGTGGGCTTGCTGCAGTTGAATATCTAAAAAAAAGTCCTCAGTCCTTGACGAAACCTAAAATACTAACTTTATGTGGAGGACACAAAATAATAATTATACTATGACAGCGTGGTGAACCTGTGAACCGAACTCATATTTAAACACGGTCTCCATGCTATGTACACATGCTGTGTACACATATATATCCTTACAAGTACAATTTTGGTTGTATTATTTGTCCCCTTCAAAAATTAATCTTGAGAAATTTTATGTTTATTGTCCCCCCCCCTACTGTTAGATTAAATTTACGCCCCTGAGAAATACGACACCAATCCAGGTACAGTTGTGTCTCAACCATACCCCACTGACATGCTCGCACGTTTCTCTAGATTATGAAAAGTATGGAGTCAATTTAATGCCACATATATATGCAAAAGAATAAAGTTTTGCAAAAGAAAACAAAGTTTTGCAAAAGAAAAATAAAGCATCTCAAAAGAAAAAAAATTGTTTTGCAAACAAAAATAAAGATTGCAAAACAAAAAGTATTGAGAGAAAAAATTAAGTTTCACAAACAGAAATAAAGAATTGTAAAAATTAAGATATAATTCATTGCAAAAATCAATGACAGTTGTAAAAGAAGCTTATGAACTTTGATTCTATTTTATCTCCGCAACACATATTTTCCATGCTCACATCTACTAATTCATTTGCAACGCTCTATGTATTTTGCATTTCAGTCAAGCGTGAGCTCGTGAGTTGCGATACCATTTTCCCTTTGTGCTTCACTTCATGGCACTGTTTTGACATGGGGGGCAGAGTCAAGAAGCTGGGGCGTTCAGCTTAAGTTTAAGAAGTTAAGAGATCAGTTTAAGCTTTGGTTTTATTAGGTATAGGCCTACTCATGCGTACAACATAATGTAGACAAAATCAGCCTGTCCTTCACTGGATAATTATTGATGGGGTACATTGTCCCGTCAATTTTCTAAAAATAAAATGCAATCATTTCCTGGTTTTAGCTGTTTTGCCATTTTCTGCCTTGAAATATTCTTGCCACTCTTCTAGGCATCGTGTATTGCACGGTAAGTTGATAATGTTGTCATTGTAGTTTTGCATAAATCTACTTTCAATTTATGCAAAACTACAATGACAACATTATCAACTTACCATCTGGTCACAATAGTAACAAACTAATGTACCCCATCAATGATTATCCAGTGAAGGACAGGCTGATTTTGTCTGCATTATGTTGTATGCAATAGTAGGCCTATACCTAATAAAACTGCCACTTAAACTGATCTCTAACTTCTTAAACTTTGGCAAACAACGTTAATAGTAATTGCATTTAGTTAACAAAACAACACACATTTTAATCTTTAACCCGCTGAACATGCCCCAGTTTCTTGATTCCGCCCCCCACATCAAAACAGTACCATGAAGTGAAACTTCAGAAAAATGAAGCGCAAAGGGAAAACGGTATCGCGAGCTCACGCTTGACTGAAACGCAAAATAAATGGAGCATTCCAAATGAATTAGTAGGTGTGAGCATGGAAAATATGTTGCTGAGAATCAAAGTTCATAAGCTTCTTTTACAACGGTCATTGATTTTTGCAATTAATTAATTATATCTTAATTTGTGCAATTCTTTATTTCTGTTTGCAAAACGTAATTTTTTCTCTCAATACTTTATTTTTATTTTGCAATCTTTATTTTTGTTTGCAAAACATTTTTTTTTACTCAATGCTTTATTTTTCTTTTGCAATACTTTATTTTTCTTTTGCAAAATGTTATTTTTTTGCATATATATATATATATATATATATATATATATATGGCATTAAATTGACTCCATAGTAAAGACCTTGACTCAGAATCAGAATCAGAATGAGCTTTATTGGCCAGGTATGTTTACACATACAAGGAATTTGTTATAGTGACAGAAGCTCAACAGTGCAACAGAAAGACAGCAACAGGACAGGACACAGATAATAAAAGAATAATATACAAATATACAAATAGCAAAAACACAATATATAATATAGACAGTTATGTGTGTACAGGTCTGATATGTGCAATTTTGAAATGAAAAAAATAAGTACTGTATGTGTGGTGAATAAATAATGTATAATAGTGTTGTGTGTTCCACGTTTAATGTTAAGTGTTCATAATATGGATTGCCTGAGGGAAGAAACTGTTCCTGTGTCTGGTCGTTATGGTGCTCAGAGCTCTGTAGCGTTGACCAGACGGTAACAGTTCAAAGAGGGATTGTGCTGGATGTCAGGGGTCCAGAGTGATTTTGCCAGCCCTTTTACTCACTCTGGATAACTACAGTTCTTGGAAAGTGGGGAGGGTTGTATCAATGATTCGCTCAGCAGTCCGGACTACCCTCCGTAGTCTTCTGAGGTCAGATTTGGTAGCTGAGCTGAACCAGACAGTTATTGAAGTGCAGAGGACGGATTCATTGATGGCGGAGTAGAACTGTTTCAGCAGCTCCTGTGGCAGGTTGAACTTCCTCAGCTGGCGAAGGAAGTACAGCCTCTGCTGGGCCTTTTTAACAATGGAGTCAATGTGATTGTCCCACTTCAGGTCCTGAGAAATTGTGGTGCCCAGGAATCTGAATGACTCCACTGCAGTCACAGTGCGGTCCATGATGGTGAGTGGGGGGAGAGCTGGGGGGTTTCTCCTGAAGTCCACGATCATCTCCACAGTTTTGAGCGTGTTGAGCTGCAGGTTGTTAAGACTGCACCAGACAGCCAGCTCCTTAACCTCCTGTCTGTAAGCAGACTCGTCACAGTCCTGAATGAGGCCGATGAGTGTGGTGTCGTCTGCAAACTTCAGGAGCTTGACAGAGGGATCTTTAGATGTGCAGTTGTTGGTGTACAGGGAGAAGAGCAGTGGGGAGAGAACGCAGCCCTGAGGAGCTCCAGTGCTGATGGTGCGGGTGCTGGATGAGAATTTTCCCAGCCTCACTAGCTGTTGTCTGTCTGCCAGGAAGCTGGTGATCCACTGACAGACGGAGGTGGGGACGGAGAGCTGAGTTAGTTTATTCTGAAGGGTGTCCGGAATGATGGTGTTAAAAGCGAAGCTGAAGTCTACAAACAGGATCCTCACATAAGTCCCTGGTCTGTTCAGATGCTGCAGGATGAAGTGCAGTCCCATGTTGACTGCATCATCCACAGACCCGTTTGCTCTGTAGGCAAACTGCAGGGGGTTCAGTGGAGGCCTTCAGATAAGCCAAAACCAGTCTTTCAAATGATTTCATGACCACAGATGTTAGAGCCACAGGTCTGTAGTCATTAAGTCCAGAAATTTTGGGTTTCTTTGGGATGGGGATGATGGTGGAGCATTTGAAGCATGAGGGGACTTCGCACAGCTCCAGTGATCTGTTGAAGATCTGTGTGAAGATGGGGGCTAGCTGGTCAGCACAGGTTTTTAGGCAGGCTGGTGACACACCGTCTGGGCTTGGTGCTTTCCTTCTTTTGTTCTTTCTGAAGACCTGGCACACGTCATCTTCACTGATTTGAATTGCAAGTGTGGGGGAGAGGGGGGTAGCTGGGGGTGTTAATGGTTGTGTGGAGAGGTGTTCAGGGCGGGTGTGGGGTGTTTTTTCAAACCTGCATTAGAACTCATTCAGATCGTCTGCCAGTTGTTGATTCTCCAGAGTGCTGGGGGATGGTGTCTTGTAACTGGTGATATCTTTCATATCTTTCCACACTGAAGCAGAATCACTGGAAGAGAATTTGTTCCTTAGCTTGCCAGAATAATTCCTCTTTGCCACTCTGATCTCCTTTTCCAGTGTGTATTTGGCCTGTTTATACAACACTTTATCCCCCTTTCTGTAAGCATCTTCTTTGGCCTGACGGAGCTGTCTGAGTTTTGCAGTGAACCATGGTTTGTCGTTGTTGTAAGTTAGATGAGTCTTGGTAGGAATGCACATATCCTCACAGAAACTGATATATGAAGTGACAGTCTCTGTGAGCTCGTCCAGATCGTTTGCAGCAGCTTCGAAAACAGTCCAATCAGTAAGGTCGAAACAGGCTGGTAAAACCCGCTCTGTTTCATTAGTCCATCTTTTAACAGTTCTTAGTACAGGTTTAGCTGATTTCAGTTTCTGCCTGTAGGACGGTATAAGATGAACCAAACAGTGATCAGAGAGTCCTAAAGCTGCCCGTGGGACAGAGTGACATGCGTCATTTATCGCTGTGTAACAGTGATCCAATATATTACTGTCTCTGGTGGGTATGTGATGTGCTGTCTGAATTTTGACAGTTCGCGGGAGAGATTTGCTTTATTAAAGTCCCCGAGAATGATAAAAACAGAGTCCAGGTGTTTTTGTTCTGTGTCTGTGATCAGATCAGCGAGTTTCCGTAAAGCTGAGCTCACGTTCGCTTGCGGTGGAATGTAGACACTCACGAGAATAAACGAACAAATCTTCCGCGGCGAATAGAATGGCTTGCAGTTAATGAAGAGCGTTTCTAGATCTGAACAGCACATCTTCTTTAACACAGTTACATCTGTACACCACCTCTCATTGATGTAAAAGCACGTCCCGCCGCCACGCGATTTCTCAGTTGATTCTGCATCGCGATCTGCTCTGATCAGCTGGAGGATATGAGTGGGACAGAGTGATATTGCATGGCACAATGTCATAAATATGTCTATTTTTAGAGCACAGAGTAACGTTTGCAATGATATATGTTAAGTTTAACAATCATAAAAGAATAATAAGCTATTCATTGTGGAAGGGACATGGTGAAATGAAAATCTCACCTTGGAAAAAAAACTTTTGCCGATATCTTCGGAATGGAAAGACGAACACATTTCGAATTTCCCACGATCAAAGAGAACACTAATACACATATGTGGAGCAAAAATCACAGCTCGGGGTTCTTTTGTACGCAAATTATTTAAGGTGTTTCAACTGTACACGTCTGAAATGTACTCAGTCTACCCTAACCAGGTGCTGTTTGACAGGCTTTTGCACGCGCGCTTCGGCTGTGTGCATGAACGAGAGTAAAAATGGTCCTTATCAACTTTGATTAACATGGCAATAAAATTCTATCACATTATTTTGGCAGTTAAAATTTTGGGCTGGTTTTTGTTGAAGCGGGCGGGTTTTGGTGAGCTTTTGGGCTGGAAATCTTCAACCCGATCTGGCAACACTGTCCGAATGTCATGTGCAGTGGAAAGGCGGCTTAACTGATAGAATGTGCGCTGTAGCATGATACTACGATATTTCTTCAAACATTTCAAACAAACAGACATTTTTATAGTCCACGATCAAAAATAGTCATATCGCACACCCCTACTTTGTAGATTATATGACAACTGTGTCCTAATGAAGTTTAAAGATGCTTTACATTAAAATATAGAAACACTGCAGTAAACAGAAATAAAATAGAAACACTGCAGTGTTCATGACAAAGCACATGAATGAAACACTGAATCTTTCCCCTGGACAAGTCAAGTAATATATTTTACCCATCCCAATCATATAAAGGATCAGTTTGCTTTAGGTATTAATAGACACTTCAGTACTCATACACAGGCAGTGAACTATCATCGTATTTTTTATTTATTTTTTATGAGAGAGATTGGGAAACCATTAGTCAATCGTTACTTATACAGGCTTGTACGTCTGTTATATTAGGTGTTTTTGAGTTACAAAAAATGAGATCTCAAATGTGTCATTTATATGTTTTGATATTACTCCAATATAAACTGCAACAAAATAATTCCCTAATTGATAATTAAATCATTTTATTTCCCAATGACGATCATTAAAATCAATCACAGTCCTATGCCTATTAAGAAAGGAAATTATTTTTCCATGTAAGTCCATTTAAAATGAAAGAGTATAAATGTAAATATGTAAATAGATATATAAAAATATGTAAATGTAAAACTATTATATGATAACTCCTATGAAAGATAACTATGACATTTAAATCTATCATGTAATTTAATCCAAATGTGAACATCTTTTTGAAGTAATGTGTTGTCAAATGTATGTGATAACTATAACTGTAAAAGGCCGTCATATACAGGTGCATCTCAATAAATTAGAATGTCGTGGAAAAGTTCATTTATTTCAGTAATTCAAATCAAATTGTGAAACTCGTGTATTAAATCAATTCAGTGCACACAGACTGAAGTAGTTTAAGTCTTTGGTTCTTTTAATTGTGATGATTTTGGCTCACACTTAACAAAAACCCACCAATTCACTATCTCAACAAATTAGAATACTTCAAAAGACCAATTAAAAAAAAAAAAATAAATAAATAAATAAATAAAACATTTTTAGTGAATTGTTGGCCTTAATTGTAGTCCACAGTTCCAGCATAGTGGACCAGGGAGAAGTGGTAACTGTAAATTCTGCTCCTTGTTACAAGTATGGTAGAACCATCACTTCTACTACAAAAGACTGCTTTGTAAGTAATCTTCCTGATTTATCTCAATTCCTCAGCATATCCAACAGTGCAGAAAAACTTGATGTAACAGAAACTATGGACTCTCTCTTTTCTAGCACTTTAGATACAGTTGCTCCTTTACACTTAAGGAGGATCAAAGAAAACAGTCTGACTCCGTGGTATAATGAGCACACTCGCACCCTAAAGAGAGCAGCCCGGAAAATGGAGCGCAGCTGGAGGAAAACAAAACTAGAGGTATTTTGTATAGCTTGGCGGGAAAGTACCCTATCCTACAGAAAAGCATTAAAAACCACTAGATCCGATTACTTTTCGTCTCTTCTAGAAGAAAACAAACATAACCCCCAGTATTTATTCAATACAGTGGCTAAATTAACGAAAAATAAAGCATCAACAGGTGTTGGCATTTCCCATGAGCACAGCAGTAATGACTTTATGAACTACTTTACTTCCATGATCGATACTATCAGAGATAAAATTGTAACCATGCAGCCGTCAGCTACAGTATCGCATCAGATAGTGCACTATAGATCCCCTGAGGAACAATTCCACTCATTCTCTACTATAGGAGAGGAAGAATTGTATAAACTTGTTAAATCATCTAAACCAACAACATGTATATTAGACCCTATTCCATCTAAACTACTAAAAGAGCTGCTTCCAGAAGTCATAGATCCTCTTTTGGCTATTATTAATTCATCATTGTCATTAGGATATGTTCCCAAAACTTTCAAATTGGCTGTTATTAAGCCTCTCATTAAAAAAACACAACTTGACCCCAAAGATCTAGTTAATTACAGACCGATCTCAAATCTCCCTTTTCTGTCAAAGATACTAGAAAAGGTAGTATCCTCACAATTATATTCCTTCTTAGAGAAAAATCAGGGAGGATTTAGACCGTATCATAGTACTGAGACTGCTCTCATTAGAGTTACAAATGACCTGCTTTTATCATCTGATCGTGCCTGTATCTCTTTATTAGTTCTACTGGATCTTAGCACTGCGTTCGACACGATCGACCACAACATTCTTTTGAATAGACTAGAACACATTGTTGGCATTAGTGGAAGTGCCTTAGCATGGTTCAAATCGTACTTATCTGACCGCCATCAGTTCGTAGCAGTGAATGAAGAGGTATCATATCGATCACAAGTGCAGTATGGAGTACCTCAAGGCTCAGTACTAGGGCCGTTAATTTTCACGCTTTACATGTTACCCTTGGGAGATATTATCAGGAGACATGGTGTTAGCTTTCACTGTTATGCTGATGATACTCAGCTCTATATTTCTTCACGGCCCGGTGAAACACACCAACTTGAGAAACTAACAGAATGCATAGTCGACATAAAAAACTGGATGACGAGTAACTTCTTACTGCTAAAATTAAAACAGAGGTGTTAATTATTGGACCTAAAAACCCCACATGTAATAACCTAGAACACTATCTAACACTTGACGGCTGCTCTGTTAATTCTTCTTCATCAGTTAGGAACCTAGGTGCGCTGTTTGATAGCAATCTTTCATTTGAAAGCCATGTTTCTAGCATCTGTAAAACTGCATTTTTCCATCTAAAAAACATATCTAAATTGCGACCTATGCTCTCAACGTCAAATGCAGAAATGCTAATTCATGCGTTTATGACCTCAAGGTTAGACTATTGTAATGCTTTATTGGGTGATTGTTCTGCTCGCTTGATCAACAAACTACAGTTGGTCCAAAATGCAGCAGCTAGAGTCCTTACTAGACCCAGGAAGTATGACCATATTAGCCCAGTTCTGTCAACACTGCACTGGCTCCCTATCAAACACTGTATAGATTTTAAAATCCTGTTAATTACTTATAAAGCTCTGAATGGCTTAGCTCCTCAGCACTTGAGTGAGCTCTTATCACATTATAGTCCTCCAAGTCCGCTGCATTCTCAAAACTCTGGCCGTTTGATAATACCTAGAATATCAAAATCGACTGCGGGCGGCAGATCCTTTTCCTATTTAGCACCCAAACTCTGGAACAATCTACCTAACGCTGTTCGGGAGGGAGACACACTCTGTCAGTTTAAATCTAGATTAAAGACACATTTCTTTAACCTGGCTTACACATAACACACTAATACACTTCTATTATTCAAATCCATTAAAGGATTGTTAGGCTCCATTAATTAGATCAACCGGAACCGGGAACACTCCCCATAACACACGATGTACTCGTTACATCATAAGAAGAATGGCATCTACGCTAATATTTGTCTGTTTCTTTCTTATTCTGTTTCTCAGTCCGTGTCCGGATCAGATGGTGGATCGGCGCCGAGAGATGATGTCTGCGGCCCTGATCGTCAGCGGAGGCCAAGACACCTGGATGAGCCCCGGGGACATATCCCCTGTGAAGACCTTGATTAAAATACAATAAAACT
This sequence comes from Spinibarbus caldwelli, assembly GCA_039654775.1. Classification (NCBI taxonomy): domain Eukaryota; kingdom Metazoa; phylum Chordata; class Actinopteri; order Cypriniformes; family Cyprinidae; genus Spinibarbus; species Spinibarbus caldwelli. Next base: position 182,602 of record JBCAMP010000211.1, on the reverse strand, counting down.
AAAATAAAACAAAATAACTAAAAATATAATAAAATACCTACCAACATAATACTATTATTGTTAGAAATTGCAACAATATAAAAATAGAAATATAATACATTTATACATTTAAAATTTTAATTAAAACAATAATATACAATTATGAAAAATGAATAAATACATTTTAAAATAATAAACAGTATAATATATATATATATATATATATATATATGTATATATATATATATAGGTGCATCTCAATAAATTAGAATGTCGTGGAAAAGTTCATTTATTTCAGTAATTCAACTCAAATTGTGAAACTTGTGTATTAAATAAATTCACTGCACACAGACTGAAGTAGTTTAAGTCTTTGGTTCTTTTAATTGTGATGATTTTGGCTCACATTTAACAAAAACCCACCAATTCACTATCTCAACAAATTAGAATACTTCATAAGACCAATAAAAAAACATTTTTAATGAATTGTTGGCCTTCTGGAAAGTATGTTCATTTACTGTATATGTACTCAATACTTAGTAGGGGCTCCTTTTGCTTTAATTACTGCCTCAATTCGGCGTGGCATGGAGGTGATCAGTTTATAGCACTGCTGAGGTGGTATGGAAGCCCAGGTTTCTTTGACAGTGGCCTTCAGCTCATCTGCATTTTTTGGTCTTGTTTCTCATTTTCCTCTTGACAATACCCCATAGATTCTCTATGGGGTTCAGGTCTGATGAGTTTGCTGGCCAGTCAAGCACACCAACACCATGGTCATTTAACCAACTTTTGGTGCTTTTGGCAGTGTGGGCAGGTGCCAAATCCTGCTGGAAAATGAAATCAGCATCTTTAAAAAGCTGGTCAGCAGAAGGAAGTATGAAGTGCTCCAAAATTTATTGGTAAACGGGTGCAGTGACTTTGGTTTTCAAAAAACACAATGGACCAACACCAGCAGATGAAATTGCACCCCAAATCATCACAGACTGTGGAAACTTAACACTGGACTTCAAGCAACTTGGGCTATGAGCTTCTCCACCCTTCCTCCAGACTCTAGGACCTTGGTTTCCAAATGAAATACAAAACTTGCTCTCATCTGAAAAGAGGACTTTGGACCACTGGGCAACAATCCAGTTCTTCTTCTCCTTAGCCCAAGTAAGACGCACAAGAGGAATACGACAACTGTAGCCAAACTCCTTGACATGTCTGTGTGTGGTGGCTCTTGATGCCTTGACCCCAGCCTCAGTCCTTTCCTTGTGAAGTTCACCCAAATTCTTGAATTGATTTTGCTTGACAATCCTCATAAGGCTGCGGTTCTCTCGGTTGGTTGTGCATCTTTTTCTTCCACACTTTTTCCCTTCCACTCAACTTTCTGTTAACATGCTTGGATACAGCACTCTGTGAACAGCCAGCTTCTTTGGCAATGAATGTTTGTGGCTTACCTTCCTTGTGAAGGGTGTCAATGATTGTCTTCTGGACAATTGTCAGATCAGCAGTCTTCCCCATGATTGCGTAGCCTAGTGAACCAAACTGAGAGACCATTTTGAAGGCTCAGGAGACCTTTGCAGGTGTTTTGAGTTGATTAGCTGATTGGCATGTCACCATATTCTAATTTGTTGAGATAGTGAATTGGTCGGATTTTGTTAAATGTGAGCCAAAATCATCACAATTAAAAGAACCAAAGACTTAAACTCCTTCAGTCTGTGTGCATTGAATTTATTTAATACACGAGTTTCACAATTTGAGTTGAATTACTGAAATAAATTAACTTTTCCACGACATTCTAATTTATTGAGATGCACCTGTATGTATATATATATATATATATATATATATATATATATACACTTCATAAATATATTAAATGAACTAAACTATAAGTTAAAATTATAATAAACAAACAAATATATATTATAAAAATAGACTGAGAATTAAACTATACATTACAATTATAGCAAATGAATAAATCATATAAATGAAAAACTTCAAATAATGAATAAAACACAAATATAACAAATACATTAAATTATAAATTTAAATGCCCCATCGGGACAAGACCACGAGAATCAGAAAAGCCCTTTACACAATCTGGCATGGCTGCGGTTGGAATTGAACTGCGGGTTTCGTCTGGCCAGAGGAGAACTGGCCCCCCGACTGAGCCTGATTTCTCCCAAGGTTTTTTTTTTTCTCCATTCTGTGACAGAGGGAGTTTTGGTTCCTTGCCGCTGTCGCCTCTGGCTTGCTCAGTTGGGGACACTTAATTTCTAGCGATTATTGTCAATTTGATTTCACAGATACTATTTAAACTAAACTGAGCTAAACAATGACATCTCTGAATTCAATAATGAAATGCCATTAACTGAAAATTGAGTGTTTAATCTTATCATTATACATTACTGACACTCTATCCTCCAATTTGATACTGTTAAGTGCTTTGACACAATCTGTATTGTTAAAAGCGCTATATAAATAAAGGTGACTTGACTTGACTTGACTTCTGGTAAAGCTGCAGATCAGACTCATTCAGTGGATCCTTGTTCTTGTCCAACCAGCCAGAAATGTTGTAGTCCACAGTTCCAGCATAGTGGACCAGGGAGAAGTGGGCCTCAGCCTTGCCTTTGTCAGGCTTTGGTTTCTGGAAAGCATTGCACTTGCCAAGATGCTGATCATACAGCTTGTTCTTGAAGGAAGTGTCTGTAACCTTTGGGAACATGCACTCCTCTTCAAGGATGGAGAAGATACCCATGGGCTGTTTATAAAAGAATATTAAAAATTTATATATTTGAAAACGGAAATTAATAAGTTTATAAACCAGTAAAAACCTTCTCATTGAGCTCAATACAAGCAGCCAAGTCCATGCCGAAGTCAATGAACTCCCAAACAATGCCCTCCTTCTTGTACTCCTCTTGTTCCAGCACAAACATGTGGTGGTTGAAAAACTGTTGCAGTTTCTCGTTAGTGAAGTTGATGCACAGCTGCTCCATGCTGTTGAACTGGAGAAAGATACAAAATCATTTACTGACGACTGAATGTGGCTCAATTTGCCATAAAGAGAGATAAACATAAAAGATTCCTACATCAAAGATCTCAAAGCCAGCAATATCCAGCACACCAATGAAGAAATTTCTTTGTTGTTTTGTGTCCAACATTTGGTTGATACGAATGACCATCCACAAGAACATCCTCTCATAGATAGATTTGCACAAGGCGCTAACAGAGTTGTACACCTGTAAGAATAGAGTGAATTTTTATTCAATACTTTCTAATTTGCTATAATTAGTCAGATTCAATCATGATTTTCGGGCTAAACACAAAGGACATTCTGGAAATGTTACTACTTATATTACTATACACACCTGTGGCACGGTTTGACCTTTGGTCACAAACTCATTTCTGACTTTTACTCTGGGGTAGCACAAAGCCTTCAGCATATCAGCAGAGTTCAAACCCAGAAGGTAGGCGATTTTGTCAGCCTTTGCAATTTAAAAGTTGCAAAAAAAAAAATAGAAACTTTAGTTTTTTATGAAAATAGAAATGTGGATCTCTCAAGTCAAAGCACTGCATGTAATCACACACATTGGTTTTATTTAGTCTCACCTTCTGTGCCATCAGGCTCAGCCTGCTTCTCACGCTGCTTCTGCTTGAACTTCATGTTACCATGATGGAGCACAGCTCCAGTGAACTTGTAGATGCACATCTTCTCTTCAGCAGTGAATATCAATAGCAGAATGTCAATAGCAGTCTGTAAATTTCAGAAAAGAATGAGCTCTATGATCAGCCATATTTATATTGAATATGTTATTAAAAAAAAAAAAAAAAAACAGCATTGACTCACATTAGAAGCAACCAGCTTCTTTTTATCATCAATGCTTGCCACTGTGATCTGACCCTGACTGCACATGGGGAAGTCATAGGGAGTGATGGTGATGAGCGTCATTTCTGTAAAATACACAGAGTATTTATTAAATAGAATTTTACAATATTATCTGTACAATATAGTAAATATTAAATAGAATATGTGCATCTACCAATCAGCTCAGGCTTATGGTTGGCCATCATCTGGTAAAAGATGTGGTAGCCTCTCTCATCTGAAACCTGGAATGTCACTCAGCAGATCTGTTGAGAGAATGTACTTGAGTCACAATCATCTGAAGAGTGACAGACAAAGACAAATGTACAGGATGGATAAATTAAATCATGTTCACTTACATGTCTCAATATCAGCACTAGCCAGTTTTCCTGATGTACCGAAATGAATTTTGATGAATTTACCCTGTTAAAAAAATAAAAATAAAATAAATAAATAGAAAAAAACTTAAAGCTTAGCTAAATATTTCTAAATTCTGTTTGAATATAAAATTGCTTGACTTACAAAATGAGAGGAGTTGTCATTTCTCACAGTCTTGGCATTACCATAAGCCTCAAGCAGAGGGTTGGCAGCAATGATCTGATCCTCAAGAGAACCCTGTGATATTTGAAGGGGTTTTAGTTATTTTCTCTTGTATGTGTAATCACTGTTTGCAGACATTTTACAAATTCATATACTGTATCATATATTTATGTATTTGTATTGTATTTGTATTGTATTCATATTTAATATCTTTCAGAGTAATATATTTGTCATAGTTTTGTATCTCATACCTGCATTTTGCTGGGAGTCTGCTCTTTCTTCTTGTCACCATGAACCGCAACTGTGGCAAAGTACTGGATGACACGTTTGGTGTTCACAGTCTTTCCAGCACCAGATTCTCCACTGGTTTATGAGAAGAAAAATGATAAGAAATGTAGAAGTTCAACAAGAGCAAAATATAACCGCTCTCAACACCTCTAATACCAGGCTAGATACGTACGTAATCAGGACAGACTGGTTCTCTCTGTCTGTAAATTCAAGTTTGATAATGTTTCAGCAATTAATTTTTTATTATTTTTTTTTAACTAAGAATGTGAATTTTAACTTTCAACTCAAATATATAATTCAGGTCTTCTAAATCAGATCTTACCAGTCAGCATGAACTGATAGGCGTTGTCAGAGACAGAGAAGATGTGGGGTGGGGCCTCCATATGCTTTTTGCCTCTGTAGGCAGCCACCACTTCTGCATCATACACTGGGAGCCACTTGTAGGGATTCACAGTAGCGCAGAACAGCCCAGAGTAGGTCTGAAATGAGCTGTGGTCAGATTGCAAAAATACAGACAAAATTAACTTAAACATTGTTTCACTTTGCTTCAGAACTTACGTAGATCATCCACGCTCTTTGAGGTTATACAGCACAGAGGGTTCATTGAGATGGGTCATCATGGCCATGTCCTCAATCTTGTCAAACTTGGGAGGATTCATTGGGTGGACGTCATCGTCCTTAGCAACTCTCTCCTATAAATTTGATTCAATAAATATACCAGGAATTAAATTAAACATAATAATGTACTGTGCATCTAGTCTAAATGTTGAAAATTCACCTCCTTAGTGTCATTCACAATAACAGTGACTTTGCCACCGTCTTTGCTCTTGATTGTTCCCTTGACGTACAGCTCTTTAGGATCAACCACATAGCAGGCAGCTTTGGCATCAAATGGTTTGTTCTGAGCCTCGATTCTCTCCTTCTCAGGCTTACGGAGGTAAATGGCAGCCTTGCCATACATGGCCATCTCCGCATCCGTACTCATGGTAGCAGCTTACTGCAGTGAAGAGAGGATAATTTTATTTTATTTCTTATTTACAAGACAACCTCATCACTGTACACTTTTTTTTCCAGATTGGCAATTCATTTGCACTATTACTTGTCAAAAATAACTGCAATCCATGAATTAGAAATAAGAAATGGTTGTTCAGTTATTACCAACACAAATATTATTTACCTTTTTCTTTCCCACTAGCTGTTTTTTCAGCAGCCCTGCAATAGATTTAAAAGTCATGTGACCTTTCTGTTTTCTGTTTTCCTCTAATTTAATTAGCAAAATGTAATTACCATACATTTATCTGAAATCAGTTTTCATATCTCTACATTTAGTAATGCTGAAAAAATGTGAATGCAAATATCCAGAATATTTGATAGTTACCCATTTCTCCATTTTTATCTAATCATCATCTATTGTAAGTGTATTTGATACAACCAATGGGAAACAGTAGAGCTGTCAGTAATGTTCTCACCACAATCACGAACACAGCTGCCTCCTGAACAGTCTTCAGGGCTTGTCCATACCGCCTTATATTGGATTTGTTCTGCTAGCCAAGCAGAAGCTAAATATGGCTAACTAATGTCTAAGATGGCACAAATGGGAGTCAAGAAATTGATCAGCAGAAACACTTGGCACTGACAATCATCCTGAAGATGGAAATGACTTACTGTACTGCATGTTATTTTTCTTCCAGAACATAAATTTTGTACTTGTGTTTCACTGTTTTGTTTGTGAAGTTTAGATGAATGTAAAGTTTAGATACATATGATACTTTTGTTTAATAAATCAATTTAATTGATGTAACTGATTAAATTTTGATGACATTCAACACTGCCTCAAAAGAAGCATGCAATGTCAACAGATGTATTATGATACACCAGTCAGCATGAACTAAGAATGGCTTAGTCACACATGGATTAGTTCTTATTTAATGTAAATGTCAAGGAGACACATATAGAACAGCTTGGCTTTGCCATCACTATGCAGAAGCCTCACTAATGGATAATGGAATTTTTTCTGACTTCAAGATAAGTATATTTAATAATAAAAGCCTCTTAAGTAAATGTTATTTAGCCTGAGTGTTGACATAGAAATAGGTGTGGAAATTTCATGTTCAGAACAAGTCTCAATATTAATTCTTTGTGATATTTTTAAGTACACTGTATTTAACAACAAAGAGACCTGAAGATGTTGACCGTGTTACGTAGTTGACAATGACTTGTAACCAATCAGTTTCAAGGTTATAACCACACGTGTAATCATCACATTAACTATGTTCTACTAACAGTTGACAACCATAGTATACAAATACCTAATTTTTAACAGCATCTCTAATGTCTAATGTCTAATCATTGTAAACCGTTTTCACAAAAGTTTGTGAAATGTTTTGCTTAAAATATGTGTGCAACATATACCTGTATGTGTATGTATGTATGTATGTATGTGTGTGTATATATATATATATATATATATATAGGAATCTTTTATGTTTTGTCAGCCATAATGGCTGTGGTTGAGTTATTTTCAGAGGACAGTAAATCTACACTGCTATACATGTTGCACATTGACTACTCTAAAATATATCCAAGTTTCATTTTTATAGTATTGTCCCTTGAGAAGATATAATAAAATAGTTGCTGAAATGTGAGGGGTGTACTCACTTTTGTGAGATACTGTGTGTATATATATATATATATATATATAATGTCACGGATCAGCCAGGCTCATTCACCTCCCAATCACAACGCACTCCATCACCTGAGTATTAATTGCACACACCTGCACATTATCAGCACGCTCATCAGCCAGCATACAAAAGCACACACCTCTCACCAGTTCATTGTCTGATCTCGTTTCTTTGAAGTGGACTGATGCTACTACAGCTAGTTACCTGTTTACTTACCTTCTGTCTCATCTCCAGCGTGTTCCTTCCAGCCCTACTCCATCGTCTGTTTCCCAGGATTGTGAGGTGTGTGTGTGTGTGTGTGTGTGTGTGTGCTCCGTTCCCCATATCCACGAGTTCCTGTGAGAGCAAGAGAACTTCCATTATCACCCTCATCATACTACTGTGCCTGTTCTTTGAACTTATTGTTCACCTCCATCAGTTACCCGCTGACTCCACAGATTTCAATAAAACTCACCTGTTGTATAATAACCATCTGTCTGAGTCTGCTTCCCTAACAGTATACTCATACACACACATATATATATATATATATATATATATTACCACTTTAATATTTTGTGACGGAAAAAACTTTGGCTTATGTCAAGAATAGTAATCCCCACAACATACATCCCCCTGAAACATACAGTTAGGTCCATATATATATTTGGACACAGGCACAATTTGTATCATTTAATCTGCTGACCAAAACACATTAAAGTTACAGTTATTTTTATATATATATATATATATATATATATATATATATATATTATGGGCTTAAAGTGCACACTCTGAGCTTTAATTTGAGGGTATTCTCATCAAAATTGGAAGAAAGGTTAAGAAAATACAGCTCTTTAATATGTACCTCCCCCCTTTTTCAAGGGACCATAAGTATTTGGACAAAAGCTGTTTCATGGACAAGTGTGGGCTATTTTTTCATTATTTTTACATCAATTAAGCAGGTAAAAGGTCTGAAGTTGATTCTAAGTGTGCCATTTGCATTTGGAAGCTGTTGCTGTGAACCCACATCATGCAGTCAAAGGATCTCTCCAAACAATCCTCTCCATGGTAAAGAAAAACCCTTTCACAACATCCAACCAAGAGAAGAACACTCTCCAGGAGGTAGGCGTGTCACGGTCAACATTTGTAATCAAGAGAAGACTTCACGAGAACAAATACAGAGGGTTCACCACAAGGTGCAAACAAGGCCTGATTAGACTTCTGCAAAAGCATTCTTTGGATAGCTGAAATTAAGATCAACCTGTACCAGAATGACGGAAAGAAAAAAGTATGGAGAAGGATTGGAACAGCTTATGATCCAAAGCATACAACATCATCTGTTAACATGGTGGAGCAGTGTGTGATGGCATGAGCATGCATAGCTTCCAGTGGCACTGGGTTACTGGTGTTTATTGATGATGTGACAGAGGACAGAAGCAGCTGGAAGAAATCTGAAGTGTATAGGGATATGCGTACTGTCCAGATTCAGCCAAATGGAGCAAAGTTGATTGAACGGCGCTTCATAGTACAAATGGACGATGACCCAAATCATACAGCAAAAGCAACCCAGGAGTTTTTGAAGGTAAAAAATTTGAATATTCTGCAATGGCCAAGCCAATCTCCTGATTTCAACCCGATTGAGCATGCATTTCACTTGCTGAAGACGAAACTAAAGGCAGAAAGACCCACAAACAAACAATAACTGAAGTCAGCTGCAGTAAAGCCCCGGCAAAGCATCACAAAGGAGGAAACCCAGTCTCTGGTGATGTCCATGAGTTCCAGACTTAAGGCAGTTGTTATCTGCAAAGGATTCTCAACAAAATATTTACAATTAACATTTTATTTATGATTATATTTATTTGTCCAATTACATTTGAGCCCCTGAAAATGGGGGGACTGTGTTTAAAAATGGTTGTAATTCCTAAGCATTTTATGTTATATGTGAATTAAAGCTTAAAGTCTGCACTTCAATTTCATCTTGATTGTTTTATTTTTAATTCTGTTCTGGGGGCATACAGAGCCGAAATTATGAAAATTGTGTCAGTGTACAAATATATATGGACCTAACTGTATGTGAGACACTTTTTATGGCCTTATTCATGCAGAAACTGACAACAACACTAGCATAACATTTGCCTGATTTTTTATAGCAGGGCAAATGAGTGTAGCCCTGAGCCCTGCACATGCTCAGCATGTATAGCTTTTAGTAGGTTAGGGCTGTAGGAAGTGAGTAAAAGAGACACAAGCTAAGTAAGGCAACCAAAATGAAACTTTACTTTGCACATGCTGTAAAGGAAACTGAATTATTTACGTGCAATGGAGGTGATCATGAAAAAAAAAAATTGTTATTTCAATTAACGCCCTGAAACAATCAGCCTCTTACTTCATATAATGTTAATAAAACTGGCAGAAACAATCTTTGGCAAAAACAAGTGTGATCACTTTCATATCTGTTTTTTGAACTTCTTAACATACTTAAGATGTATACTAAGTGAAACTTTGCCCCCTACCCCACCCCACACAAAATAAAAAATAAATAACTAAAAGAAAAAATAAAATAAATTTAAAAAGAAAATCACCAACCAGAAATCTCTGTATGTAAATAACAGATATGTTCACACATTTATGCTGTGCATGTAACACTGAAATGTGAACGTTGACAAACTAAACTTTTATTGTGCCATAAATCTTCGATCACTGCAGAGCTCCCTGGCATTCTCACTATTTCAACACCCTCCTTCCTCCTGAATAGCATTAGACTTGTCATGTAATTGGAGACTCCCTGGGCCATATTTTTGACATGTACACCATGTGTGCACTCAGTAAGTTAAATGATGGTCTCAAGTGGCTGTTCTGCATGCCACTGTATTATATGGTGTATATTTACAGGCCCAGTTCCAGCCCTTAGTTTAATCTGGCATGTACTAACACCACTCATCAAAACCATTTTAATAGGTTCAGCCTCTGTAAAGTAAAACCAATGATGCATTAATTAGGCTTAACTGACTCATTGATACAGGAAGTAAAGAAAATCTTACTGTCAGTTTTTTTATTACCTGTTTACACTACTTGATTGTAACATATTGTAATATATATATATATATATATATATATGTTATTCATTTTGTATTTGTGTGTTATTTGCACACTTGCACACTATATCCAGGTCAGAATATAATATAACTTAATGAACACTGCAATGTTTAGTAAATGTTTTGGATGCCTTTCAAATAATATATAAAAAAAAAAACATGCTAAAGTTAAAACCAAACTTATAACCAAATGAGCTCTTCAGGAGATCTATCAGGTGGGGGGTAAATGCTTGAATATCAGTCAGCAACACACATCTTACTTACCGAAGCAATTTGTCATATTATGGATGCTAAAAAGGCATTCTTTTGGTATTTCAGTAGCAGAGGATACATCCTCTGGCCAACTTATGTAAGAGATATAACTGAATCATACAAAGGTTATATAAGAAGGGAAAATATTGAGCATTTGGCAAAACATTGTAATATTTTTTTTTATTATTATTTTTTTTTTACAGTGCATAGTATAGGCTGTCTGAGACATGTAATTTGAAAACTGCTCCTGAGTAATGTGATGAAAGCTGTGGAACACATACAAAAATAGTCAAGGTACAACGGTAAGGAGAAACCTGCCTTCACACTTCTGATCACCCCAAGAAGGAAACCAAATAAGGAAGGCTTTGGGTTTCATAACCGACTGTGTCATGACCGGCAACGCAAGCTGTATGGTAGTGTGAAGTTAAAAGCACAGAGAATCTGGTGTCAGCTCTACAGCTTTAAATACCAGGCAGCACCATCTAGAGGATGTGACCTGAAGCTCTACTCAGTTGCATGATCAGCTTTACACTGTTAGACATTTCTGTAATTTCTACAGTTATTTACTGTATATCACCCAGTATAATACTGCAAATTCCCTTTACAGTAAATAACTGTAATACCCTTTGCATCATGGGAATTTTCTGTGACGTCAAACCCCACATACAGAGACTTACTGTATTTTTTAAAATTGCTGTATACTACTGTATTTCCCGTAATGGGCTCTTTGGCGCCATTTTAATGAGGTCGTTTTATTTTCCTCATTTCTTACATTTGGATTGACACGATTTGCACAACACCGTTTCTGCAACGCCGCAACAGCTTGGGACTAACTACACTGGACTAGGGGTGTAACGATTCACTCGTTTTCTCGATGCATCGATTACAAACCCTGACGATACATATGCATCGATCTTGAAACATGGATTTTTGAATCGTGAATCGTCGATTTCGGACAAGAATCGATTTAAAAAGCTAAGAATCTAATGAATCGCGATTTCTATAGCGATTCAATGCTTTCAAAATATATACACATTAAATTACTACAAGCACGAATTAATGGAGACCTTGAACAGCGTTCGTGCCTCACATCTCTCCTTCACGCGCTCCACTATACTGCCTGTCACAGGATTGCGCTCGCGCCCCGTTCGTCTCACGGACACAAATTTTGAGCAGCTGATGTGTGATCTCTCCTTAGTACTCGTGGCCAGTACTGCTAAAGTGAAGTAGTTTAGTTTTCTGTACTTTTTCAATGGCTCTCGGTCATAACGTCGACATTACCTTAGCAGTCGAAGGCTGCGCATTTATTGCATGGACTTAACAGGTTTATCTGTTAATCAGATGCACAAGTAGCATTCGTTGCTATAGGAAACAGACATTGGGTGCTTTTACTTTCAGAATCATCATTCACCGATGGAGAGGAAAAGTTAAATACCATAGCATTTTATTTTATGAAAATGAGACAAAGAAATTTTTGCACTGAAATATAAGTGATCTTGGCTTGTAGAACTTAAGACGTGCCAGGAAATGCCTAATATGGACAAAGGCAGCTGCAGCTAAGCTGAATAAAATGAACTGGTGAAACATTAAGACAATAAACAAAATAAATAAATAAAATTCATGAATGATGCAGTGCTAATTGACATATCATTTATTACAGTACAGAAACGATTACGTTTTCTACCTTATTCTGTGCAGGAAATTGAAATAATTGTTTGTAGTATATAAAACAATCATGAAATTGTTATTAGGAAAATTTATTATTGTCCAGCAGTGTATTTGATTTATTTATAGCAAATTCAAAGTAAGAGATAAGAAAAGAATTTCTTGTAAAAAAAAAAAAATAATAAAAAATAATACATACATAAAATTATTGTATTTGACATTTCTGTCACTTCTGAAATGGTGGCTACGCACCTGGTGTGACAAAATGTTAGCCTATACATAATACTTTTAAAGCTCTTTTTTTAAAATCTTGGCGTACATAAATTTCTACATATGCCATGTCACACCATAGCATCATTAAACTAGCATCTAACAATGGACAAAAGTGTTTTTTTTTTTTCTCTAACCTATGGTTCTCTAACCATAAAGGCTGTTGTGTAATTTGCCCTCTGACTAAGCATTTAAAGAATTTAGGGGAAGCATTTACATAATCCTGTGAATGCACTGAAAGAATGCAGAGTCAAATCGTTAATCGAATCGAATCGAATTTAATTGTGAATTGAATCGAATTGAATCGTTTTGAATTTGCAAAAATCGTTCTTGAATCGAATCGAAACCCTATGAATCGTGAATCGAATCGATTCGCTATCTACCCAAAGATTCACAGCCCTACACTGGACCATAGACTGTAGCACTGGGCTGTTACATCGCTTGTAATGATTGGAAAATCTGTTTGTCCTTCATGTCAGAAACAGCACGAGGGCTTGGAGTACATCTGTAGGCTACATCAGAAATATACCGGGACATCACTTTACTGTCCGCATCCACAGTAGATGGTATAATAGGTTCTATATTGTCTTTTCGAGTCCTCGTGTCTGAGGAAGACACGGAAGCAGCGGGGCAGCGCCGCAGGTATTGTCCGGGGATGAACGCGCGAGAGTGGAAGAGCTCCGGAGAACATCTGCACTGTGTATGATGCACCTTACAACAGAATAAGACCTGCAAGCAAGGTAAAAATATATGTACGTTTGTCTGTGTTTGTGTTATTTTTGCACACCAGTTTAACCTAGTAACTTTTACCCGTCAACATGGCAGTAACAAACTTTACTATGGTAAACTGCGCTGTCATTACAAACGACTTTTGTCAGCTTATTGAATTAAGTTACCGAATTAAAATTATTTTTAACGAGCAACGCTTATCTTATATTAACATTAAGTTAACTATTGTGAAATTTTGTTCAGGTGTTAGTAGTTAATGTTGGCCAGTAGCCTATTGAGAAAATAAAATCGTATGTTAGCTAGCTTAAACAAGTTTTATGGCTAGCTGCCTTTCTAGTTTTAGAATTAGTTTGTTATAGTTTTTAATAGAATTTAAGATTTACTGCATTTTTTTGTATTTGTGTTTTGTGTATTTGTGCAACTGCAATGAAGCATCAAGAAAGACATGAGCATGCCAGCCACCCTGAGACTGATAATTCATGGTAAGAGAACAACTATGGTTTTGAGAGGTTTGTGTATTTTATATGGGGTTTGCCTTTTAAAAGTGTGTCATTTCTACTTCTTGTTTTTCAGAGAAGACATTTCTGTCACTAACAAAGTGGATGGTGGCGGCCACGTTTTGGAGCAGCACCTGGGTTTTGCAGATGGCTATGTATTTTTGTGAGGATAAATCCAGAGGATACAACATAATGCACTGCAAAACGTCCTAAGGCAGGAGAAATGGTGAAGATGCACTGTTCCAGCATTGGAAGATTGTATTTTTAAGTGTTATACATACAATGTTTTAAATAAAGAATTTGATATTTTGTAATTATTGTGTCTGTTTTAATTGAATGCCAGTAGTACCTATGTAGAGTAAAAATAAAATGAATTCTATATAAAAATGATAAAATCTAATAAAATCTATATTAAAATGAATGAATTACAGTAGTATACTGATGAATTGGATTATTTTACAGTAATTTACTGTAAAAGAGTACAGTTTGCAACTGTAAATTACATAGTTTGCTACTGTGTAAGTTACTGTAAAAACTCTTTGAAATGTCTGACAGTGTAGGTAGGCCTATTTGCTTACCTAAATATCGATCAATTTCAGTATATAGCCTCTTTCTAAATGTATCTGCATGATTGTATTGTTATATTGTCATTGACTTGTTTTAACAATTTTAGACTGTTTATATTCAGTAACGCAAGGCACCATTCTCAAAACAGATTTTTTAAATAGTCTTTCAAAATCAAAAGGATTGTCCTGGAATTATACAATACAAGCCCCGTTATGAAGCCCCACCTCTTCTTTTCTTTTCTTTTTTTAATTGTAGCCTGAAAAAGTGAGAGAGTGAGCTGGAATATCTAATCTCTCCTTAGTCAAACAGTACTTACTGGTTACATAGGAATGATCATGTTAGAAGTATTCTTGTACAGCACAAATTATGTATTGCATAAATCTTTTTAAACCAAAGTAACAGCAGAACTGATCTATTAAGCATATTACTGTCACTGTAATCTTTTGGTAATCGTTCATAATATGACAAATATTCCCTTGCAAAGCCAATATTTACAAATGCTTCTAATGGTAGCCATCAAAAACAAAAGGTTAGGAAAGCACATTCATTACTTTTAACACATATATTCACATATTAAATAAGACGGGCTCTGCTTAACCAGTAACTAGGTCTATAAGTTACTGGTTAGGCATTGCCCATCTGATTTTGCAGGTAACTGTTTGTCCATCATGTGAATAGGGATGACAATCTCTCCAGGAAGATTGATATTAGAGCCAGGTAATGGGGCCTGAACTGAGAGAATACCATCTGGAGACAGCATCGAGCTGATCTGTCTTAGGTCTATGTCAGCCGGAAGCCTAATGAATGACAGAAAATTACATGAAAAAATGAAAACAGCCGTGAGTAATCATGGAGTAACAATGTATTTTCTGTACAGCTGTAATAATGCAAATAAACTGCATACACTCTTAAAAATAAAAGTGCTTAAAAGGTTCTTCACAGCGATGCCATAGAAGAACTATTTTTGGTTCCACAAAGAACTATTCAGTCAAAGGTTCTTTAAGAATGTACTGTGTGTAAAAAATAAATAAATCAATACTATAAAAATGGCACAATTTCCTGTTAGGTTCAGTTTTTGAGAAATAACTGTTATTCTTGTGTTATTATTTTTAAATACAACAGAAATTACTATGAGAACTCAAATGAAAAAAAAGCTCTTACTTGTATTTTCTTGTAAATCTTCTTGAGATCCATCTGTGATTCTCCTGCCTTTCCTCATGATTACCTATGAAAGAAAACATATAGAAGAACATGCCATTGAAGTATTATTTAGGAAATGTGATCTGCATCAAGTAATTTCATTGCATAGGCTCGTTATTTTTACATATATACATGGTGCTTTATTCATTTTTCCAGGTGGAATAAAGCCAGACATATAAAGGTCATCATACCTGTTATCTCCAAACATCCCTCCTTGGTTTTGATGCTTATCTCCTCTGGAGAAAATGGACTGACATCTAGACAGACATTCCAGTTTTGCTGTCCTTTCATTTGTTCACACACAGATTCAGAAACACAACCTTCTAATCCAGTACATGATTTAGGTGGAACCTTCGTGTACAAAGAGCTGAAGAGAGGTAAACGTATAGATCCTGGCCAGGTCGATGTCCCCAAACTTTTCCTTGCTGAATCAATCCAGTTAACCTCATCTGGTTCAAGGAAACAGAGGAGGTTGGTATTTTTGGTTGAAAAGGTTTTGTGTCTTCTCCTGAAGAGGGTTCCAGCAACCATTTCGGTGGAACAAAGGACGAGGCATCTTTAAACACAATTTCAAAACTAAAAACACTTAAGAGCTTTGAATACCTGATGGTGATGCAGTAACAATAAATCTGATTTGCCAACTTGCAAAATGCTACAGAAAGTTGCCACTCAGTTCTTTTATACTGTTCTTGTCTATTAAATCTTTATCCCAAATTATCCAGTTATCCAGTCCCAAATGTCAACAAAAGAGGCTTGGCAAATATTTCACCCTGTGTTACAATCTGACATAGAATGATGCCATCCTGTTTGTATTAATAGAACCGAAGGGGTAATGGCAAATTCTTGGCGCATGACAATGGACACACTGGCAATAGTGTCATTGCTTTAATGGCCTCTGTAGTCTGGTCACATCTCTGTGCCCTTTCTTTCACCATAGTTACCAACTTTGTTGTACAACAGAATGTACTTTCAGCCTTTATCTTAGCTCTAGAGAATTCCTCAGTCTTGTAAACAACATTCAGATAAGTTGCATTGCATAACACTAATTGCTCTGATTTTACTACCTGATGTTAAATTGAGAACAAGTGACGAAAAAAAAAAAACACAAAGCCAGATATTCATTCACTTTCTTTAATGACAAATCATTATGATTAAGCATTTTCACATCATCATAAATGCTCGGGATAGTTTCATACAGAAAAATCATGTACACAAACATGATTATCATCTTTTGTTTCCTTTCTCTATTACACTCTCTAGAAGAACCCTATTTCAACTGTGCATCTTATTTCATGAGTGACTTGGGATTGAAATGGGTTAATTTGAATGGGCTGGAGAAGGGCTGATCTGTGATCAGTTAGAAAGGCACAGAAAGAGAGGCTACAGCAGATATATAGTGGGAATGAGAACAGTGAAGCACAAAATACAAGAAAAGGGGTTTTATGAGCACATTTCTTTCCCATGTAGTAGAACGCTGATCACAACTCTACAGTGCTTGTGTGGTCCTCTGGCTCAGCAGCACTGGATCAGTGGGAGTGTACTAAAATAAGCATATGAACATTTAATGCATTTATTTTAACACATACTGCAAATCACATTTCTTAGAGACTTCAATGTATAAAATAAACCAAAGATTTCAAGAAATATTTAAATAAGTGTCTTTATAGTTTCTCACCAACAGTGCTAAAGTTTCTCAGGCAAAAGGATTTCCCCCAAACGGGTCTCCAAAAGCATCTGCAAGGGCAGCAGTCTGAGTGGCTGGAGTGTTCTGTGATAGAAAACAGGCAACACAATTCATCCAGAAAAATTCAAGAGGTCAACAAACTTGCAATCCCAAAAACACAGCATAACAAAAACTATGTAAATGTACATACTGTATTCATGGATGGTGCTCCAAAAGGGTTAGTTCCAAAAGTGTCATCAAAAAGGTTTGAGCCTGCTATGGGAGTTGGGTTCGAGGGTGCAGGGGCTGGAGTGAAGGCAGCATCCAAAAGCCCTGTGGCAGGGGCCGGGGTCGGGACTAGACCTGCTCCCTGTGGTACTGCAACAGTAGGAGGGGACTGCAGAGGAGCAAGTTTGGAGGTCCCTGGACAAGATGAGGAACTGTATTTATCAAACTATCAAAATCGCTATGCTCCATGTCTTAAATCATAAGTTACAGCTGTTAATTAAAATGAATACCATTTGAGTTAACTGAGATTTGATTTATGTCAAAGTCATCATGATCTGCCACCTCCTGAGCCAAGCCAACCTTGCTGGAAAAGTACTGGTCAAATGAGCCATTGGTGCTCAGATCAGTGTCTTGTTCTGCTTTCTGGGACTTTTTTTGAACATATCTTTTCCAGTCTTCTTCTCCTTCTCCCCTAGGGGGTCCAAAGCTGTAAAGGCACTTTTGGCCACTGGGGGATCTTCTTTCACTGGAGGACGAGGTGGAGGTCGAGGAGGAACCACTGCACTCTGTTGCATACACATCATTGCATTAGGAGCCATCATGGGAGGAAATTGGTTTGGCTGGAAAGGGCCTGCCATAGGACCGGAGGTGGGCCAGGCTCCAACGGGTGCTGCAGTTCCTGGTTGACCCCAGGCTTGAGTGACAGCTGGTGGACCAAAAGGGGAAACTCCTTGTTGCCCCCATGCAGGTGCAGGCAGGCCTCCAAAGGCAGATGGTTGAGGAAAAGGGTTTGGTTGTCCTAGAACCGTTACTTGAGGAACAGCACCCTGAGGTGGAAACATTGTGGGAGTCTGACTCCATAGAGATGGAGCTGTCCCAGGAGTTTGAGTGACAGAAGTAGGGCCCAGAGACAATGACCCTACAGAACACAATAATTACATTAATTACAAACAACATCAAAAAATGAAAGCATGTTCACCATGTTCGAAGTGACATGCAAAAATGTTCCATTAAAATTGGGTTGTCAAACAAGCCAGGGGGTGCTAGGAGAGGAAATTCAGGGGGAAAAGGTGATCTTAAAATTTTGTATGTGCTCTGTTTTATTTAAATTAATATTTAACACTTACTCAATTTGACATTGTTTTCATTCTGCTTTTAGAAATCATGAAATTTACTTACAATATAAAAGCAGATTTAGTTTTAAAAACACTGTCTTTGTAATATAACACTTGCTAGTTTTCTCAAAAAGTAGAAATGGGTCTTTATATAGGAAAAAAAAAAATACATTTAGTTTAAGGTTTTAGATAGATAGACCGATAGACAGACAGACAGACAGACTGCATTATACCAAGGGCATTGACTGTAGAGGAAGGCGTGGTGTTGAATAGATCAGCTGGAATGGATGAGGTCTGATTTGAGGGCTGAGACTCATTCTGGGCTGGTGGAGCAAAAAGTTCAGCTCCAAACAGGTCATTTCCAGGTGACTGTGGGAGCACATTTTGTTTAAAATCCTTTTAGTACTCTGCTCTTAAGCAGAATTACAATGTCAAACGAGATACAGCATACATTTCAAAAAGAAAGATATATCGAGTACAAAATGTAATGATGCCATCATTGAGGAAAAGCCCAATTTTATCACCAAATTTTGCCATGGGAAAACAAAAACGTATGTTAAGTTTGATATACATGTAGATACTTGTTTGAACTTATACTTACCCTGCACATTTAAACTGAGGCACAATGAAACAAACTAAATATACTGGCAATCTGATAATTTTCAGTTAACTGTATTTCTGAATAGAGCTCATGAAATGTCAGTTGCCATACAGTTAAGCAAGTATGCAGTTAGTCACAGAGTATTGCTTTCAGTGATTGCCATGACATTGTTGTTTGCATCCATAATTTAATTATGTTAAAACAAGTTGGAAAGGAACCTTTTAGTATGGATGCATAAAGCCTCTACTAGTGAATAAGGACCACAGTCTATTATCACAACACTTAGTAGCTTTCTTAAAGAGCAAAAAGTATATTATCAATTTTTAAGACGCTGACAGTACAACGAAAACAATGCCATGTCCCACAACACAAGATAATGTGGCAGTTTCCATCCAATTTTTCCAATGTGCCAAAAAATACCATTAAACACCCAAACACCTCCCATAAATCAAACCCAACTATCAGTGTTCTATAAGACAAACTACAAGGACTGTTTCTAATGATAATATGTAAATCATATATGCATGCTTTCCCAAGCCTCACTGCATTTAGGAGTGTGGACATCTGTACATTAAAGTGAAAGAAGTATTCTGTATTTTAAGAAGTATTCTGTATTTCTGTATCATCTTAAAAATAAAAATACTGCTGTAATGCCAAACAGCACAGTCCTTATAGTCTCTCTCAGCATTTGGATGTGCAGTAATACAGACTGAGAACTCCGAAGTTTCTCCTGTCAAACGTTCACCTTCTCTCTCCTCCGCATGCATCCAGATTTCAAGCTTCGAGGTGGGGGGCAAAGAACCATCAAGCTTCCATTTTGAACAGAAGTTGGCAGGATGGTTTGAAACTCATCCACTGATTTACTCGATCCATTACTTAGAGGAGTTTGGAGAACAGGAGGACCTGATTTGTATAACCCATTTAAGATTGGTGGATTGTTTGATATTCTCAAAAAAGGATTCTGGCTAAAGGGGGAATTGCTGTCATCATTCAGATCGCTTAAAGGAGGCTGGTTTACTTTGCTTTCATGTGACAACTGGGCACTGGACAGTCCATTAAACTGTTGACTGTTTGAAGAGGAGTCATCACTCAGGCTTTGCTGCAAATCTGGCCCATTCAAAAGGAAACTAGAAAGATCCGACTCATTATTGGAAGAGAACATGGAATCTGATTGATCATTCAAGGGAGAAAAGGGATCATCACTAAAGGGATCGATACTATAAGTTGGGAAAAGATCTGATATGGATGAAACAGGTTTGTCATCTGGTGTATTGGAGAGAGGGGATGGGTATGAGATGAAAGGATTTCCTTGATTACCATCAATCAAGGAGCAGAACACTCTCAGGCTGGTTTTAGAAGAAAAAAAAAAAAATGAGAGGTAGATTCTGTGAAAAATACTGAAAGAAAATAGTTAGACAGTTAGAAAATAATTTCTGTGATTTTAAAATCGAACAGCATTAATAACAAACATTTCCTCTCAAACAGCAGTGACAGTATATGACTGAAGAGTCCTCTTCCCATTTTCTTGGGTTTGGGTGCCATCTACTGACCAATGGGACTTTCCCAAAAACATTTTTAGTCATGAAAAGCAGCCAATCCAAATGCTTGAGCAACATCTAAAATGATTTAATTTTATTCATTCTTTTTTTTTTTTTTTTTTGAAAATCTGTATGCAAGCAGTTTTTATGATCTCATATTAAATGACAAACTGCATGGAATATTTTTCATTTCTAAATGAATTTGCCACACCACAGGATCATTTATAATGTCATAATTATAATATGATTATAGTGAAACACCAAACAGGAAATTCATAATATATTGTTTACTTTTCTTTATGCATGCATATCAGTTTTAACCTAAAATTTTGATATTGATAAACACGTTATGCATAACATTTCAAGTATTCATTGGCGCCTGTTGTCCAAAGTTTTATACATAGATATTTCTTAAAAACATGGAATTTCTTTTTTAAATCAATCCATTCTGTAACATCATGCTAGTTGTGAACAAAAAAACATTTTCAAAAAAAGTAATGAAACTGAAAATATTTTATAGAAAATTTAAAGGCCTAGTATATCAAACAATTAGATCATTATATACATAATCTCTCTACATAATACACTCATTTTCACTGGTTATATAATAATTGATATATGGTTGCATATTTTTACATTTAAAAAATTCTGAATAAATAGTAATATTAAAGAAATGACAAGAAAGTCACTTACTTTACAGAACTGGTCATTATAAGGTTAAAGAAAACTTCTAATTTACAGTTATCTAAAGATCTTACAATTCATCTTATGGTTTAAAAGTCAAAAAGAGAACATAATAATTTTCTTGCTTGCCTTACCTGACCTTTGACCCCCAACACACTGTGTGTTTGCAGGTCAGTGAGCAGATCCAGGAGCATGAGCAGAAAGTTGTGCGGCGCGAGCAGATGTCAGGGTATAAGCGCATGCGGCGGCAGCACCAGAAGCAGCTGATCGCCCTGGAGAACAGGCTAAAGGCCGAGATGGATGAGCACAAGCTCCGGCTCCAGAAGGAAGTGGAGACCCAGGCCAATAACACCTACATTGAACTGGAGCGGCTGGCCAAGAAGCAAGCTGCACAACTGGACAAGGAGGTGTGTGCTCCTACTTTACACTTTGTGGACAGGGTCATGAAAAGTTTACAGGATGTCACATTTTTGTCTGCAAGTCAATATATATGGTGAACAAGCCATGGGGTCCAGAGGCATTAAAACCCTGGAATGCAAAATCTAATTTCAACTTGGAAATGTAACATTTTAACATTTTGAAAAATGTAGAACAATGAAATGTTATGAATTAAAGTTATTATGAAATATTTAACTGTTTTCAGAATTTAGTATTATCAAACAATCACATGAACTCCTTTGTACAGGCAGTCAGGTGTGCTTGCTTCCGTCTCAAATCATGTTGGAGAACATGAACATAAGGTTTACACAAACTTGTGTAGTTCATGCAGCTTGAGTACTGCTGTGATTAAAACAAAAGGTGAAAGAAGTTCTGCAGTTTGAATGTATTTTCATAAATTTAATAACTAAAATAAATACAGATTTTCACTAGTAGTCTTAGACTGATAAGGGGATTTTAATGAAATGACTCAAATCACCATGACGACAAAATATTATGAGTTTACTAATTCATAGCTGACCACAGTGAAATTTTGTGATACTTATCCTCCTTTGGGCCTAGATGATTAATCTGTAAGTGGTTAATGCTGCAAAACCAGATGTTATTTCTTTTGTTTCTCAAAGTTGAAAGCCTCGGCAGCTGAGGAAAAAAGAATCCAGCAACAGATCTTGGTCCAGCAGAAGAAGGAACTGACCACCTTCTTGGACACACAGAAAAAGCAGTACAGACTATGCAGAGAAAGAATGAAAGAGGTGAGATCAGTACAGTCAATAAATTCACAGAACACAGTACAAACCCAGGACACGTTTTTATGTACGGGCCCCACTCTTCAGGGCCCAATGAGAATTTTTACTGGGCCTTCTTTGTCACAGGGCCCTTAACAACATCAGACTAATTTTTCATATTACCTATAAATGGCTATATTCTATTTTTGCAGTAAAAAATCATCTAATTTGTTCTACATACAATAGGAAATGAATGAAGACTCCGATACACCAAAAGAGGAGAAACAGGAGCGCTTGTCACGGCATAAGGAAACAATGCAGCGCTCCCAGGCTGAGGAGGAGGCCCAGCTGTTGAACCAGCAAAGACTGGTTTACGAAAGGAGCTGCCGTGCTCTAAAAAGAAGAAGCCTTATCAAGAAGCACGAGTTTGAACAAGAGCAAATACGGGAGGCAAGAAATAATATAAGTCACAACAAAGAATGACTTAAGCACATTGTTTTGTTCTTGTGAATTTTGAGGTTTTATTTAAACCTCTGAGTGATATCCAGGTTATTGTTTGAAGAAAATATACATACATATATATACTTCAGTTCAAAAGTTTGGGTGTATTTTATTTGTATTTGTAATATTTGAAAACAACAGTTTTCTATTTTAATACATTTTAAAATGTAATTTATTCTTGTGATGGCAGAGCTGAATTTTCTGCAGCCATTTCTCCAGTCTTCAGTGTCACATGATCCTTCAGAAATCATTCTAATATGCTGATTTGGTGCTTAAATAGCATTTCTTATTATTATCAATATTGAAAACAGTTTGCTGCTTAAAATGTTTGTTAAACTGTGTTTTTGTAGAATATTTTCTCAGGATTCATACTTGTACGGAAAGTTAAACAGAACAGCATTTATTTGAAACAAATCTTTGGTGACATTTTGACATTAAAGTCTTTACCATTACTTTGAAGTAAATTAATGCATCCTTGCTGAACAAAAGTATTAATTTCTTTCAAAAACATATCTTACTGACCCCAAACTGTTGAAAGGTAGTGTGTGTACATAATATATAGTGATATATGGTGTTGTTGATCACAGTATCTTCTGCTATTTCAAGTCTGAAATCTGTTTACAAAAAAACAACAACAAAAACACAAAGCTCTTTTTAAAAACCTTATCCTTTTTTTAAATATTAATCATAAATGACTTGCTCTTTGTGTTAAAGGAACTTAACAAGAAGAAGACACAAAAAGAAATGGAGCATGCATTGATGATCAGGCAGGATGAGTCCACCCAAGAGCTGGAACAACGGCAACTACAAACCTTACAAAGGCTACGCTTTGAGCTGATGCGCCACCAGCATCAAACTGAGTTGGAGAACCAGGAGGAGTACAACAGTCGACCTCTGAGGGAGCTTCACAGGAAGCATGCACTGGAACGCCGACAGCAGCCCAGGAACCTTAAGGTAAACTGCACAAGTTGTAATAGTTGGTGGAACTAACGTAAAATATAAAGGAAAGAATATGGACATGAAAAAGAGATAACAATAGAACAGCCAAAAGCACAATTGTATTTAGCCTTTGTATGATGCATTAAACTCCTCTCATTACAGACATTGGAAATGCAGATCAAAAAGCAATTCCAAGATACGTGTAAGGTGCAAAATAAGCAGTACAAAGCTCTGAGGAACCATCAGCTGGAGGTCTCCCCCAAGAGTGACCACAAAGCCATCCTGAAGTCTCTGAAGGAGGAACAGACCCGCAAGCTTGCACAGCTGGCAGAACAATATGAGCAAAGCATTAATGAGATGATGGCCTCTCAATCGGTAAAGTACACAGTCACAAGAGAAAACCATCCTTTTAATGGTGAAACCACACACTTTGTGCTTGTATAGGTTATAAACCCGAATCTTAGACCCTTAACCTGATGAATGTGTTGAAACATACAGTACTCATTGAGTAAGTTAGTTTAGGGTTTACACACACACACACACACACAAGTCATATTGCTTCTTTGGAAGTGGAGAGAACCTGATACAATAGAAATTGTTTTCATATTCGGTCAGAAGGTCTTTTCTCACAATTCTCTCACCAGTGAGAAGCAGCAGCTATTGGCCAAGACCGTTTGTGAGGTTTCCCTCTAGTGGCTATGGAGGAAAATTAATTTCCACAACCAAGCCAAAAATACATACACAACCAGTTTTCCAAATGAAAACTGATCTTACTGTTAAGTGTTATATTGCTGCTTATATTTGCAATATTGTTTTTAATCACTGTTAACTACTATAGAAGACGACTCATTACTCAATACTATCTATGATATAGCTACTATTACAGTTTTTATTTCAAATTTGACTCTATTGCTAAATTTTCTGTTTTCATTTCAATTTTAATTAATGTTTTAGTCATTTTGTTGCATTTTTAGTTTTTTTTTTATTTTATTTCAGTTAATGTTTCTTTTATTTCATGCAATGAAAATTATTTTTTAATTAGCTAACAATAAAATAAACCCAGTCAGATAATAACTGCAGCATGAAACTCTCTCAGTTACGTTTAGATGAAGAGCAGGAGGCTGAATGTCAGGCTTTAAGGCAGCAGCTGCATCAGGAGATGGAGCTCCTCGATGCCTACCAGAACAAAACAAAGGCGCAGATGGAGGCCCAACATGAGCGTGAGGTGCAGAAGTTGGAACAGAAGACGTCCTTGCGCCGGGCTCACTTGGAACAGAAGGTGAGCTGTGTTTTTTTTTTTTTTAATAGTAAATTCATAGGATAGGTAAATAAATCATACCTGCAATACCTAGTAAACAGTCTGCCAACACCTCTGCCCACAGATTGAAGAAGAGCTGGCCTCACTTCATAAGGAACGAACTGAAAAAATCAAGCATTTATTTGAGCATCAGGAGCGAGAACTGGAAATGTTTGATATTGAGAGTGCGCGGCTAGGATTCGGAAGCTTGGCCTCATTTGACTTTCCCAAGGATGAGGCCAGATGATCCAACAGAGGTCAAAGGGACTGTTCAACACTGATGTCCTTGGACACATAGTGCCTGCACTGTCCCTGATTGCTGGATTTACCAAGATCACCCAAACAGTGACAATGCTGGATCAATATCTTATAACTCATATGTATTTGGTGTTGCATCACTTAGCTCATAAACCAAGAAATATCTAGACAAACTGACCTTTTCTCCATGCCATTCTCCCACTTTTGGTATTAAATTAGTAATTCAGGATATTTTATTACAAGTAAGCACTTTGATATGTTAAGTATGATCCCATCACGTAAGGTGGATATGAAAAGTGAAATGCCTTTGGTGTCATCAAAGGACATTGCGACTGTAGAATGTGTCCTGCGTCTTCACCGTGGCTATTAGCTGTTTTATATGTATCACAGAGAATGTGACAACCGTTGATGAAAACTTGACGCAGAAGCAGATTTTGAAGCAGTGTCTGATTTTAAAATATGGTGAATACATTAAGAGCATTTAATTAAGTTCATATTGGGCTTGAAAACGGAAAAAAAAGTCAATCGGTTCACTCCGAGCAGAATCGATATTTTAACGTTTCTGTTCCTGCGTTCGTCTGTATTATTACCGTTCCGAAACCGGTTCGAGTAGAAAAAATAACGGTTAATAATGTTATTTTTTAAAATTGTCTTTGCCTATAATAATAATAATAATAATAATAATAACCTGAATTATCTGTCTGCCTAATTCTGAGTAATGTGTCTGAACTTTCTGTCAGTCTTGTTTCAGTTACCGATTTTGGTCATGAAATGTCTACCAGTTCAATTTCAGTCAATTCTTTTGTTTCTGAACTGTCTACCCGTTCACATGTCACCAGGGAAACCATCGATGAACTTTTTGTGTTCCTTGCCTCGTTCCATGGCTCTCTCTGTCTCGTGTGTCTCAATGTTCTCTAGGTCCCAGTCCCTGCCATGGTCTACAGTTCCTTCTGCTCTGGTCCGGTGTTCTTCTGCTCCCCCATGTTGGTCTTCTGCTTCTTCTGCTCCAGCCTGGTGGTCTTCTGCTCCGCCGTGGTGGTCTTCTGCTTTGTCTGCTTCGGCCTGGTGGTCTTCTGCTCCGGCCTGGTGGTCGTCTGCTCCGCCCTGGTGGGTTCCAGTCCCGTCTGCTCCACCCTGGTGGACTCCTGTTCCGTCGGCTCCGCCCCCTGGCTTCCTGTTCCGCCTTGGTGCCCTGGGGGGGGGGGGGGGCTATATCACGAATCCTGTCCATGCACTTCTGTTCGTTCACCACCAGAGGTCACCCGCTCACCACATGGACTCTTGCACTACGCTAACTGTTGCACTTCACCACAGACTACAATTCCCATCACCCATTGCACTGACGACACACACACTGAATGCACTGATTACACGCCTTACTTAAGCTATGGACTTCCTCAGTAAGATCGCTGAGTATTGTATCGCGTTAGCTACTCTACGAAGCCCACTTAGTTGCCATAGTCTTGCCTTGCCGGTTTTCTCGTGTTTTGATTCTTGCTCTTGTTTCCTGGATTTACCCTTTGCCTTGCCATTTGGACTCTGTTTGCACCTCATTTGGATTATTGCTCGTGTACCTGGATTATCTCTCTGCCTTGCCCTGTTGGATATTGTTCGCCGATCGAAGACCCACGCTTGCCCTAGGATTACTCTTTGTCTTGCCGGTGTTATACCTGTTTGCCGTTGTTCGACCCTGCCTGGATTTATGACCATGTCTTTGAATAAAACCCTGCAGATGGATCCGCACGTCTCATGTCTTGTTTGCCCCGTAACATAAGGATTGGACATTGTGGGTTAAATAAGTGCTTACATATCTTAGGTAAGTATATATCAGGAAGATGTGAATTTTGTGACAGTATTGAATCTATTGAACATGTGGTACTTGAATGCCAAAAGTATGAGAGAGAAAGGATAAAGATGAAAGAAAGCATAAGGAATTTGGGGGTGCAAGGGAATTCACTTAAGGAACTTCTGGGAAAAGCTTCAAATGATGTTAGTACACATTTATTTAGCTTTCTGAAGGACACTGGTATAGTAAACAGGATATAGAATACATTTTTGGAAATTATTATAAGGGGAGGGGGAGAAGAGAGATGGAAAGTCTCCCTTCTACATATAGTTTATCTCTGTCTAGCTCCGGTTCACACTCCAGTACAGCAGGTGACGGTAATACACCATTGAAGTTGGATACCAACCACCGTTAAACATCAGAAGAAGAAGAAGAAGAAGAAGAAGAATTAATCTAATATGCAGTTTTTCTCCACTGACCACAAGATGGTGACATTCTTTACAGAAACACCGCCAACCTACTTGGTTCGCTGATTACAAAAATAGAACCCTTTTTAAGAAAACCATCAAAACATTCAGATTGATTCAAGTGAAACTTATATTAACAAATACAAAATTAGAAGAGTAGTGTAATTAGAAGGCTCTTGTGCATTTGCTTTTAAACAATTTTTTAAAATCCAAACGTTAAATTGAACATATAGAGGCGCAATATAACAAACGGCTGTGTGTAGCCCAAGGGAGGGCTAAGTTTATCCAGGAGTTTATCGGTCTGGAAGTTGTCACACGTGAATCAGGTATGATGTGATGGGTTAATAATTATCCTGTTCACTTCATGGGTTATTTAAGTTTCTCAACGCAGTTATTCAGGTCAGTATAATGGTTCAGCTGCAGTCGGACAGCGTGTGGTTGCTAGTAGCCTATTTTTCTCAGAGCTGCTCAGAATGAACTTATCACAGATTTCTGAGGTGGACTTGCAATAATGCGTTATATAGTCCTTTGACTGGTTGTATACATTGAATAGAAATTAATATATGATTTAAAGTTTTATCCTTTAAGGAGTAGTGATGTCTCCAGGAAAAGTTCAGATATTTGGATCGAGGAAGCAACTTTGTCTTTCCATTAGAAATGGTTGCAAGCGATTTGCCATGTACCCTTCCTCACAGTTACACTAGTTGACCACACGAGGGCGCAGACTAAGATTTCTAAAAAAAAATAAAAAAAAAGTGATATTTATAAAGTTCCAGCCAAAAGTTGAGATACACTCGACTAAATATGTTTCCAATGATTTAAACCTAAATGGTATACTATATGCGTAAGTATATACTTATACTTAAATGTTTGAAGTTTACAAATGAAAAACAATTTAAGAATGGATTAAATTATTATTTATTTTATTATTATTTTTAATTTAAATTTTATTTTTACACTTTTTTTTTTTCTTCACTATTCTAAAATGTGGTCGATAGTGCAAAATAACCACATATCAATTATCAATATCTGGAAATAAGCTTTGGAGTCTCCATTTATTTTTATCTAAAATTTTCATGTTAAAGTGTTAACATAAAAAGCATTACATTGCCATTATAGTATATACACATTTGTTAGGATTTTATACACCCTTGTTATATAAAAATATCAAATGATCCATGAGTCATTATAATCTCATTTACACTGCAGCAGTCCACTTATTACCCATAGAAAATATTACAGAGGGAAGCTTGGAAATCTTCTACTAGAGATTTACTCAAAAGCAATTGTGCAACAAATAAATTAACAAATAACTCTACGGTGCCTTTAGGCTTATTACATTGAATTTGTAAAGGGCCTCAGACCTAATTATGTATTAACATCTGTTGCTATTAATAATTTATATTGAATAAATGAATTTGTGTACAATATGCAAAGCTCTGACCTACAGTAAACTAAATTAAGCCATGACCTATGAAAGGTAATGAGTTGATGCTGAGCTAAGCTTGCAGCTGTTTGTTTGAACTCCATGTTAGCAGTTGGCACGGTCAGAAATAAATGTAGCTTTGACAGCGGAAACCAGATAGGGTAAGGCACATCAGGTTCAGATGCTTTTCACGTGTCAGGAGGCATTTGATTAGGGTCACTGCACTGTATCGTAATTCAGGACCTTGTATGGATCATGGTCAATAAAAGGAAAGCCTGGATGACTGTGGTGATAAAAAGATTTAGACATTTTTCCTTCAAACATGCACCACAGTATAGATAAACACTAATGAAACATTTAAAGCTTAAAGAAAAAGTAGACTAAATAGATTATTCTGTCTATTGCAACATTATGTAGCTGAATTGTTTTTTTGTTTTTTTTTAGTTTATGGATGATCGTTTAAAAAGTTGACTTTGATTTAAAAGTTAGCAATGGTTACAAAGCAGAATGATTTGTTTTTATCAGCTCTAAGTGATAAATACAAATCGTTGCTGTTCCATGGGTTTTGACATTTAACATGTTACAACATTTAATGCTCTTCTTTCTTTTATTTCAGAACTCAAAACACTATATGCTATCTGTTAATCATGTTTTGCTTTAGCTATTTATGTTTAAGCTAATCACTATATCCCCCCGAGGGTATTTAAGACTGTGAGTGATGAGAAGCTTGATAGTTGTTGGCTGATTTGTGGCTATCAATTATTGCTGTAGGGAAGCCTTGATGGGCTGCTGATCTCAGACTATTTACAGCTATTCCAAAGCAGCGGGTGTGAAGTTGTCAACTTTATCCTAATGTGTTTTAAATTGATAGAGTCTGTGAAGCCAAGCTGGCTGACTGCATACTTCTCCACATTACTGACAGTACTTTCATAAACAGAGTTCTTTACAGTAGACTGTGTGAATACTCTCTGAGGGCATTGAAATTCAGGCCTGAATGCATTCTATGACACAAATCTATGTACAGGTCATTAACACTATTGCGCCTTACAAAAATCGTCACTAATATGCCTTAAAATGGCTTTCAAAAGTATTTAACCATTCTCTGCCTGAAATAATGAATAGAAGAAAATTTCCCAAAAGCATTGTAAGCCTAGATCAAAGAACCACCGTCACCAATGATCTCTACGATCAACTTAGCTCACAATGTTTTTGAGAAACGCAGCCCATAATAGTGGTTGATACTTAAACATTTGTTTGCTTATATTTTTCTATAGGATTATTCACCATAAATGAACAAGGATTGAACCCACCCTCTGACTTTTTTTGAGTTGCTTGCATCACACAAACATATGTAACGTGCCCTGTAAGAGATACGAACATGTGAGCGAGTGTGTATATATAGTTCACGTTTCTGTAGAATGTTTGGCTCAGACGAGACTGAGCTGCAGGGCACAGCAAGGCGGTCATCATGGTTGGCATTTGGCATCATTTGCAGGGACGTGCAAATAGGATGCCAAGCAAGTTTTGAAACATTCAGGAAATAGCTTTTAATGCGGTAAAGAGCTTAAAGCATAGCAGCATTAATTTTTTAATAACATTCAAGTTTTGCATGGAATGACAAATGCAATTTATAACTCAAAGCCAATTAGTATTGAATGCATGAGAAAAATATTATTAAAACAATAATATTTTTATTTGACTATGCTAATTGGCAAACTATCTATCTATCTATCTATCTATCTATCTACACTCTTAAAAATAAAGGTGCTTCAAAAGGTTCTTCACAGCGATGCCATAGAAGAACCATTTTTGGTTCCACAAAGAACCATTCAGTCACAGGTTCTTTAAAGAACCATCTCTTTCTTACCTTTTTACAATCTGAAGAACCTTCTTTCGCCACAAAGAACCTTTTGTGAAACAGAAAGGTTCTTCAGATATTAAAGGTTCTTTATGGAACCATTTAGACAAAAGGTTCTTCTATGGCATCGTGAAGCACCTTTATTTTTAAGAGTGTATCTATCTATCTATCTATCTATCTATCTATCTATCTATCTATCTATATCACATACATCTATAGAAGTAATGACTAGAGTAAAAAGTGTGAAATATCTTTCTCTCACTAAATGTGCGTGCGTGTGTGTGTGTGTGTGTGTGTGTGTGTGTGCGTGTGTGTATCACAATTTTTACACCAATGATTATTTCTTAAAAAGTATGTATGTGAAAGTGTTTGTTTAAAGAAACATTCAAACTATTATTTCACAAGAAAAAATATTTCATTATTTTATACACAGTGACCATTTATTATGTTTTTAAGTGGAGCCTGTAGGAAACATTGACTGGAAGAAAATATTGTTTTTTTTTTGTTTGTTTTTTTGTTTTTTTAAATCATTTCATTGTTTCATTTTATTTCACAGTAAGTAAATATTTTGCAAAATACATTTGGAAATGGAAAACAATTAATATACAACTAGAATTTTGTAAAGAACATATTGCATGCCCTTGCAAATCTCACTGTTACAATTCTAGATTGTTCTGGGTGCTTGCCAAAGTGTTACTGTCCAGTTGCTAAGGTGTTTTTAGTGGTGGTTAGCATATTCTAATGCAGTTGCTACAGTATTATGGGTGTATTATGGGTTATATTTGGGGAGCCCACCCCAAAGTCTTAATGATTTACCTTTATTAGATCTGGCTTTAGCCTCTCCTTCAGAGCAAGTCCATGGGATATTTCACTGTTGTATTTATTTTGAAAAGTTTTAAATGTGTGTGATTGCTTTGGACTACAGAAGATTAGTAAAAAGTAATTATTGATTTGTATAAAAA
Organism: Spinibarbus caldwelli; assembly: GCA_039654775.1. Classification (NCBI taxonomy): domain Eukaryota; kingdom Metazoa; phylum Chordata; class Actinopteri; order Cypriniformes; family Cyprinidae; genus Spinibarbus; species Spinibarbus caldwelli. The sequence goes on along the minus strand of JBCAMP010000211.1, from coordinate 150,530 downwards.
TACAACAGAAACAAATAAGAAAAGTGTGTTTATGTGCGAGTATGAGAAATCAATGTGACAAGTTGTGAGAACACTGTTCCAAATTTTTACATAAACAGTTAATAATATAGTTGAGCCTTGCCTTAAGTTTATTCAATGACAGTTACAAAGGTTTTTTTTTTTTTTTTTTTAAATGTGGAAAAATCTGTTTGATATCAATGTTAGACAATCATTGCTAGACAAAAAGCATTTATGCAGCAGGATTTGGGCTCAATCAAATGTATAGACTTGTGTCATAGGTGTACACACATATGCATGCACTACTAGGATGTGGCCGTAAGCAATGTTCCCTCTAATTTTTTTTTCTTGCTGAGCAAAACTTTCTTTATTGGGCGGACATTTCGGCCACCTGAGCAAAAACATTCTTACCATACCTGTACAGAGCGCACACAAAAAAGTATGTAACTTTTAACTTTAATGTGCTATTTATATTTGATTTGACCCTTGATGTAACTAAATGATGTACATTTTAGGTTACCTGAGAAAACATTTTTACAGTACAATACAATGCCGTTCAAAAGTTTGGGATCAGTACATTTTTTTTAAAGAAGTTTCTTAGGCTCATCAAGGCTGCATCTATTTGATAAAAAATACTGAATATTATATCACAAAATAATATTGTGAAATATTATTGCAATTTAAAATAAAAAGTTTTCTATTTTAATATACTTTAAAATATAATTTATTCCTGTGAAGCAAAGCTGAATTTTCAGTGTCACATGATCCTTCAGAAATCATTCTAATATGCTAATTTATAATTAATGTTGGAAAAAGTTGTGTTGCTTAATATTTTTTGGGGACCTGTGATATTTTTCAGGATTCTTTGAGACATAAAAAGTTAATAAGAACAATGTTTATTCAAAATAGAAATTTTGTGTTGCAATATACACTACTATTCAAAAGTTTGGGGCCAGTAATTTTTTTTCTTTCTTCTTTATTATTATAATTTTTTTTAAATTAATAATTTTATTCAGCAAGGATGTGTTAAATGGATAAAAAGTGATAGTAAAGACTTATATTGTTAGAAAATATTTATATTTTTAATTAATGCTGTTCTTTTTAACTTTTTATTAGCCTAATCAGAGAATCAAAGAAAAAAGGTTCCAAATATTAAGCAGCACAACAGTTTCAACACTGATAATAAATCAGAATATTAGAATGATTTCTGAAGGATCATGTGACACAGAAGACTGGAGTAATGATGCTGAAAATTCAGTTTTGCTTCACAGGAATACACTGTATTTTAAAATATATTTAAATAGAAAATCAATATTAGAAATTGCAATACCCTTAGAGTTCACAATATTACTGTTTTGTTTTTCTTCTGTATTTTTATCAAATGAATACAGCCTTGATGAGCATAAGTGACTCCATTAAAAAAACAAGGCCAATTATTTATTAGGTTTATAATATAGGCCTAACATAATATAATATAATAACAAAACAATGAAGCATTTAAACTGATAGAAGAGAATAGAAAACAAACTGAAGCATTTAAACTGAGATCTGTAAGTTTAAAAAAAAAAAAAAAAAAAAAACGTGAACATGTTAGTTCTTATATAGCTAAACATCCCTATTAAGTACAGTTTGCACAATACACCTGTGTGTGACTGTAAAGGTCTCGGGAGTTTTGTTACCGATCTGTGCCCATCATCCGCTATTTCCAGCACTTAATCAAGCCACTCTTCTTTAATACACGAGGATGTTTTATTTCACATATCATTGCGTTTGCGTTGGCTCTCGATTTGAGCTATTTCGTCCACAACCATTGAAGTATTCAGTTTCTACAGCGACTCATTTGGCGCACATCATTCTCTTTCTATGAAACCTACAGCTATATCACCCTGCAGCCCAAGACTGGTTGCCCACTGAAGGTAAGCAGGGTTGAGCCTTGTCAGTACCTGAATGGGAGACCTCCTGGGAAAACTAGGTTGCTGTTGGAAGAGGTGTTAGTGAGGCCAGCAGGGGGTGCTCACCCTGCAGTCTGTGTAGGTCCTAATGCCCCAGTATAGTGACGGGGACACTATACTGCCAAAAAGCACCGTCTTTCGGATGAGACGTTAAACCGAGGTCCAGACTCTGGTCACTAAAAATCCCATGGCACTTCTCGTAAAGAGTAGGGGTGTAACCCTGGTGTCCTGGCCAAATTTCCTCCACTGGCCCTTGTCAATCATGGCCTCCTAATAATCCCCATCCACTTGATTGGCTCTATCTCTCTCCTCTCCACCTGTAGCTGGTGTGTGGTGAGCCCACTGGCGCTGTTGTCCTGTGGCTGCCGTCGCATCATCCAAGAGGTTGCTGCACACTGGTGGTGGTTGAGGAGAGACCCCCCCATATGATTGTAAAGCGCTTTGGGTGTATGGCAATACACAATAAAGCACTATATAAATGCATCATTCATTCATTCAAACCTGTAAACCGCATTCACCGGTTCTAAATCTATAGCGGCACCAGCTCTATAGTATACTCATTTTTGCGTGTATGCGGCACATTATTTCTCTGCTCGGCCGCGGTGGAAGAAGTGTGCGGCCGCGTGCGTGTGCACCTTAGAGGGAACATTGGCCTTAAAGGGATAGTTCACCCAAAAATGAAAATTAGCCAAAGATTTACTCACCCTCAGGTCATCCTAGATGTGTCTGACATTTCTCTTTCAGATGAACAGTTATATTCAACATTGTCCTGTCTGTTCCAATCTGTATAATTGCAGTGAATGGTGCCCCTGTTTCTGAATCCGAAAAAAAAAAATACCAATCCATAGCAAAACTACTCCACACGGCTCCGGGGTGTTAATAAAGGACTTATGAAGCGAAACGATGCATTAGTTTAAGAAAAATGTTGATTCTTAAAACTTTATAAATCATTTAGTCCAGCTTCCGGTCTCTCAAGCAGGCGCGTTCCCGACAAGGCGGTTGAGCGTATGACGTAGGCGCCGCGAAAGGCGCAATGTAAGCTCCAGGGAGAAGCGCATAGTCTCACGAGACTTACGTTGCGCCTTTCGCGGCTCTTACGTCATACGCTTAACTGCCTTGTCGGGAACGCGCCTGCTTAACTCCGAATGTGTTCATCTGAAAGAGGAATGTCAGACACGCCTAGGATGACCTGAAGGTGAGTAAATCTTTGGTTAATTTTCATTTTTGGTTGAACTATCCCTTTAAGTATGTTTACTCTTAAGACAAATGGTTCTAAAGAGTGCCAGATTAGGGGTTTTGTTACACTAGCAGAACCCTTTAAAGTACTAAATAGAGCTCTTTTCCATAAAGAATGCTTTGAAAATGCTATTTGACCTTAATGGTGTGATAAATAACCTTTTTAATAATAGATTTTTGAGTGTTTTTTTACCCCTCTGTCTACCTGGTTTTTATAAGACCTTATAGCCTTTATTTTGGGGTTTATTTTTATTTTTTTATTGAAGCTTTTTGACATTTACAGGGTTTAAGTTGACACATCTGAGCTAATACAAACTGCCCAGGTGGCCATTCGTTTGAATTCTGTACAAAATGCACATTAACATACATTATTACCAAATACATCATTAAAGAAAGAGAGAAAAACATAAATAAAAAAATACATATATATATATATATATATATATATATATATATATATATATATATATATATATATATATATATATATATATATATATATATAAAAATTTACATCACCGTTGGGTTGTTATGCAGTCCTTCCACACCAGGTTCCGTATTCCCAATGTTAGTAGATGTCTCTCTCCAGTCCCAAGATAGGTAAAGAAGGGGTCCCATACTTTATAGAATTTAAAAGGTTTGTCTTTTAATGCTGTTGAAAAAGCTTCTTTATTTTGGGGTTAATGTTAAAAAAATAATGTCAATTAGGTCTAACAACAGTTATTAGATGAATACAACTGATAATTGACATTTGAACATGAATAAATATATGAAGAAATAAAGCTAGAAACTCATAATAGATGCAATGAAGGCCAAGTTTGAGTGAAATATCTTCACAATCCTCTGTGATGTCTTTACATCCATCATTATGTGTGTATTTTGGTGTAAATGAGTGGCAGTTCCTCTCTGCAGATGATCAGCATTGTTAGGTGTGACTGGCATCTGTCTGGGTAGAAATACACAATTTACACACTGTGTCTCTTCCTTTTGTTTAAGTAAAAGTAGTTGTTGTTATAAAGGCCAAAAGTAGCCACTGTGAATGGACAGTATGTGAACTCTCCATGTTACCATGTTAAAAGAAAAAAAAGTAACTGGACCTCTTTACTGTGACTGGGCGTGTTTATGCATAATGAGTGATCATAAATTCAATATCTCTGTCACTTGCTTAGTGCAAAAGAGAAGTCAAACAAAGATATTCACACATATAATAAAAATAAAATTAAATGGGGACATATAAAATTAAATTCACACATATAATAAAAAAAAATTAAATGGGGAAAAAAGGACACTATGATTGGTAGGAAACCAGTTACAATTTGAAAGTTAAAATTTGTCATTTTAAGAAAGATATCAAGAAACTTTTGAGAGTGTTAACACACACACACACAAAAAAAACTGTTCAGCATAAAAATGGGTTCTTCGGGATGATATGGTTCTAAATAAAAAATATTACTACATGTAAGGAGCCTAAGGAACCGGACTGGTCTGCATACACCTCAAGACCTGAACACCTGACCCCATCACCCAACGACAGCGCTTGGTCTTACCGATGTTCTTGTTTCTTTTTAAAGATTTAATTTCAAGCATGGCAAAAAAAACATTAAACCCAGTCAACCCAAATGGCTTTGAGCAGGCCAGTTAAGATCTTCTGCTCTAGACTTAATAAATAATTTTTACCGTGTATGAACCCAAACAGTTGAAACCTCAATAATCTTTAGAATGTTATTTTACTGTAGCATTTGAATTTCCACTTACATCATCAGTAAACACCTGTGTTAAATGTGCTAATTCATGCATTAGTGTTACACAATCCTTCCAGAGATCTTAGATCAGGGACACAAAACATTTATCTATACCACAGTTCAGACTAAAACAAAGAGCAGGGCTCGCAAAATTTCAAAATCCCTGGTAGCCCTTCGGGTAGGTACTCTTCAGATTTTGGTAGCCCAAAAATTAATTTAACTAGCACAAATAAAAAAAGACCATAAATGTCAATCAAAAACATTTTCAATACACAAATATCAACGAATACCAAGGAAAGAGTTTTATTTTACTATTTACAGGGTATCTGCAGAATTTTTTAAAATCAATTTAAGGCAATTTATGACTTTTTAAGAGCTGCACAAGTAAAATGAACACGTGGGGTTAGACAATATCTATGGTAACATATTAAGCCAAAAAATGACATGATTTACAATTCAGATAGGTTTTCACAAAAACAAAAGTCTTATAAAATGGTATTTCAGCCTTTAAATCATTTTTATGAAAAGGGATAAGTCAAACATATGAATTATTATATTAATTTAAAACAAATAGTACTGCATAAATTGTTAGAATTTTAGAAGACACATTAACTTCTTTCACAATTACAACTCATTGTGTTTGCTGCGTAAAAACATGGGTCGATATGCACAATTGGGCATTGATCTAAACAACATAGGCTTTTTGGAAATGCAAATTCATTCTCTGCCACGAGGTCGCGCTTTAAGGTCAGCTGAAATATAGAGGTTCCTCCGGTAACGGCTGTACACAGCAAGAGGTACACAGAGCAGCACCGGGCTCATAAACGCCGTCAACGATATGTTTCTGAGGACAGTCGGTTCCCTTCAGAGATGCATTCACATAAAGACATCCTTGCCGTGTTTTGACTTTAAAACGTGCAGCGCTCATATTTATTCAATTACATAATTGCCTTTTGATGTTTAATCCAGCCATATCACGATTCTTACCTTTCCACCCCCGACTGTAAGACTTTTTGAAATTATAATTAAGACTTTTCTTGTACCATTTAACGTATTTAAAACTTTTTAAGGCCTTAAAAACTCATAAATTTAGTTGTATCAAATTTAAAGGGTTACTCCAGACCAAAAGGAAGATTTTGTCATTAATCACTTACCCCCATGTCGTTCCAAACCCGCAAAAGCTTCTTTCATCTTCGGAACACAATTTAAGATATTTTGGATGTAAACCGGGAGGTTTGTGACTGTCCCATTGACTGCCAAGAAAATAACACTATCAAGGCCCAGAAAAGTATGAAAAACATCGTCAAAATAGTCCATCTGCCATCAGTGGTTCAATCTGAACTTTATGAAGCGACGAGAATATTTTTTGTGCGCAAAGAAAATAAAAATAACAACTTTATTTAACAATTCATCTCATCTGCGTCACCGTAGTGCCATTTTGGAGAATATCAGCTGGATGCAAACAGCGAGAATATTTCTGTTCTGTGTCAGCTGCGCCACATGGATACGTCTTTTACGCTTTGATTTGAATGAAAACAGCGTATCTGTGTGGTGCGGCTTGTTGAATAAAGTCGTTATTTTTATTTTCTTTGTGTACGAAAAGTATTCTCGTCGCTTCATAAAAGGCCTTGACAGTGTCATTTACTTGGCAGTCAATGGGACAGACACAAACCTCCCGGTTTTCATCCAAAATATCTTAAATTGTGTTATGAAGACGAATGAAGCTTTTATGGGTTTGGAACGACATGGGGGTAAGTGATTAATGACAAAATTTTCATTTTGGGGTGGAGTATCCCTTTAAGGATCCGGAGAGCCCTATTTAAGGTAACCCGTCGGGCAGGGCGGTGATACATTTTGGTGCCCCGACTGGAAAACATAATAGCCCCGGGACGTCGGACTAGCGATTTTGCGAGCCCTGAAGAGGTCATCGTGCCTTTGCTATTGCGGGTCCTAAACTATGGAATTGATAGTTTTCATGTGACGTCACACCCGTATATGAACGCCCACCTGGCGGGCAAAAGTAAGCTTTGCTCCACTGACCGCCAGCTAGTTTTTACACAGATTGCATCAAGTAATAATGTAGTAAAATGCAGATATTAAAAGGCGAGATTCAGTGGACACCTTATTGGTGATGTATATTTTGTACAGGCAAGAGAATGAAGCCAGAATATAAACGCAACATGCAAAGTTTCACATTAAATGGCTTCCCATAGAAAACCATTATAAGGAAAACACTGAACCGTTAAGTGGATTGCATTCATATTCCAGCCTCATCTGCTTGCCAATGTAAACTATGCATCATTAATGTGGTGATTACTGAATTTGAAAATCTTTTAATATTACTGTTTTAAATATATTAAGGCACTTTAAGTGTTTTTACAATGTTTTGTCGCACTGTTTATGATTGAAATATTGCCACGGGTGCTTAATATGGATTGCAAATGGCCAAAACTTGCATTTTGTTCAGAAATACCTTTGTTTTATTCTTTTGAGAGGTGATCTAAATATCTGCGGCTGGGAAACAGATGAAAAATTGACACGCTTGTGCTGCGGTTCTATGTATGTTTTGCCCTCCAAGTCTTCGAGCCGGTCATGTGACTGAAAACGATCAATAGTCTGCCATTTCGTATTAGATCTGCTCCATCACTACCAATTTCCAAGTCACTGTCGAAAACGAACTTTATTCATATTTTTAATTCAGGAAATATGTTTTTTTTATTTATTTATTTATTTTTTTTTTCACTTTTTACCTTTTCTCTCTGTTTTACCGTATTGACCCGAATATAAGACAATGTTTTTTTTTCTTGGAAATACATCTGAAAAAACGCAGTCATCTTATATTCAGGGTCTAGACTTTGACGTCAATAATAATAGGTGGCGCCAAATACGTGTAAAACGAGTGTGCCATGAAATAAGTAATGTGATGTGTGTTGTAAAGATCGCGAGTGAAAACAAAAGAAAAAGAAAAGCTTACAGCGGCATGAGTCGTGACTGTGATGTTAGCCTGATGGGACCAAACTTCCTCTGTAAGTGATTTTAAAACGTAAGACAGTACCCAGATTTGAAGACTACAATAAGTTTCACTTCTACTTTTAATAAAATTTTGGTAGGCTACTATGAGATGGATAGCCTAATTGTTCTATAATTCAGATGGGCTACCTGTTATTTTTATGATTTATCAAAAAGTGTATATTTTTAAATGTGATTGTTGGTACATTTTACCAGTATTTAACATACTTGCAAAACAAAAATTAAAATAGGAAAAATATGGAATATCAAAATAATTTAAGAAAAAATTTTTTTTTTTTTTTTTTGTTTTTTTTGTTTCTTTCTCAAGATTTGGTTTTCAAAAAGCCTTTTTCCAAAAGGTACATCTGGAAAAAGGGGGGTCGTCTTATATTCGGGTCAATATAGTATTTGTGTTATGTTATATGTGTCGGGTCTCGGGTCTGATCACCTGTTCTTTGCTGTCTGTGTTCAGGTGTTGTGTTGTTGTTGTGTGCGTGGCTTTGTTTTGACAGCTCGCCACGTGCGCATTGTCAGCGTGATTGTTTCCCCGCCCTCCTTGTTTCTCCGCTCGTTAGCTCATCTTGTTTCAAACCGGGTTCTTGTTATCTCATTAGCTTCCCCTTTATAGCTCCCCGTGTTTCTTTTGTCTTTCGACAGTCTTTTGTCAGACTGTTGTGGTTATTCCCATTGCTCTGACTGTCATAGTTTGTATCGCTTTCCTGTCCTGTCCTGTCTTGTCTCGTTCAGGCTCCAGTGCTTGTAGCTGCAAGTGTATTTTCCTGCACCTTTCTGTGCGTTCAGATTCCTGTGGGCTCCCTTCGGCATCCGCCGTCCCTGGGTCTCTACGGACTCCTTAGTGGATTGCTCAGCCTCTCGCTCGGATTAGCGAGCTGCTCTGTCGGCTTCATCTCCACTGCCACTGTCGCAGCTTGTTCCAGCCGCTGCTATCCACCCATCTGTGTGGTAGGAGATTCCACGTCCACACGAGCTGTCCGCAGAAGCGCTCCCCGCCTGTTCTGATTATTTTCTCTTCAATAAAGCCTCTGTTGTACCCGCATCTGAATCCAGCCTGTTCCCTGACAGTATGATGCTTTGTAAAGTACATTGGTCAGCCATGGCTGCATAAATGGTGCTATATAAATAAACTTTGACTTTGCAGTTTTTGTATTATTATTATTATTATTATTATTATTATAATTAATGAGAGAGACAGAGACAAGAGTTAGTGGTTGCCCAAGCGTTCCTCTTTTGTTGTCTTTAATAAACATTGTATTTCATTAGAACACTTTGAATCACAGTAGTCATTAACACATATAAATACTTAAATCAAATCACAGTAAACAAATAAATAGATAATCATATATACAGAAATGTTCCAGATCTTCCACACATCTGGATTTACTCATAAATATCTCAGATCAACTACTCAGGTAAGTATTTCAGGTAAGTAAAACAACACAAACGACTTGGATAAATGATACATGAATGGACTTCTCTGTGACACAAGTATTAAAATTACACAATTACACAAATGATCAATTTAAACAAATTATTAACACATTAAAGCATGTAAACTGTAGTTTGGCATTAAATTTTAATAAATTTAACTAACCTTAACAATGAATGAGAGAGACAGAGACAAGAGTCAGTGGTTGCCCAAGCGGTCCTCTTTTGTTGTCTGAAGATGTGCTGCAGTTGTCACGGTAACTCTACTCTCTCAACTGTCACCCGGAATTCGGAAAATGCAGCTGGACTGTCCAGTGCAATCTCATTCGAACACATTAAAAGTATATACAAAATATATACAAACAATTTAATATGACACAATATTATTATCATCATATTATGACAAACTCTACGCAGCTGGGTGGTCACAATCTCCCCAACAAAATAAAATGTCGTCCCGACATCAATACACTCAAAGTCCTAAACCAGTCCATATCGTTTCACTTCACACTTGTAAAAGTACCAGGTCACATGTTTTTCAATACTTATTTTCAATTTGAATTTTTTTTTTTTTTTTTTATTTATTTTTTTTATTTTTTGCATTCAGTACATACATTCAATAATCACTCATCATGTTCCTGTTTTACAGACAGTCCTTGTTAGCAGATTATCAGCTTTTCTGAATTCAGGTTCAATGAGCTAGTGCCTCAAACAACAGTCCCAGAATCAAGGCACTAAGGAATGTTCATTAAGAATCAAGTCCATACAGGAAACAGTCAAGTTCAAGTGCAACAAATATTTAAAGCCGTTCTTCGAGGTGCTCCAAGGAAAGTTTCAGAACATTCAGTTCATTTAATTTGTCTAGGCCTTTAAACAGTCCATGTTTTTTTTTTTTTTATTATTGTTTTTTTGGCCCAACAACAGTTCATTCTATGAGTGTCATCATCCCTTTGTTGGCAACAGATAAGTGCAATCAATTAGGGCAGTTAGTGTCAATATGATGGCAATTTGTCAGTACAGTTCTGCCATGCCACCTGAGACCTGGTCAAGTGAAAGTTCATTGGGGTTCTTTAATTTGCTGGATAATAGATAAGTGAGGGCTGAGAATAATGAATCTGCATTGGTACCCAAGAATTCATATTTGATGTCCATGTGTGTATGGGGTGTGGATTAAAGTCATTTCTTGCATTTTGTACACTGTAGCATGTAGGAGTTCCAAAGTTTTCATATGTGAACCTCTTTGGTGGTCATCGTTGTCGGACTCTAGATGGCTCCTCTGCAAGATTCCTCCGTGCAGGTAAGTGATGTTCTGGTAATTGTCGTTCTTTAACAGGTAAGTGTTGTTCAGGTAAGTGATGTTCTCCAGCAGGTAAGTGTTGTCCACCAGCAGATAAGTCAACATGTTCTAGTACATCTTGTTCCTGTTCAGCTAGATGTGGCAACACTGTCAACTCAAGCATTTGTTCTGACTGAGCTGATGATTTCTCACTAGTATGTAACAGGTGTGATGTGGTTTCCTTTTCCATCTGATTATGACTATTCGGCTGTGTTCTGAACTGGTAGGGTTCAACTTGCACATAGTACTCGTCATCACTTTCACTGTCATTCTCTGGCTCATATTCCTCCCTTCTCTCAGCAGGTAAAGCTGTGCTTTTCTGTTGGTGTTTTCACTTCAGTGTGGCATTTTCAGTCTGTGTGTTAACCTGAGGTAAGTGATCACAGGGGAGAAGATGATTATGATGCAACACTCTTGATCTGCCTTTGCCCTGCTCTGGTTTCACTTCATAGATTGAAGTATCTTCAGCAGCCTGGCGAATGACAATGTGGACTTCATCCTCCCAGTTTTCCTGGATCCTCTTTTTGAGCCAGATTTTTCACCAGAACTCTGCAGCCTGGAAATAAATGAGTACATCTTACTTTTGGTCATAATTTTTTTTTTATTTCTCTCAGTACACTTCTTTGCATGCTCACTGGCAATCTCATAATCCTCTTGCATACCCTTTGTCCACCTCTCCACATATTCACTGTGGTCGACGGAACCTTTGTCTGGATTGAGGCCAAACAATGCATCAACTAAAAGTCTTGGAGACCGACCGAACATGAGGTAGAAACGTGAGAATCCAGTCACTTTGCTTTTAGTGCAATTGTAGGCAAACACCAGCCTATTCAATTCCTTTTTCCAATTCAATTTCTGTTTCTCTGTGAGAGTTTTGAGCATCTGCAGAATGGTCCGATTGAATCTTTCTACTTGTCCATTTTCTTGCAGATGGTATGGGGTAGTTCTAGAGGCAGTGATGTCGCTGTATTTTTGGAGCTGATCGAAGAGTTGATTTTCGAATTCCCTGCCTTGGTCATGGTGAATTCGCGAGGGGAACCCAAACCTGGTTGTGCGATCAAGACCTTGGTGACCCATCTCATCATGCAGTTCCCTCAAAACAATACTCTTAAACTGAGCAGGCAACACTAGCTGCATTCGTTGGGATGTTTTGCGATGCAGTATGCCGTACTCGTCCAACACCAGCTTGTCCCACCCACGCATTAGACCTCTAACTGTAGGATTGGCTGACCGCCACTGCTTTGAAGAAGGTCTACTTTCTGACTGTAAGTAGTCTATGATTTCTTTGACATTCGTGTCATCTCTTTGTGCTTGCCGGATCTCCTCTTTTGATAATGATTTGTAGGGTTCATCACCAATCTCCATGCATGCTGGCGCACACTGACAGACTAACGTAAGGGGTGGATCTGGGTCATGCTGAACCTCCACAGCTTGTATTGTGGCTCCCATACATTCTGATGAAAGTTCCTCTGTAAATTCTCTCATTGCTGTTTCTATATCAACTGGCATTCTGGATAGTGAATCAGCATCCACATTCTCTTTACCTGGGCGATAGCGAATGGTGAAATGGAAGTCTGCAATTTCAGCAACCCATCTGCATCCAGTGGCATTTTACTTTGCAGAGGACAACACATAAGTGAGGGGATTGTTATCACTGTACACGGTGAAGGTAGGTGCATAATATAGGTAGTCTCGAAACTTTTCTGTTATAGCCCATTTGAGGGCTAGAAACTCCAGCTTTCCACTGTGCAGGTGGTAGTTTCTCTCTGCATTGGTCAATGTTCTTGAACCATAGGCTATCACTATCACTTAGCTTTCCGTTCTGGTTCTGATACAAGGCAGCACCTAGACCTTGGTTGGATGCATCTGTGTGAAGTACGAATGCTTTTGAAAAGTCTGGAAATCCCAATATTGGAGGTTGAATGAGACAATCAATCAGCTTTGACAATGTTTCTTGATGGTACTCTGTCCATTCGATCAGCTTACTGGATGGCACCACGTGACTTTCTGTTGGTTACTACTCTGCAGTTTTTTTTCTTTGTGCTCTCATTTTTCTCGTTGCTCTTCAGAAGGTCGTAAAGGGGTTTATCGAGTCGTGAAAAGTCTTTGATGTACTGGTGATAGTAACTCAGCAGACTTAAAATTTTCCGTAGCTCTCCCACAGTGCTTGGTCTTTTCTCTTTAAGTGCTGTTACAGCAACAGTGTCTGCAGGGTCCATTCTACTGCCTTCTGCAGAAACAATTTGGCCTAAGTAGCGAACCTCATTCTTGAACATATCACACTTTCGCGGTTTCAGCTTTACTCCATGGGCTTGTAAATGTTGCAACACTTTTCTCATCGCTTCAAGATGTCCATCAAATGTCATGCTGAAAACCAGGATGTCATCCAAGTAGGGCACACAAATTTCATCTCTAAGTCCTTTTAAGCACTCTTCCATGAAATGCTGCAGGTGCATTCATGAGGCCAAAGGGAATACGAACCCACTCATACAAGCCACATGGTGTACTGAATGCTGTCAATTGTCTGTTCTATGGAGACCTAAAACCTTGATGGTAAGCTTTGCCCTGATCTAATACAGAAAACCAGGCATTACCTCCTAAACTGTCTAGAATGTCTTGTACTCTCGGGATAGGCTGGCAATCAGGTAGTGTCTTCCTATTGAGGTCTCTATAGTCAATGCACAACCTAAGGCTGCCATCTTTCTTACGAACACATACGATTGGTGAAGAGTAGGGAGAATGGGTTTTCTCTATCCAGCTCTGGGCAGTTAAGTCATGCAGGTAGTCCTTCATTTCCTGATACAGTGGCTTGGGGACTGAAGTGTACATGCGGACAACAGGCATATCGTCAGTTAGAGAGATACTTAGTTGAAGATCTTTGATGCACCAAATAGCTGTGTCTCATTTAGAAGGCTGCGTCCTCTGGAGGTCTCATTCGAAGGGTGCATACTAGGGGTTGCACCAACTAATCGACTAGTCGACTTTAATGCTCTGCCATGATGCTTTAAGCTTGACGTCGACTAGTTGCTGTATAAGAAATCTCTGAAGGACATCCACATTTACGCTCCGTTTCCAAACAGTTAAAATGACAAATAAATACATACTCTGAAAGCGCTCCACAAGACGTGTGATTATATTACTGGATGCTCGAAAATTGAACGAGAATACACGTTTTAAACAGCTTATAGTACAGGTCAGTTAATCGCTGTTCTAATCTAATGTGCTGCTGCTCTGTAACGCACACACAGGCTTCAGACAGTAGTGCTTACATCACGTGCAAATCGCGCGTGCACAGAATCGTTCAGCGTGGAAATATATTGTCAACACTTCTGTAATTTCTCAATAAAATAGCTTAGAAATTGAAAAGTTCAATCAGACATTTCTTAATATCTAAATCCCACAGCTTCACTACTAGTAGAGAGTCGCTGCCAGGTAGAATTAATTCACACACGCAATTGCTCTCACTAATGCATTCATATGAATGTAATCTTTACTGTGCTACTTTATCTGTATCTGATTTAGAACGAGCAGAAATCTGTGAGAAATATACCGACCCAAAGACAAAAGAACTGATAAAAAATGAGCTGTTATAGGAGCAATAGCCATGTGGGCAGCACATTGTCACAGCTCCACACTTATTTGTTCATTAATGACGTCATCAGCGACTAGTCGACTTCGACTCGACTTTCATCACATAAACGTCGACTTTAAAAAATCAGAAGTCGTTCAACCCCTAGTGCATACGTCATCGAGGCTGTCTCATTTCAGAAAAGCAAGTAGGACACTCCGAATGCGACCTTCCTTCACAGGAATTCGGAGGATGCATCGGGTGTATCCTTCACTGCTACAGATAACCCACAATTCTTTGCGTCGCCATAAACAACCGTCGTTAATTTGAAAAATTCCGGCACCGGCAGATGTACACACAAGCGCAGATGTGATGTTTTCAACTTAACTTAAAGTGGCTCCAGTAAAAACGGATAAACTTTGTTCTTAATATCCTCCTCTATTTTCTCTAACAGATGTCTGTTGTACTTATGCTGCAGTTCCTCAAACATTGAGCAAAATAAAACAAGTAAAAACATTTTTTTTAATTACTTTCCAAATTTAGAAATAATTTTCCTTCATTTAAAGTAGTGTGAGAGCGCAACAATGCTCTAAATGTGTTGGCAAATCAACGTGATGCTTCCCGTTTCCTTTTCCGCCTGTCCTACTAAGGCCGTCTCCTTTAATTCTAAGTTGGGGACACTTCGTATACGTTACGCATCCTACAGAGGATGCGACCTCCAGAGGATTCAACCTCCGGAGGACGCAGTCTTCTAAATGAGACACAGCTAATATCGTCATCTGACCTTGAAAATGAATGGCACTCTTCTCGTAGTAGCTGTTTTACTTTATTTTGCTGGTGCAAAGGTAAGTGGCTCACATCAGCAGGTGGGTCCCACAATTCTTCACTGTTACTTTCATTAGCATTGGTGTTTTTTTGAACCTCACTGATCATGGCTGTTGTTGCACAATGTGATACTGGAGTTGGTAGTACAGATTTTATTGATTGCATTGTCCCAAACTCAGTTTTCCCTGCAAGCCTGATATCATGGTCTGTGATATTCTGTATGCTGATCTTGACCACTGGACGACTTCCTTTCTGAAGAGTTACTAGGGTTTCCAGAGGTTCCAGACCATCTGTACACTGTGGGTTTACATGTCGTTCAAACAAAAAAACAGTGTCTTGCTTCATATATGGCATTTTAACTTGACACTGTATCTGCATAATTGTTCGTTTTGGTATGTTCACAAGGTCTTTCATTGTTTTCACCAAATATTCACCCGGATTCTCAGTAGTCACAAGATTAATGAAGGTCTGTATCTTATTTTTCTTCATGCCAGGGAAGGCATACTTGACAATCTTGTGCAAATGTTCTTTACTCACTTTATTATCTTTACTTGCTTCACTCTGTCTCATCACTTGTTCAATCACATTGTAGCCGATGATTGGTTTGGATAACCTTTGATCTTTTAAGACGAGGACAGGAATGACTAACTCTTTTACGCTATCAACAGAGGAAGCCAATTTGAAAGTTATCTCTACCCATCCAACATAAGGCATGCTGGTCCCATTGGCTGCCACAAGCTGCAGGCCATCTGGAGCTTCTGTTGTCTCCGAAATGTCCTTCAATTTCACTTCAGGTATGTACTTGTTTCTCCATTGTTCATCTACAATACATACTTGGGAACCTGTGCCCCATAATGCCTCAGTTTTGTGTCCTTGTAAGTAGCAGGTTACCAGACATTGTTTGCCAATGAGAGAAGTGACAGGTGAGTATTTGTTAACTTGACTTGAAGCTGTTAAAATGTGATCAAGTGGAGACAACTGTTGTGTAGACTGTTGTTCTATATTTTTAAAGTGCTGCTTTGGACGTTGGTGGGACATTCTTACAGTTCGGGTCACTCCCTGTCCCGTGGAGGCAACCCATTTCTGTTTAAACGCGTTCTACTTTGAAATCTTGCACCTCTGGTTCTGCAGCCTGCTGAAAAGTGTTCACTGCTACCACAACAATAACAATGGGTGCATAGTTCCTCTGGTCCCCTTTGCTGGCAGTAAAAACACTGTCTTGTCCTTGAGGGACGTGGCTGTCGAAACTGCTGAGGGTGCTGTGGTAGTGGCGATGTTGCTGTATACTGTCGGGGCGCTGTATTAAACTGTGGTGGGCGAGGCTGTGGGGGGACAGCATATCTTGATGGCTGCGTTGCATACTGTGTTGACATTGGATGTTGCAAGGGCTGCTGTAATGGCATTGAACATGGGCTGCGATGTCATATACTGTTGTTGCGAAACTGAGTTCTGTTGTGATTTAGGGTGGTGGGGCTGCAGTGGATACTGATGTTGTTCATACATTGGGTGACTTATTCCCCATGTTTGGTTTGGCAGCTCTTTATTCTACTCTGCTACCGGCTGGTAACTTCGTGAGAAATCTTGTAGCGGCTGATGAGTCGTCGTCATCACTGGACCCTTGTTACTGACCACAAAACACTGAGAAGCAGGTGAGGGCTGTTGGATTGTTTCTTTAATTTGCATTATCTCATTGCTTAAGCTTTGCAGTTGCGACATCAGGTCAAATTTTGTCTGTTTTGATTGATGTTTTGATTCATTTAATTGTGAGACAGGCTCAGCAACACTGCGTTTGGACTTCCGTTTGTTTTTGTCTTTCTGTTTCATGGGAACATGCAACATTTAATATCTCCAACAACACTTTAAATTGTGGGGTCAGACAGGAATGGCTGGAGGTCACTCTGAATATGGTCATTCTGTAAGCCAGTCAACACGGTATGGAGGAACATGTTTTGAACTAAAGTTGGGTCATATTTTAAGCCAGACTCATCTTCTTGTGAAGCGAACAGAATTTTCTGTCTCAGATCAAGAACGTGAATGAGAAAGCTTTGTGGTGTTTCTTTAGCACGCTGCGCCTCTGCAGTGAGCTGTTTGTATAGTTCTGTTGCATTTTTCTCTTGATAGTGAGAGTGGAGAATTCTTCTTAATGTTGGAAGCGTGAGGTCTGCTTTACCTTCAAGATAACTACGCAACTGAAGTCCAGTTGTGATCGCTTGAATGACTGAATCAATAAGATGCTCAAGGTAGCCTTTATTTAACCCACTCTCTATTTGACGTTTAAGACTTGAAAATGACAATCTGTCCTTCTGACCTGGCTCACCAATGAGGCCTGAAATTTTAAAGTCTTTGTGCCACATTGCTGGTGTGATTTGTCCCTGAAATGCAGATGTAGAGTCACCACGTGCATTGTCAGTCGTTATCTGTCTTCTTGTCATACTCTGTGACACAGCAGGGCTTATATACATGGCAGGCAATGATTCAGATGCATTGCCAAGTTGTCTCAATTGTCTTTGAGCTAAACTTTCTCCTCTTTCAGGTGGTCTTAACTCTGTTCTCAGCTCAGTTCCATTTATATCAGTCATCATCAAATCACTTAATTTCTCATTGATGCTGAGAACCTCGGCCATGCCTCCATCCTCCAGCTCTTCTAATTTTTTTCTTAAGAGATGATTACTGAGGAGGTTTACTAAAGACAGGCGATTTGTGTTTCCAATGTCCTCTGCGGAGATTTTTAAGAATTGGCAGAGTTCAATGAGCTTTTCTCATGTTAGTGTACATAGTCGTTCACCTATTTCTTTGTGAAGGCTCTGAAGTGTATCCATCTCTATCTGCGGTGGCTGACAGTATGAAAGTGGACATTTACCTCACTGACTTGACTTTTGCTGCCTCTAGTAGTCACTGTACCTCAGGCGTATGCACAGCTCAATCAGTTTTGCACTACCACTTCACTCAGCTGCTTCACACTACGGCTTCTAGGTAAGAATGAATGTTACAGGGTGGGGCTCTGCTGATCAAGAAGATGAACCACCCTATAAACATCCCAGCGGTGCCTCCAAAATTTGTAGTACTCTCTTAACAATAATCAACTACTCTTATCGCAGATCAACTACTCAGGTAAGTATTTCAGGTAAGTAAAACAACACAAACGACTTGGATAAATGATACATGAATGGACTTCTCTGTGACACAAGTATTAAAATTACACAATTACACAAATGATCAATTTAAACAAATTATTAACACATTGAAGCATGTAAACTGTAGTTTGGGATTAAATTTTAATAAATTTAACTAATCTTAACAATGAATGAGAGAGACAGAGACAAGAGTTAGTGGTTGCCCAAGCGGTCCTCTTTTGTTGTCTGAAGATGTGCTGCAGTTGTCACGGTAACTCTACTCTCTCAACGGTCACCTGGAATTCGGAAAACGCAGCTGGACTGTCCAGTGCAAACTCATTAGAACACATTAAAGTATATTCAAAATATATACAAAAAATTTAATATTTTTATGTGTTACGTCCTGGACGTATTGTTGGCCAAAGTTTGATGGAGGCCAAAAGTTTGTGCTGGCCTTAATGAGATTTACCAGATTGTACTACCCCAGTCATATAGGGAGCACGTATTAATATATATAGGGGGGGAATATAATATAATATATATAATATAATATATAATATAATATCATATAGGGGGGCAGTCGTGGCCTAATGGATAGAGAGTTGGGCTTGTAACCCGAAGGTCGTGGGTTCGAGTCTCGGGTCCGGCAGGGAATACCACGACTGAGGTGAGACCCTTGAGCAAGGCACCAAACCCCCAACTGCTCCCCGGGTGCCGCAGCATTGGCTGCACACTGCTCCAGGTGTATGTTCACTACTGTGTGTATGCGCTCCTTAAAAGTTGCTCATGAGCATGTGCTTTCAGGACATTTGGGTGTCACAAAGACATTCTGACGTGTGTCCCGCTACTTTTTCTGGCCTGGCTTGAAGTCAGCCGTGTCCAAATTCTGCTGCTCATGTGCTGTCTGTCAATTGGCTGGTAAACCAAATCAGAAGGTTCCCATTGCTCCTTTACAGCCCATACCAATTATGAAAGAACCCTTTGAGCGCTTGTTGGTCGACTGCGTGGGTCCATTACCAAAGTCAAAATCCGGGCATGAGTACATTCTAAGCATCATGTGTACAGCCACACATTTCCCTGAAGCTGTTCCCTTGCGCTCTATCAAGGCACCTGTAATCATCCGAGAGCTGATTAAATTCTGTACCATGTTTGGTTTACCACGAGTCTTGCAAACTGATCAAGGTACAAACTTTACCTCGAGGCTGTTCACTCAGACATTAGCACAGCTCGGAATTAAGCATGTACTCTCGAGCGCATATCACCCGCAATCCCAAGGCGCCGTGGAAAGATTTCACCAAACACTCAAAACAATGTTGCGTGCCTACTGTCTCTCTAGTGGAAGGGACTGGGCAGAAGGCTTGCCATTTTTGATGTTTGCAATCAGAGAAGCGGAGCAGGAGTCTCTTGGTTTCAGTCCTGCAGACCTTGTATTCGGACATACAGTACGTGGTCCTCTTAAAGTGCTAGCTGAACAACTACTGGCCAAAGATGCCTTGCCAGTAACCATCCTTGACTATGTTAGCTCCTTTCGGGAACAGTTACACAGAGCACGTGAACTTGCTCGGGAACATCTGATGATGACGCAAGCAAGGATGAAGAAACGCTTTGATGAGAAAAGTGTCTCTCGTAGTTTCCATCCATCTGAGGAAGTTCTTGTACTTCTTCCCGAACCTGGTTCACCCTTACAAGCTAAATTCTCGGGCCCCTATCAAGTAAAAGAAAAACTCAGTGACACCGACTTTGTGATCAGTACTCCTGATAGGCGACGCAAAACCCGAGTATGTCACATCAATATGTTAAAAAAGTTTGTAAGCAACTCTCAGCCTGCTTCCCCACCTGAACCTGTGTCTCCGGGGCCTGTTGCTATGGTAACTTGCAGCAAAGTGTCAAGTGTTAAAGAAGCTGCTCGAGTTAATCATCAAACTGGTGGAAGGTTGCAAAACTCTGCTGTGTTGGAAAATTTGCCCTCATTCCTTGCTCATTTAAATCCTGACCAGAGTAAGCAGATTATTCAGCTGATGCATCGCTTCGAATCACTGTTCTCTGACGTGCCAGGCAGAACCTCTATTCTAGAGCATGACATTGATGTGGGGCAAGCTAAACCAATTAAACAGCACCCATACAGGGTTAACCCAACTAAGCGTAACATCATGAAAGTTGAAGTGGAGTATATGTTACAGCATGGCCTGGCCCGACATAGTCAAAGTCCTTGGAGCTCCCCTTGCTTGTTAGTTCCCAAGACAGATGGCACATATCGTTTCTGCACAGATTTCCGTAAGATCAATGCAGTTACAAAAGCTGATTCCTTTCCACTCCCCAGAATGGAAGACTGTATCGACAGAGTGGGATCAGCTGAGTTTGTCACGAAGCTAAACTTGTTGAAAGGCTACTGGCAAGTGCCTCTGACTACCTGTGCCTCAGAAATTTCTGCATTTGCCACCCCAGACCACTTCCTACAATATAATGTCCTCGCTTTTGGAATGCGCAATGCACCAGCCACCTTTCAGAGGCTGATGCATATTGTACTCGGAGATGTGCCCAATTGTGATGCCTATCTTGAGGATATTGTGGTCTATACTAAGTCGTGGGAGGACCACATTAAAATATTGGAGATGGTTTTTGAGAGACTGGCACGTGCTTCTCTTACCCTAAACCTTGTTAAGTGTGAGGTGGGAAAAGCCATAGTGACCTACCTGGGGAAGAAGGTAGGCCATGGTTTTGTGAAGCCAGTGGAAGCTAAAATCGAGGCCATTCTAAACTTTCCCAAACCCTGTAACAAACGTGAGCTTCGTAGGTTTCTGGGCATGACAGGTTACTACAGAGGGTTTTGCAAGAATTTCTCATCTGTTGTTGCTCCCCTCACAGACCTACTAAGCACATCAAGAGTTTTTAAGTGGAGCTATGAATGTGACAGAGCTCTTGAAGCCGCAAAGGATCTCTTGTGTAATGCTCCCATGCTGATTGCCCCTAACTTTGACCTACAATTTAAGCTGCAGGTTGACGCTAGCACCTCTGGTGCTGGAGCAGTCTTGATTCAGGAAGATGCTCACGGAATCGAGCATCCTGTATCCTACTTCTCCCGAAAGTTCCTGAAGCACCAGCAGGCCTATAGCACCATCGAAAAAGAAGCCCTGGCCTTACTATGGGCCCTGCAGCATTTTGAAGTTTACCTTGGGAGTAGTGCCATCCCAGTAATTGTGTATACAGACCATAACCCTCTGACTTTCCTTTCCAGCATGTCCTCTTCTAACCAGCGATTGATGCGCTGGGCCCTCAAATTACAAGACTACAATATCGAAATCTGGCACATCAAAGGCACTGATAACATTGTGGCTGATGCGCTCTCCAGAACTGGGGACATGGAAGTTTAAGAGGTGTATTATTAGTCGTATACCTTAAAAGAGTGTGTAAGCAGACACTGTATTTTGATGGTTGGTCTGTTTTCTTAAGGGTGGGGGTGTTACGTCCTGGACGTATTGTTCTTATTTTCTTGTACGAATGTGTGGGTGTGGTTGTATGCCCTGGGTTGTGCTTGGTGTGTCTCTCTCTCTCCTGCTCTCACTCTGTTCCCTCTCAGGCTGAATCCCCATCACCTGGTGCTCGTTATCAGAGCGTGCCTGTGACTGAGAGTGGAGTATATGATGGCAGTCCAGTGTTTGCTGCGAGAAGACACACTTCTCCCCTGCTCCAGACTGAACACCTTGGTGGATTGTTGTCTGTTCCCCGATTTTGTGTTGTGCATTAGCAAGTGGCTAATAGTGCTTCTGTGGTGAGCTGTGACTTAAGATAATACCTGACCCTGTTTTTGCTTTGTTGAAAGCCCTAAGACAAGTAGAAGATAATATATTCTTTTTCTGTATATTGGTGTGAGTTAGAAGGGAAGCTGTAGGGAGAGAGTGCCTTTTTCTTTGTATACTACTTTCATCCCTGTTTTTGGTTCAGTTAAGGAGTTGAGGGAAGTTTTATGTTGTTTATTTCCCTTTTTCTTTGGGCATTTGAGGTAAGTTAGCGGCTCCTAAATCAGTTAGCTAATGGTTTTGTTTGTTATTTTAGGCCTTGCTCTCTCTTGAGCCATCGCTCCCTATCTCCTTATGTTAAATTTCCTGTCCTTTCTTTTTGTAAATAAAACTCAATTTGTAAATATCTGGATTGGAGTTGTCTTCACTCTGGGACAGGGGACTGAAGTGTGTTCTTGCCAGTTTCTTTCTAATTTTATGCGTTTTTCTTTGCTACTTCCCCTCGTGAACCCCTAGTCGGGAGGGGAATGTAACATTATGACACAAACTCTACGCAGCAGGGTGGTCACAATAATAATTACTGAAATAGCCAAACCCATTATTTAGAAGGGTGTGTCCTACTTCTGGCCAAATGTATATTTTCTAGGCATGCATGCAAAACATTTTGCTGCTGCAACAATGCAGTTTTTAAGGCCAATTCACACCGCACCAACAAATGTCGACAGATGGCAACACACATGACAGATCAGTGTGTTATGGCGATAGATCAGTGTGTTACCCCTGTCGGCATCTGTTAGCATCTATCAGATATCGTTTTTGCCGTAGATGCTAAATCAGCATTTGTGAATTGGCCTAAAGATACATAAAGCTGAACCTATACACTTCCAAAAAAGCGTGTTTTAAAGAACTATCATTTTTTAACTTCACCATTATTAACAAAGTTACAAATGTTAAAAGGGGTAGTTCACCCAGAAATGAAAATTCTGTCATTAATTACTCACCCTCATGTCGTTTCAAACCGCAAGACCTACGTTCATCTTCTGAACACAAATTAAGATATTTTTGATGAAATCCGAGAGCTTTCTGACCCTCCATAGACAGCAATGTAACTGAAATGTTCCCAGGCCCAGAAACGTAGTAAGAATATTGTTGTGGTACTCTCGATAATGGCAGAGGACAGTGACCATTATCACTGAAGAATTGTGTAAATTGGGTAAAACAGAACTGAAGGAAGTGAAGAATTGTTGAATAAAGTCGTTATTTTTGCTTTCTTTGTACACAAAAAGTATTCTTGTAGCTTCGTAAAATTACGGTTGAACCACTGATGTCACATGGACTATTTTAACTCTGTTACTATGTTTCTGGGCCTGGGAACATTTCAGTTACATTGCTGTCTATGGAGGGCCAGAAAGCTCTTGGATTTCATCAAAATATCTTAATTTTTGTTCTGAAGATGAACGAAAGTCTTACGGGTTTGGAACAACAGAAGGGTGAGTAATTAATGACAGAATTTTCATTTTGGGGTGAACTATCCCTTTAAAGGGGTCACTGGATGCAAAATTCACTTATACATGTTGTTTGAACATAAATGTGTGTTGGCAGTGTGCGTACCTTATAATGATAAAAATCCACCCAGTGTTTCTTTTTAAATCCCCAATAATAATGATCACTTTCTCAGATCAGGCAGTTCTCAGATTCTTAGCAGAGTGGCGTAGTTCTAGACTATTGACTGACAAGGCCGTTTTAACGTAGACCCACCCTGAGTGAGCTGGAAACAATCCGCCATTGTTTTGACGCTGGAGCAGGGGTAAACAAGATTGTCTCCTAAGCGATTGACATGTTTTGTTGTTGGATGTAATAATGAACATAGCAGTCATCCTTTAGTCCCAACATCTGACCCGCTGAAGACTAGGGTTGGGAATCGGAAATCGATTGTCAAATTAAAATTTCGGATACTTGTTGTCAAATTAAAATTTCGGATACTTGTTGTCAAATTAAAATTTCGATTCCGCCTATCGATTCCTATGTGCTTTTTTTTCTTCATCTGTGAGGACCGGTGTGACCTAGCGATCTGCCAGGACCTTGCTCGTTAATCTAAGCACTCCAAAGTTTTGCTACATTTGCGATCAGAAGCTAAAAAAGCTAAGTATAATATCTGTGATGGCTAAACATGTTGCAAGAGAGGGTGGCTGCGGGTCCTTCAAAAGTCTTAAAATGTCTTAAATAAAATTTTCCTAATAAAAGGCCTTAAAAAGTCTTAAAATGTCTTAAATTTAGATTCGATGGGTCTTAAATATTTTCGGTCCCAATTCCGCAAACATTTCTCCAGTCTGACGGACCTGTGACTGTTTACAATCATTGGTCAGACAGATTTTTCCCCGCTGTAGTTACTGCATGCTACAGTTAGCTGACCAGCTTCCTAGATAGTTTAAAATGGGTTAAATGAAGTTTACTGAAAAATGGCTTGAGAATTTTACTTGCCCGACCGGACAAATAGCCTATGTGACCAAAAAAAAAAAAAAAACAGTGAAGCATCGAAATGCAAGAATGATTCTTCTGATTTTATTACATTCAACGTAAACAGCGATTGATAGTGGATACTGTATTTCTGGTATCAAGGTCGCGCTGTTTAGGCTCGCGCTGCCTGTTTCTTTGTAAGAGACTTTTATGGAGAAATCAAATCAATGACTATGAAATGAGCAAAAGAGCTGAACAGGACACATAAAGAAACTCGCAGAAGAAACATACGGAGGCAAAATTTCATAATGTTGAGTTTTTTTTTTATAACTTAATGTAGTTAAGCAACATACCATGACAAGGGAGCTAATCTCCAAGCAGCACACAGCGGTGTTTTTTACTGAATGATTCAGCGAACGGTTGAATGAATGACTCAATAATAACTCACTCATTAAGTGACTTACTGCCACCTACTGACGGGGTTAGTATGTTTAAAAGTGTGTTGTTTGCATGTATTTGTATGTTAAAATATGTATTTTCTATGTTATGTGTTGCTATGTTGTTTCTATGTGTCTTTGCCATATCATGATATGCAACTGCATTCATCTTGTTTCATTTTGTTTTTGGACTGGGCAAATGTCTACTGTCCAACTTAATTATTTGTGCTGACCGTTTGTGACTATGTGAAATGACTGTCCATTGTGTTCCTGCTTTGGTAAAGCGTCCTTGAGCCTGGGAAAGGCGCTATATAAATTAAACATAATAATAATATTATTATTATTATTATTATTATTATGTATCCCCCTCCCAACATTTCTTATTTGTATATTCAAAATTGCATTTCAAACATTAATCTCATAACATTATTTATTGCAGTTGTAATTGTGCAATGTAAATTAATTTGTTTGATTACAGCCTAGTGTAAATTTAATCTATTGATCAATTGTAAGAATTTGACATGAAATATGATGCATACATTTAATAAGGTTTAAAAAATTGCCTAAATAACATCCTGAGGTTAATATAAAAAATATGCAGATAAATGTAAAAGCTAATAGAACACAGATAAAATATTGCTTCAGAATAAATTGTTTACATTACTAGAAATCTCGGTCTTGCGGTGCTTTTGTGGGGATATTTTGTATGGGATATTGTCTGCTGATGTGAAAAGTTTGCTGTATATCATAATAATAAATAGCATTTTTGACAGCAATATATGTTTTACATTAAAAAAAATAAATAAATATTACATTATACGCATGTAAAATAATGTGATTTCCATCAGAAGTTTGGTCTTAAATTTCATATAAGGTGGCATTAAAAAGGTCTTAAAAAGTCTTAAATTTAACTTGTTCATATCTGTAGACATCCTGCAAGAGAGGTGTCACCACCAACATGACATTAATTTAATAGATCGTTATAGATCGCAAACATGATTCAAACACCAACGTGATTCTATTCCTAAATTAAAATGATTCATCTGTTTCATTCCTCAACCTTTGACATGTGCGATCACAATGTTGTGATCACTTGGTTCGTCACTGCAGCGTACGATTACACCAGTGTGATTTGAACATTAAAATCTGCGTTCTCGCTGCCGCTGACCTGAAGAGAACAGCTGTCATCTGTCATGAATGAAACAGCTTCACAGTCTTTTCAACCACACAGTATCATTGTTTCTGTGTTACAAACATTCAAATCACAGAAGCACTGTTATAAAAGTTTATAGTTCAGATATAAACTCTGATATGTACGGTAGCGATTAAAATAGAGTAAATCTCCTTTTGAAAGTAATTTGACACTTCAAATGAAGATTAATCGATTACATTGTTACACCGGTAGGTGGCGAAAAGGGTCTGTTAAAATGTATTTGTCTTTGAAACATACAAGAGATTCGTTCAAGGACGCTGATTCATACAGTTATGAAACAAGTATATCTTGAGTGAGTCATTCATAAATTACATGTGATTTTGTTTAGTTGTCTAATATTTTTTTCTTCAGAATCATGAGAGAACCACAACTTCCATTGGGAAAAAAAAAAAAAAAAAATCAATTTATCCAGAATCATGCAGTTCTATTTTGCACACAAACAGCTCTTAAAGAATCCAGTTTTTATGTAGCCTGTTGATTTTTGTTCATGGTATTCAGCTCCAATAAATGGTTTGCAAAAAAGACACACAGGATAAATGTTTGATATCATTATTTAATCACATTGGAATCGAAACTGGGAATCGAAAAGAATCGTAATCGATAAGCAGAATCGGAATCGAAATCGATAAAATTCAAACGATACCCAACCCTACTGAAGACGCAGTGGATTACGTTTGTTTTTGAAGGGAATGCGCCTGATCTAACCAAATGCGTTTATGTTCGCGCGAATCATTCATGACCCAGCTTCACCTACAGAATAAATGAGTATAAGGTTTTTTATGAATCTATGCAAATTGCCTTTCCTAATAATGTGCTAGTTAGCAAGTTCCGCGGCTAAAGTAAACAGTCTCATGAGAAAGGCTTGTCACCCCATGGAAGAGAGGGGCAAGGTGTGCAGAGCTCATTAGCATTTAAAGGGACATGCACCGAAATGGATCGCAGTCAACGGAGCTGTTTTTGACAAGGTAAAAAGCGTGTTGTTTTACACTACCACTGAGAAATTTTAACCAAAGTATGTTATAGACTTTTCATTAAGACCCTAAAGAATCATATCATCTTTAAACTCTATTTATATACCAGAGAGACAGACAGAAAGTTCACTGAGTTCAGCTGAAGAATCATGATCTTTCCCACCAATGGCAGAACCCAGTCAGATCAGAGAGGGGGCTGTGGAAAGAGTGTGTTTTAATCTGTTACAGGGTTCTGTTGCATTTTATTTGAAATGTTTACTAAGTGAATGACAGCAGGACCAGTATTTCAGGTGAAATTGATGCAAACATCAGCTATTTTATCAATGACTCATGACATGATTAAACCGATTACAAATTGTAGGATCTCTGTTACTGTGAGACAGGTCACCACGTGAGATATTGAGCCATCGAATCAACTCAGTCAAGAAGAATCTAAAGATACCCCCCCCATTCATCACGAGGACTAAAACTAATCACACTATCACGTGACGTCAATATTCTGAGTGGTTTCCTGTCAGTGCTTTTCTTATCTACTCAAGAAGGAACAATGACTAACTCAATCAGGGAAACAACAAAGATCTCTTTGTATCAAGGAGCACCTCGTGATCAGGCAATGTATGGACTTATAGTACAGCCAACGGACATGATGAAATTAACTTATGACCTCAGGCCTGCAAACACGGGATCTGCAACTGACTGTCTCATGACTCGCTTCCTGCCCTTCTGTGCTTCCAATTCACACTCACACTTCTTCAACAATGGACAGAAAAGTGTTACCTAAATGATTTCAAGTATTGGAGCAATATACACACAAATAACATGCTTGATGTCATATATATGCTTGGTGTGTTTTATATAAGCGGTGAATTCTAATCTTTGACTTATAACCCTTTTTGTTTAGCAGGAAAAGCTATTAACGTGTGTGAGATATGTTAAGTTTAGTTCCGTATGAATGATCATGATAATTCCAAATCATTGGTGAATGAAATGGTGATATAATAAACAGTAAGCATGTGATAATACTTTTATAAGAAGTTATTAAAACTGGCAGAAATATTCCGCCATGTGAAAGATTACATATTAGGTTAATTTGTGTTCAAAGAGGAACAGTACGGGGCAGGGCTCCGCCCTACAGGGACAATTAGATTGGATTACTCGCCGTGGGACGGACAAAAATCAGCCCGCTTTAAGAACCAGGGACATACAACCCTCCTGCGCTCTTGGCTTGCAGCTTACTCTCACTCGAATTTTGGCCCTTTTGCCTTCGTCTGATCGTGCACCCACTTGCGCTCACAGCCGTAACATCAAGCGATTGGGTCATTCAAGAACTCAAACACTCCATCACACTTCTGACTGAAGACACTTTTAGAAGAGAAGCCATGCAAAGAAATCTGAGAAGGATTTCCAGCGCATCATCACGTCACAAAGAAACCAACCAATCACCGGAGGACAACCCCAGAAACGTGTCAGACAATGACCGCATCAGCAGCCGGGATTCTCTCAAGCAGCCATCCAGTAAACCAGCCGCTGTCATCGGTCAACTCAAACACAGGTTTTAATAAAATCTCCATATCTCTTGCTGAACTGGTTGAATTAATCTAAAGCCTTAACGATAAGCTAGAAGTTCTCTGCTTTTGTGATCTTCCTCAGGTTGAATTTAACGAACAAGTGCTAGACTTAGGACTTTCTTCAAATCGCAAAAACTCATTTTCCTGAACCGTGTGTATGTGTGTGTGTTTTAGTTTAGTTTACTGTACAGTAGAATAGCAAATAAACATCTGTGTCATTTATAAAGAAACAAGCGTAAGTGATATGATAGTTCACATTGTGTGTTATCCCGATGTTAAAGACGCAGTCTAAGCGTTAGCATAAAGCTAATATAACATGCGGTGCATGTATCTCTAACCAAAGGGTCAGAGAAGCTGAATGCAATTGAGTGACGTCTGAAGCGGGTTTCATCTGCAACTGACCGGGTTCATTTGATGTACATGTATATGAGTTCCTTGGTGAGTTAATGTGTTTTTTTTCTTTATTGATTATTTCGATACAGTCTGAATTAATTGTTTTATCAAATGTTCAATGAAAAAAAAAAGATATACAAGAGAGTACACAAAAATTAGGAAAAATTTCTTTATTGTTAAAGAGACATAATACATAGAAAGACAGTTTATCATCACACAGAGTATGTAAATGAATGTTTAATGATGTGTTTTAGTTGGAATTATGCTTACTGATGTGTATTTGTTATCAAATACTAATTTTTGTTGTTTTGGTGGCCTTGTGTCCTCAAGGCCAGGTTTTTTTGTTTTGTTTTCTGATCTTGTTCCATGTGAGTTCCCTTGCTGGATTTGCCCCGGATGAATCGACTGAAGTGTGAATTATTCCCGAACCGTCTCAACTCTTCTTTTACCTGCGATGGTGGAGTTGGACTGGCGAGCCACCGTTAAACGAATCCTTTGAAACCCTTTGCGTGAATTTTCCTGTTTGGAGAGACACAGAAACTGAACTTGCTCACCTTTAACTGGTAGGAGTGAAATTGCATTGCTCGTTTGTCCTGATCTGGAGTGGAGCCTAAAGACTGAGATTAACATCAATTAATTGACCTTTGGGACTAAATTTATAAACTGATCTTTGACTCCTCAGAGTTATTTCTTGTCAGTTCATTGAGGAAATTGAGGACTTTGGGAAATTTGGGTATTTCATTTAGAGAAATTGTCGTTCTGTTTTATTTGTTTTATTACCCTTTTTTATGTCTGTGTTGATTATATGGGTTAAAGGTTTAAAGGTTGACTAAAATAAGATCTCATTCAAAACAAACCTAAGAACAGGTCACTTTAGAGAAGAGAGAAAGAAAAAAAAAAAAAAAAGTCAATTAGACATTTCGGTACCACATGTTTTAAGCAGTTTCCACATTAGCTTGAATTATCAACTAAAAGATAAAAGGAAGGAGAAATATCAACCAACAAAGGGAAACAGTTATAAACCCTGTAAGGAAAAAAGAGGGGTATAAATATCAATACTGAGTACGAACATTTCTGAGTCTTTGAATTGAATTTCTGTGAATGTAAATTTATTTTCTACTAGTCACTGTTATCAGTGACACGGTTACACATATATACACACACACACACTGGTGCATCTCAATAAATTAGAATGTCGTGGAAAAGTTCATTTCAGTATTTCAACTCAAATTGTGAAACTCGTGTATTAAATAAATTCAATGCACACAGACTGAAGTAGTTTAAGTCTTTGGTTCTTTTAATTGTGATGATTTTGGCTCACATTTAACAAAAACCCACCAATTCACTATCTCAACAAATTAGAATATGGTGACATGCCAATCAGCTAATCAACTCAAAACACCTGCAAAGGTTTCCTGGGCCTTCAAAATGGTTTCTCAGTTTGGTTCACTAGGCTACACAATCATGGGGAAGACTGCTGATCTGACAGTTGTCCAGAAGACAATCATTGACACCCTTCACAAGGAGGGTAAGCCACAAACATTCATTGCCAAAGAAGCTGGCTGTTCACAGAGTGCTGTATCCAAGCATGTTAACAGAAAGTTGAGTGGAAGGAAAAAGTGTGGAAGAAAAAGATGCACAACCAACCGAGAGAACCGCAGTCTTATGAGGATTGTCAAGCAAAATCGATTCAAGAATTTGGGTGAACTTCACAAGGAATGGACTGAGGCTGGGGTCAAGGCATCAAGAGCCACCACACACAGACGTGTCAAGGAATTTGGCTACATTTGTCGTATTCCTCTTGTTAAGCCACTCCTGAACCACAGACAACGTCAGAGGCGTCTTATCTGGGCTAAGGAGAAGAACTGGACTGTTGCCCAGTGGTCCAAAGTCCTCTTTTCAGATGAGAGCAAGTTTTGTATTTCATTTGGAAACCAAGGTCCTAGAGTCTGGAGGAAGGGTGGAGAAGCTCATAGCCCAAGTTGCTTGAAGTCCAGTGTTAAGTTTCCACAGTCCGTGATGATTTGGGGTGCAATGTCATCTGCTGGTGTTGGTCCATTGTGTTTTTTTTGAAAACCAAAGTCACTGCACCCGTTTACCAAGAAATTTTGGAGCACTTCATGCTTCCTTCTGCTGACCAGCTTTTTAAAGATGCTGATTTCATTTTCCAGCAGGATTTGGCACCTGCTCACACTGCCAAAAGCACCAAAAGTTGGTTAAATGACCATGGTATTGGTGTGCTTGATTGGCCAGTAAACTCACCAGACCTGAACCCCATAGAGAATCTATGGGGTATTGTCAAGAGGAAAATGAGAAACAAGAGACCAAAAAATGCAGATGAGCTGAAGGCCACTGTCAAAGAAACCTGGGTTTCCATACCATCTCAGCAGTGCCACAAACTGATCACCTCCATGCCACGCCGAATTGAGGCAGTAATTAAAGCAAAAGGAGCCCCTACCAAGTATTGAGTACATATACAGTAAATGAACATACTTTCCAGAAGGCCAACAATTCACTAAAAACGTTTTTTTTATTGGTCTTATGAAGTATTCTAATTTGTTGAGATAGTGAATTGGTGGGTTTGTTAAATGTGAGCCAAAAATCACCACAATTAAAATAACCAAAGACTTAAACTACTTCAGTCTGTGCATTAAATTTATTTAATACACAAGTTTCGCAGTTTGAGTTGAATTATTGAAATAAATGAACTTTTCCACAACATTCTAATTTATTGAGGCATTTATATATATATATATATATATATATATATATATATATATATATATATATATATATATATATATATATATATATATATATTTTCTGTGTGGTCAGTTCACAGCAGTGATAGAAATTAATCTTTTCCAATATGTTGAAATTGATTTTTACCTTTTATGGGCTTTTTTTTGCCCATAAAAGGGGTGTGTGTGTGTGTATGTATATATATATATATATATATATATATATATATATATATATTCATGTCTACTACACTAAGTGCAAATAGCTATAGATTCTATTTACACCTAACATTAGTTGGATTTTCTGCTATTTATACTAACTGCAAATAGTGGCAATTATCTGCACCTCAGTATTGTAGTACATTATAAAACAGTATGTATTAACATATTGAGTGTAAATTATAATTTTAATTCAAATTATTAAATGGATGTCACCTTATAGGACAATAAATCCCTCCCTACACCTACCCTAAGCCTACCTGATACTTTAAGTTCAACTTTTAGATTATTCCCTTCAGTATTATTGAAAATACATGCCTTTTCAACATGATATCTGATTTGAAAAGGTAAGGAAAAAAGTTCGGCAAAACGCGGATTCGAACCCCGGTCGATCGTGTCAAAAACATACTTTACCATCTGCGCCATTAGAGTCAAGTCAAGTCAAGTCAAGTCACCTTTATTTATATAGCGCTTTTAACAATACAGATTGTGTCAAAGCACTTAACAGTATCAAATTGGAGGATAGAGTGTCAGTAATGTATAATAATAAGATTAAACACTCAATTTTCAGTTAAAGGCATATCATTATTGAATTCAGAGATGTCATTTTCTAGCTCAGTTTAGTTTAAATAGTATCTATGAAATCAAATTGACGATAATCGCTAGAAATTAAGTGTCCCCAACTGAGCAAGCCAGAGGCGACAGTGGCAAGGAACCAAAACTCCCTCTGTGACAGAATGGAGAAAAAAAACCTTGGGAGAAACCAGGCTCAGTTGGGGGGCCAGTTCTCCTCTGGCCAGGATATTGTTTATTTATTTATTTTTTTTACTTATTGTTTTAATTAAATTTTAAATGTATAAATGTATTATATTTCTATTTTTATATTGTTGCAATTTCTAACAATAATAGTATTATGTAGTTAGGTATTTTATTATATTTTTTGTTATTTTGTTAATTTTTAGTTTTATTGTATTTAAGTCGAGGTCTTCACTGGGGATATGTCCCCAGGGCTCATCCAGGTGTCCGGCCTCCGCCGATGATCAGGGCGGATCATCGCCGATGATCAGGGCGGAAATACGACTTAAAAACATTTATACATTTAAAATTTAATTAAGACATCATCTCCCGGCGCCGATCCACCATCTGATCCGGACACGGACTGAGAAACAGAATAAGAAAGAAACAGATAAATATTAGCGTAGATGCCATTCTTCTTACGATGTAACGAGTATATCGTGTGTTATGAGGAGTGTTCCCGGTTCCGGTTGATCTAATTAATGCAGCCTAACAGTCCTTTAACGGATTTGAATAATAGAAGTGTATTAGTGTGTTATGTGTATGCCAGGTTAAAGAAATGTGTCTTTAATCTAGATTTAAACTGACAGAGTGTGTCTGCCTCCCGAACAGTATTAGGTAGATTGTTCCAGAGTTTGGGCGCTAAATAGGAAAAGGATCTGCCGCCCGCAGTCGATTTTGATATTCTAGGTATGAACGGCCAGAGTTTTGAGAATGCAGAGGATGTGGAGGACTATAATGTGATAAGAGCTCACTCAAGTACTGAGGAGCTAAGCCATTCAGGGCTTAATAAGTAATTAACAAGATTTTAAAATCTATACAATGTTTGATAGGGAGCTAGTGCAGTGTTGACAGAACCGGTCTAATATGGTCATACTTCCTGGTTCTAGTAAGGACTCTAGCTGCTGCATTTTGGACCAACTGTAGTTTATTGATCAAGCGTGCAGAACAACCACCCAGTAAAGCATTACAATAGTCTAACCTTGAGGTCATAAACGCATGAATTAGCATCTCTGCATTTGACGTTGAGAGCATAGGTCGCAATTTAGATATGTTTTTGAGATGGAAAAACGCAGTTTTACAGATACTAGAAACATGGCTTTTAAATGGTTTTTAGGTCCGATAATTAACACCTCTGTTTTTTTCAGAATTTAGCAGTAAGAAGTTACTCGTCATCCAGTTTTTTATATCGACTATGCATTCCGTTAGTTTCTCAATTTGGTGTGTTTCACCGGGCCGTGAAGAAATATAGAGCTGAGTATCATCAACATAACAGTGAAAGCTAACACCATGTCTCCTGATAATATCTCCCAAGGGTAACATGTAAAGCGTGAAAAGTAACGGCCCTAGTACTGAGCCTTGAGGTACTCCATACTGCACTTGTGATCGATATGATACCTCATCATTTACTGCTACGAACTGATGGCGGTCAGATAAGTACTATTTGAACCATGCTAGGGCACTTCCACTAATGCCAACAAAGTTTTCTAGTCTATTCAAAAGAATGTTGTGGTCGAAAGTGTCGAACGCAGCGCTAAGATCCAGTAGAACTAATAAAGAGATACAACCACGATCGGATGATAGAAGCAGGTCATTTGTAACTCTAATGAGAGCAGTCTCAGTACTATGATACGGTCTAAATCCTGACTGGAATTCCTCACAGATACCATTTTTCTCTAAGAAGGAATATAATTGTGAGGATACTACCTTTTCTAGTATCTTTGACAGAAAAGGGAGATTTTGAGATCGGTCTGTAATTAACTAGATCTTTGGGGTCAAGTTGTGGTTTTTTAATGAGAGGCTTAATAACAGCCAATTTGAAATTTTTGGGGACATATCTGAATGACAATGATGAATTATTAATAGCCAAAAGAGGATCTATGACTTCTGGAAGCAACTCTTTTAGTAGTTTAGATGGAATCGGGTCTAACATACATATTGTTGGTTTAGATGATTTAACAAGTTTATACAATTCTTCCTCTCCTATAGTAGAGAATGAGTGGAATTGTTCCTCAGGGGATCTATAGTGCACTGTCTGATGTGATACTGTAGCTGACGGCTGCATGGTTACAATTTTATCTCTGATAGTATCGATCTTGGAAGTAAAGTAGTTCATAAAGTCATTACAGCTGTGCTCTTGGGAAATGCCAACACCAGTTGATGTTTTATTTTTCGTTAATTTAGTGACTGTATTGAATAAATACCGGGGTTTATGTTTGTTTTCTTCTAGAAGTGACGAAAAGTAATCAGATCTAGCAGTTTTTAATGCTTTTCTGTAGAATAGGGTACTTTCCTGCCAAGCTATATGAAATACCTCTAGTTTTGTTTTCCTCCAGCTGTGCTCCATTTTCCGGGCTGTTCTCTTTAGGGTGCGAGTGTGCTCATTATACCACGGAGTCAGACTGTTTTCTTTGATTTTCCTTAAGCGTAAAGGAGCAACTATATCTAAAGTGCTAGAAAAGAGAGAGTCCATAGTTTCTGTTACATCATCAAGTTTTTCTGCGCTGTTGGATATGCTGAGGAATTGAGATAAATCAGGAAGATTACTTAC
Organism: Spinibarbus caldwelli; assembly: GCA_039654775.1. Lineage (NCBI taxonomy): Eukaryota > Metazoa > Chordata > Actinopteri > Cypriniformes > Cyprinidae > Spinibarbus > Spinibarbus caldwelli. Next base: position 115,224 of record JBCAMP010000211.1, on the reverse strand, counting down.
AAAGTAGTCTTTTGTGGTAGAAGTGATGGTTCTACCATACTTGTAACAAGGAGTAGAATTTACAGTTTTAGCTATATGGAGTTAACACAAGACTAGATAATGATCTGAGATATTATCGCTTTGCTGCAGAATTTCAGCACCACTAATATAAATTCCATGTGACAGTATTAAATCTAGAGTATGATTTCGACAATGAGTAGGTCCTGAAACATGTTGTCTAACCCCAATAGAGTTCAGAATGTCTATGAATGCTGATCCTAATGCATCTTTTTCATTATCGACATGGATATTAAAATCACCAACAATTAAGACTTTATCTGCAGCCAGTACTAACTCAGATAGAAAATCAGAAAATTCTTTAATAAAGTCTGTGTGGTGTCCTGGTGGCCTGTACACAGTAGCCAGTACAAACATCACAGGGGATTTATCACTAGCACGTGTTTCTCTAGATAATGTTAAACACAGCATCATAACTTCAAACGAGTTATACTTAAAGCCTGCCCTCTGAGAAATACTGAGAATATTGCTATAAATTGTAGAAACACCTCCCCCTTTACCTTTTCGACGTGGCTCATTTTTATAGCAGTAATCTTGGGGAGTAGACTCATTTAAAGTAATGTATTCATCTGGTTTTAGCCATGTTTCTGTCAAACAAAGCACATCTAGTTTATGGTCAGTGATCATATCATTTACAAATAGTGTTTTTGTAGAAAGGGACCTGATATTCAGTAAGCCAAGTTTTATCAATTGTTTCTCTGTATTGTAAACATTTTTTATTTGTTGAACATCAATTAAATTGTTACTATTACTTTGGTTTGGACGTTTTCTGTATTTTCTAGTACGGGGAACAGACACAGTCTCTATAATGTGATATCTAGGTGAAGGAGTCTCTATGTGCTGAGAATTAACTAACTTCTGTGACGTGAGGCGCCTAGCAGACGGTCGGTTTAGCCAGTCTGTCTGCTTCCTGACCTGGGCCCTAGTTAGTCAAGTACGAACTCTAAGACTATGTGCCATATTTCTAGAGAGAAAAGCGGCACCACCCCAGGAGGGATGAAGACCATCTCTTTTCAACTGGTCAGGTCTGCCCCAAAAACTCGTCCAATTGTCTATAAAGTCTATGTTATTCTGCGGGCACCACTTAGACATCCAGCCATTGAGTGACGACAGTCTGCTATGAATCTCATCATCCTGGTAAGCAGGGAGGGGCCCAGAGCATATTACAGTGTCTGACATCGTACTTGCAAGTTCACACACCTCTTTAACATTATTTTTAGTGATCTCCGACTGGCGAAGTCGAATATCATTAGCGCCGACATGGGTAACAATCTTACTGAATTTACGTTTAGCATTAGCCAGCACTTTTAAATTTGCCAAGATGTCAGGCGCTCTGGCTCCCGGTAAACATTGGACTATGGTGGCTGGTGTCTCTATTTTCACGTTCCGTACAATAGAATCGCCAATTACTAGAGCACTTTCATCAAGTTTCTCAGTGGGTGTGTCACTGAGTGGGGAGAACCTGTTTGATGTTTTGATCGGAACGGAAGAGCGGTGTTTTGACCCGCGACTAGGCCGCCTTACAGTCACCCAGTTGCCCTGCTGCATGGGCTCTAATGCTGGAACCGAACAATGTACAGGGCTCCCTGAGCTAATCGCATCCAAAGCAGTATCTACAGCCCTCACATTCTTACTATCTTAAATAAAGTTTGGATGCGTGTCTCTAGTTCTAAAACCTTCTCTGTCAGCCTAACTATTTCCCTGCATTTATCACGTGAATCCCTCGCTGCTGACAGAGACAGATAAACTGTACATATGGCAAGCAGTGCAAACAACAATAGCAGGAGAAGAAGCCATTACTCACCGTGATTGATGAATGATACCAACTTAACTTACCACTATTGTTTGATGAACTTGTGAAAAACGGAGCGAGAGAGAAATGAAAACGGAGGGAGAAAAAAGAAAACGATAATAGGCGTGAATAGAAATGCGAATGGAACCGTGAGTAACAAGCTAACCGGATAACGAATGCTAACGCGCTGCACTTGTGGTTTTAAAAGCGAACGATCAAATTAATTAGATTAGTTTGAAAGGTAATACCAGAAATATGGTGGGAATTAAGTTATATATTATCACTTTAAACAACAGAGAGTGAAAGTAAGGTAAAGATTAAAGTGCATATTGCAGGTTAAAAAAGTTTTTCAAATGAATATATAACCTTGTAGGAAAATACAATATGAACCGTTAATGCAGGATATGAAAATGTTTTACAAGACGTGAGGGCACAAATTTAGAAGAAAAAGAGACACTTTCCTTGACAGCTCTCAAAAACCGCTTTTTTTTTTCAACATCGCGTCATATTACGTCACGAGAGGGAGTCGCGTGCTGCGCGCTGTTGTTACTCAGTGGGAGCGAGCGCAAGTCATTGTGTTTTCTGTAGTTATTTTTAGTTCAATTTATCATCGTCATGGTAAATTATTGTGTTTGTGGAGGTTGCACTAATTCCAGCTTGTCAGGACCTCAAGTCCACAGGTTTTCTAACAAGAAATAGGACTGTATCTTCCGGGCCTCGGTGCGTTTGTGCAGCTGAAGAGACGGGACTTCACTGATGCTTCAAACAACGCGGTGGTGTGTAATTTAGCGATCACTTTACACCGGAGGATTATCATCCTGGCGATATGATGCAGTTCAACATGGGATGCCGAAGCAAGTGAGACTCGAGCTGGTGCGGTTTCTTCGGTGCACACAGCAGCTTCAGCGGGTCCCGGTCAGACATGATGTTCACGGATCCGACAAGAGATGCCGCTCCACGAAAGTGTCAACTGTGCACCGTGAGTCCTGATTTTTAACATTTGCTAACTACCAAATCAGTGAACATAATTATTTAAATAATGAGACACAACGAGATGTATAAGTTGTTGTAAAGCCCCGCAGCTAGCTTGTAAGCATTAGCAATATCATTATATTTTTACAAAACGTGTAAAAACGTTACCATATAAGAAAGCATAGCTGGTAAGTTAACCTCAGTTTGCTAATATTATAACAATAAAGTCTAGTGACATTGTTTGTAGAGCTAATTGGTAATTTTTTTGTCGTGGTGTGTTTATAAGGCTTTAGGAGACATTGCAAGTAATGAGGGAGTGTGAAGATCTGAAGCAGTGGAGGCCAGCTGTTGTGAACCACCTCTACTGGACTGCAGCTTCCACTCCTAATGGTGATGCAGATGTGATGGAGGCCAAGTGGAAAAGCATGATCAGCAGTGAATGTGATCTAACCTTGTGTTTGCTTCTCCCAGCATATGCATCAGTCTGAGAGAGGAATACTGCAGGTCATCACAGACTCCACAGTCTTGTCTTCCACTACACTTGCTCCTCTTTCCAGATCCCTCCAGAGGATCAACAAGATGAGGCTGTTGGCGTGTATCTAGCACAGCATTCACGATTTAACACACGTTAACAACACATTAGTGTGATACCCAGACTGAAAGATTGTTAAAAGGGTCAGATGGTATTTTTCTTTCGGTAGTATATGTTTGGTGCATCTATCTATCTATCTATCTATCTATCTATCTATCTATCTATCTATCTACCTATCTATTTATTAATTAACAATTGCAATGTTGTGTTTTGAGTTGGGTATTAACAGTTGTTACATCCCTAGGATGTATGTATTTAATAACTCAGGGTTGAAGTGTGCATGTTCCCGCCCCTTTGGGTGTGGTTATGTTTCCCTGTGTGCTCTCTCACTCTCTGCTTGCTTGGCAGTTGTAATTGCCCACAGGTGGTGATCATCAGAGTATGCTGCGGAGTGTGTTGCTACAAGAGCAGAGTGAACGCTGCTGGAGAAGATTCATTCCTCCCCTGCTCCAAAATTGTGCTGGGTGTTGTTTCAACCTTTGTCCGTCGAGTGAGGTGCAAACTTTGAACATTTCTCCGTTGAATAGCTCTTGTTTGTTACAAGTGTATTCCTGTTGTTTAGCAGTGTTGGGGCTGATACTAGACAGGTAGTGTGTCTACTTTTACTTAGGTTCTGTGTTAAGGTATTAGAAGGTATTGTAATTTTCTTTGTTTATTTGTTGATGATTAAGTGGGAAGCTGTAGGGAGAGGGTGCCATTTTGTTTTGTGTTTCTGTTTATCCCTGTTTGTGGTTAGTGAGGGAGTTGAGGAAAGCTTTTGTTGTTGATTTCTTTTCTTTTACCCATAGGTTATTTAGTACTCCTCCTGTTAGCCATCTGTTGTTTTGTTTGTTATTTTGGCCAGGCCCTCTCCTGAAGACATTTATTGCTCCCATGTTCCTTGCTTTCTTAATAAATTAAGTTTGTCAAAGATAAGTGATTGTCGCATTTTTGGGGCAGAGGACTGGGGTGACTCCTCCTCGTTTTATTAATCTCTTTCTTAAAACTTTTCGTTAAACCTGTTACTCCCATTCCCCAACCCTAGACTGGGGGGAAAGGGAACGTAACAAGTGGGGGCTCGTCCATCCGACCATTGATTGGTAAGTACTCTCTTTTCTCAAAGATTTTGACTGTTTTCGACTGTAAGTGGGGAGGATAGTGTAGTGGGCGTACATATAATGGAGTTTGACTTTACTGCCTTTACTCTTTCTCCTACTATTGAAGCCTTTAAGAGGTGTAAGAAAAGTGATTTGTTATTAATAGCAGATTTTTTTGATATTACGGTAAAGAAAGGTGTTACTAAGCAAGTACTCAAAGAAGAATTGTTTGGGAAATTAGTAGAGGCAGGTATTTTGCCTAGGGACTCTGAGGATAGTGTTGAGGTTCAGTCTGAAGCAGCAGTGCAGGCTGAAGAGGTGAATCTCAACTATGACCTTGCTGTGGCTCAAGATCCATCAATTGTTCTAAAATTAAAAGAATTGGATCTTTTGATTAAGAAGCAGGAGTGTGAGGCAGAGATGATAAGGCTTCGGGTAGTGGAGAGGCAAGCTGACAGGGATATCCAGTTACGTAAAATGGATCTGGAAGCAAAGCATTTAGCTAAGAAACCAGTTCCGCTCCCACGTACTAGGCCTACGTCAGTCTTGTCACCTGTAACTCCTGCCAGTAGTACAGGAACAGAGGATTTTTTGCGCACATTCTCTAATGAATCTTTTGACATTAGTAAGTATATAAGACTTGTGCCTCCATTCAGGGAGACAGAAGTTGACTCTTACTTTGTCGCATTTGAGCGCATTGCTAGTAAATTGGGTTGGCCAAAAGATATGTGGGCGTTGTTACTACAGTGTAGCCTCACCGGGAAAGCTCAGGAAGTTTGCTCGTCACTGTCAATTGAAAGCTCTCTTGACTATGATACAGTTAAGGCTGCAGTACTGCGAGCATATGAACTGGTCCCCGAGGCATACAGACAGAAGTTCCGTAGTCATCCGAAAACAGTCAAACAAACTTATGTTGAGTTTGTGAGAGAAAAGAGAGTTCTTTTCGAAAAATGGTGTTTGTCTAGTAAGGTTTCAACCCTGGAGGATTTACAGGAATTAATCTTGCTAGAGGAATTCAAAAATTGTATTCCATCCAATATCACTGTGCACTTAAATGAACAAAAAGTCACCTTGTTGTCAAATGCTGCGGTGTTGGCCGATGAGTTCGTATTGACGCACAGAAGTGTTTACTCATTGAACACGTCTGCTAGATCTCCGCTTGCGAATGTGGAAGGTTCAGGGGTGGCAGGCGTTACACGTACTGCTAAAAATGAAACGGGGCACAAAATGACTCGTAGGCCTTCGGATGGTGGTAAACGAGTGTTTTTTTTTTTTTTTTTTGTCTTGATCCGAATCACTTGATTGTAGATTGTAAGGCCTGGAAACAGCGAAATGCGACCTCCAAACTTAAGAATGTAGCACTTGTGGGGACGCCACATAATGTAAGTTCTCCTAGTAAGGAGAGCTATCAACCTTTCTTGTTTGAAGGTGTAGTCTCTCTGTCTCCTGATTCTGATTTTAAAACCATAACAATCTTGAGAGACACTGGGTCCGCGCAATCCTTTGTATCGGCTGACGTATTGCCTTTTTCTGCGAAGTCTTTTACTGGAAGTGATGTGTTAATTCGAGGAATCGAAATGCACTGTGTGAACGTCCCCCTTCACACCGTGTACCTAAAGTCTGACATTGTGAATGGTCCAGTCAGTTTAGCTGTGCGTGCACAGTTACCTGTTGATGGGGTCGATCTAATTCTAGGAAATGACCTTGCAGGTGGCATTGTTTTTCCAAGGCCAATAGTGTCTTACACCCCTAGTGCTACTCAGAAACCTGACCTGGCTGAGAAGTTTCCCTCTGCTTTTCCTGCTTGTGTAATTACTCGTGCCCAATCAAAAAAATTAGAAGATGTAGTGGATATCTCAAACTCATTTCTGGGTAATGATCCTGACTCTGTGGAGTGTGTCCTGTCTGTAAATCCATTTCCTGACGCCAATGAAATCTTCCACAACAAAACATTAACTTCCGAGGCCCCTCTGAATGCAAGTAGAGAACACCTAACTGCCGCACAAAAAGCAGACCCTTCCCTGGCCAAGTGTGTAATGGCTGCAGATTGCGCTACCCATGAGCCTGATTTTGGGGTAGCTTACTTCTGGGAAAAGGGGTTGTTAATGCGTAAGTGGAAGCCCCAACAAGAGAAGTTAGGGTGGCAGGAGGTGCAGCAGATTGTTTTGCCTTCTGGCTATCGACAGCAGGTCTTAAAACTTGCCCATGAGAATGTGTTATCTGGGCATGTTGGTATAACAAAAACCTACAACCGCATTGTGAAGTACTTTTTTTGGCCTGGTCTTAAGTCAGCGGTTTCTAGGTTTTGCAAGTCATGTCATACGTGCCAGTTGGCAGGAAAGCCCAATCAGAAGATTCCACCTGCCCCGCTCTGCCCTATTCCTGTTATAGGTGAACCTTTTGAGCGCCTAATTGTTGACTGCGTTGGGCCCTTGCCCAAAGCTAAATCTGGGCACCAATATATTCTGACCATTATGTGCGCTGCGACTCGGTTTCCCGAGGCTGTCCCATTGCGCACACTGAAAGCAAAAGTCGTGGTAAAGGAACTACTCAAGTTCTGCACTACTTTTGGACTACCGAAAGTGATACAGAGTGACCAAGGGTCAAACTTTACCTCTAAGGTTTTTAAACAGGCTCTAGAAAAGCTTGGTATAAACCACCAAACGTCCACTGCCTATCACCCGGAGAGTCAAGGAGCCCTCGAGAGGTTCCACCAGACCCTTAAAACCATGCTGCGCCGATACTGTGAAGAGACTGGAGGAGACTGGGTTGAGGGTCTACCTTTCATGATGTTTGCAATAAGAGTCTGTGCAGGAGTCTCTCGGCTTTAGTCCAGCTGAGCTAGTGTTTGGTCATACAGTCCGTGGCCCAATAAAGCTGTTAAGTGAGAAATTTCTGAATCAATGTTCCGAACCTGTTCCTGTCGATGACTACGTTTCATCTATTCATGAGAAGCTGCATAGGGCTCAAAGTATTGCAAAACTTCATCTGTCTACTGCCCAAACTAAGATGAAGCGTCAATTTGACAAAAACTCTGTAAAAAGAGATTTTTGTCCTGGTGATCCTGTCTTGGTCCTACTTCCAGCTCCTGGTTCAATATTACATTCCAAATTTGCAGGTCCCTATCTGGTCGAAAGAAAGCTAAATGAGACTAACTTTCTTGTTGCTACTCCTGACCGAAAATGTAAGAGTCGTGTGTGTCATGTAAACAGGCTGAAGGCCTATGTAAACAGGGATCACTTTGGAATGGCTCATGATAAACCTGTCCCTCAACCAGTTTCTCCTACAATCACTGTGGGGGTTATATCAACCTACACCTTAGAGGAGGATGACTTATTGAATAAAGATGTCCCAGTTTCCTCTACTCGGCTGAAGAATTCTGCGATAATGCGGGATCTTCAGAGTTTTCTTTCCCATTTGACCAATGAGCAGTCTAAAATTTTAACTGGCTTACTGCATACCTTTCCGACCTTATTTAGCGACGTGCCAGGAAGAACTACAGTATGTGAGCATGACATTGATGTTGGAGATGCTGCCCCTATAAAGCAACATCCTTACAGAGTGAATCCAAGAAAATGTGAAATCATGCAATCTGAGGTTGAGTATATGCTATGTCATGGGCTTGCTGAACCCAGTCAAAGTCCCTGGAGTTCCCCCTGCCTACTTGTCCCAAAACCCGATAACACCTTTCGATTTTGCACAGATTATAGAAAAGTCAACCATGTAACAAAGCCTGACTCTTTCCCTCTTCCCAGGATGGAAGACTGTGTAGATAGAGTTGGTCTAGCCAAGTATGTCACAAAATTGGATCTGCTAAAGGGTTATTGGCAGGTGCCTCTCAGCCAACGTGCCTCAGAGATTTCTGCGTTTGTCACCCCTGACAGCTTCCTGCAGTACAAGGTCTTAGCTTTCGGGATGCGAAATGCACCCGCTACGTTTCAGCGAATGATGCATCAGATACTGTCAGATGTGGCTGACTGTGAAGTGTATCTAGATGACATTGTGGTATATTCAGAAAACTGGACCGATCACGTGAAGACCCTTGAAAAGGTTTTTAAATGCCTGACTGCTGCATCGTTGACCTTAAATCTTGCTAAATGTGAGTTTGCAAAAGGAATTGTCACATACTTGGGAAAGCAAGTTGGTCAAGGAAAGGTGAAACCTGTTGAAGCTAAAATTTCAGCCATCATTGAATTTCCTGTGCCTTGTAACAAGAGGGAATTGAGACGTTTCCTGGGAATGAGTGGATACTACAGAAGTTTCTGTCCCAATTTCTCTGCTCTAGTCTCTCCCCTTACAGACTTGCTTAGCACGAGCAGAAGGTTTGAATGGACCAGTGATTGTGACCTTGCCTTCAACGCTGCAAAAGACCTGCTCTGCCATGCCCCTGTTCTCTCGGCTCCAAATTTTAAGATGGCCTTTAGATTGCAGGTGGATGCAAGTGCTACTGGAGCTGGGGCAGTTCTTTTGCAAGAGGACGACGCCCATGTTGAACACCCGGTTTCCTACTTCTCAAAAAAATTCTCCAAAACCCAACAGAACTACAGTGTTATTGAAAAGGAAGCTCTGGCACTTTTGTTGGCACTTCAACACTTTGAGGTTTATTTGGGAAATAGTCCTCAGTCTATCATTGTATACACTGACCATAACCCTTTGGTATTCCTTTCCCGTATGTCAGGTTCTAATCAACGGTTGTTGCGGTGGTCTCTCGCTGTCCAGGAGTATAACCTGGATATCCGACACAAGAAGGGCACTGATAATGTTATGGCAGATGCTCTCTCAAGAGTATAGTTCTCGATGCCCCTTGCATCCTCTTTTCTAGAGTAAATGGTAAGAGTGGAAGTGGTGATTACAAACCTCTGGTTGTATTCTTGGTGGTGGGGGTGTTACATCCCTAGGATGTATGTATTTAATAACTCAGGGTTGAAGTGTGCATGTTCCCGCCCCTTTGGGTGTGGTTATGTTTCCCTGTGTGCTCTCTCACTCTCTGCTTGCTTGGCAGTTGTAATTGCCCACAGGTGGTGATCATCAGAGTATGCTGCGGAGTGTGTTGCTACAAGAGCAGAGTGAACGCTGCTGGAGAAGATTCATTCCTCCCCTGCTCCAAAATTGTGCTGGGTGTTGTTTCAACCTTTGTCCGTCGAGTGAGGTGCAAACTTTGAACATTTCTCCGTTGAATAGCTCTTGTTTGTTACAAGTGTATTCCTGTTGTTTAGCAGTGTTGGGGCTGATACTAGACAGGTAGTGTGTCTACTTTTACTTGGGTTCTGTGTTAAGGTATTAGAAGGTATTGTAATTTTCTTTGTTTATTTGTTGATGATTAAGTGGGAAGCTGTAGGGAGAGGGTGCCATTTTGTTTTGTGTTTCTGTTTATCCCTGTTTGTGGTTAGTGAGGGAGTTGAGGAAAGCTTTTGTTGTTGATTTCTTTTCTTTTACCCATAGGTTATTTAGTACTCCTCCTGTTAGCCATCTGTTGTTTTGTTTGTTATTTTGGCCAGGCCCTCTCCTGAAGACATTTATTGCTCCCATGTTCCTTGCTTTCTTAATAAATTAAGTTTGTCAAAGATAAGTGATTGTCGCATTTTTGGGGCAGAGGACTGGGGTGACTCCTCCTCCTCGTTTTATTAATCTCTTTCTTAAAACTTTTCGTTAAACCTGTTACTCCCATTCCCCAACCCTAGACTGGGGGGAAAGGGAACGTAACACAGTGCTATAAAATATTTATGATTTAGTGCTGTATAAATAAAACTGAATTGAATTAACCATAAATGCAGATCTGCTTGAAATATATCTGATGTAAACATCATAAAAGTTTTTATACAGTAAGACAATTTGTGATTGTGATTATTTTTTTATTGCTCGTCACCAAAATGGGGCCATATAAAGTCCTCCTTCCTCTGTAAACTGTCTTCTAATGGCTGACACAACACATGCAGGTAAGGGCTGCCCAGAACACCATAGGCCCAGCAGACTTATCTGTATGCTGTCAATATTGATTGTCTTATACCAATGGCATCAAAAAGTGTGACTTACAGGTAGTTGTGACCTACCTAAATATAGGCAACTTGTAATTGAAAAAACAAAATTATTCAGATGGTTTTAATATTGGAATCTTTAATTTACTATGTATTTATACACACAAGTATTTAGCTCAGAGTAATAAATGATCTCTGCCCTAAACACACTCATGTCTGCTGGCCTGGAGAGGTATATGCTCCTGTCTGAAGTGCATATAGGCTACCTGTAGCACATATGGGTTCAGACAGCAAGCCTCAAAGCCTGGGTGCAGAGTCAGACACTGCACATCAAGTGTGGGGCTCACATTCTCTACTAAGACCCGGTATGTAACGTATCTAACTCCCTACAGCACTCACTTTCCTCAGCTGTGACCATGGCCTCGCATTTACCACACAAACACTTAATGAAACAAAAACATGTTTATCTCTCTCCTGCGGTGATGAGAAACTGCTATATCACGTAATGTTAATGTCGGAAATTAACTAGTGTGATATGCCTGATCAACGCTTATTAGTTTCTGTTACTGGTAAGGATCAATACTCATAGATGACCAATACTAGCTTTGCTATTGCCTGATTACATTAGCTAACGTGTGTATATCTGTAAACTAACACTGGTCTCTCACCAAGACACCTGCTCTTTTCTCCTCACATCAACTCAATCTGTCTCCTCTGACTGTTGTTCTGTCTAATCCTGGCCTGTCTATGCTCTCTTGGCCGCATAGCAGGCTCATAATTTTATCTGTGGTCCATCATACAAGTGTAAATAAACATTTAAAATTTCCTCAGCGTCCGAACTGTCATTGTGATCCATTGTTTTCCTCTGGTTAAAATGGACCGCTCTCCCTCTCGTTACGTCACTTCCGGTTTTAGTGGTTTTCAGATGCGGAAGTAAAATTCTCTCACAAAAACGACTCCAGAAGCCTTAATAGCGTATTTTAAAGTATATTTTAAAGAAAATCTAGTTCCCACATTATTTTTCTATACATCGACTCACTGGAGTCTCTAACCTGGAATATGCCCTTTAAATAAAAAAAGTGGAGCTACAATCGCAAACCTCTCAGCAGTACAACAGACAGGAACAGACTGAAGCAATACTTTACCATCTGCACCACTAGAGCAGTTACTGAAAGACAGGCTGCATCCGAAACCCCATACTTCTCTACTAAATAGTAGGGAAAAGAATCTGAATCCTCAGTATTCATAAAAGAGTAGGCGAGAAATACCTGGGTGATGTACTAATTCTCGCGAGATTCAGATGTGCGTATACTAATGTTGCGTCCGAATATGCCTGCTTGTTTACTATTTAGTAGGAGAAAACAGTACGTGAAAAGAGTCTGAAACCTCCGTATTTATAAAACAGCAGGCGAGAAATCCCTGGATGGCCTACTGCTCCCGCCCAGATTCTGAAGTGTGCATCTGATGCAGTAGCCCCTCACTGCAGAACAAAGGTCCAGGGGGCGGGGTTGGATCCACATCTATGGGGTGGAGATTTGTAGGTTTAGGGGTGGGGATGGGTGGGTTTAGGGATCAGGGGTGGAGGGTAGGTTTAGGTAAATGTAAGGTGGGAGGAGTTGGATCTAGATCCAGTGTTGTCAACTTAGCAATTTTGTTGCTAAATTTAGCAACTTTTCACACTACCCTAGCAACTTTTTCTTCCAAGAGCACCTAGCAACAAATTTAGCTATTTTTAACATTTATTTGGCAATTTTTTAGCAACTTTTGATAAATTACTCAAACGATAAAAAGGCACACAATTTCCATCTAAATTACACAAAATGAGTAAACCAAAGATGCATAGCAGTACACACATCACATGAATTAAGTTAGCTGCTATTTGCAATTGTTCAGTTTGTTGAATAATTGTTCATTTATGACACACCTTAGCTTGTACCTGCGATTGTTGATCAGTTAGTACACTATAAGAAAAATATCTATAAAAATGGAAAAGGTACTAGTAATTTTTCAGGACATTATGTGTTATCCATTATCCGTTGTAACCCTGTAACCCGAAAACACAAAATACAATGTGTAATTAAAAATGCAGGTAAAAAAAAAATGAATAAATTCTTTAATGTTAACAGTAGATTGTGCCCTATTTTTACAGACTTTTCTTATATTGTAGCACACTAACTAACTACTAATACACTGATTAAAACTATAACTGTTCAGAATGTGTAGTTTTATAAGTTCACTAGCTAAAAAAAATAAATAAATAAATAAATAATGGTTCAAAACTGTGTAAGTGTTCAATAATTCAGTGTTGTATTTAAAAATACAGTTATTTATATTTTAATATTATATTAGGCATTTATATTATTTTACAAACAAATCTAAATTAACATATATAAAATATAATTTTTGCTGAGATTTGATGTAGTGACACATTTTTGCATCGTAATTACGCAATGATGTCATCATGCAATGACATCACAACATCATTTAGCAACTTTTAGCAACAAATCAACCTTCCTTTAGCAACATCCCCTGAAAATTAGTTGGCAACACTGGATCCAACCACACCCACTGGATCTTGTGTTCTGCTGTGAGGACCATCTCATCCGATGAACACTTTAATTTCCCATGAGGCAACGGGGAGGAATCGTCATTTTTGAACATGGCGGAGGACAGAGACACAGCTGTTTTCAAGTGTAAGTACAACAAAGCTGTTAATTGTACTTAAATTTCACTTATTTAACAACTGATGAGGAAACTGTTGGTTTTAAGACATTAATATATATTAAATATTGATTTATTAGATATATTAAGTAAAATGTTTCATTTTCATATCGCTAACGTACCAGTCGTGCTTCATTAAGCACACATACGTCTCAAGATTTATTAAACATTGTTTTCTTGAAAGCATTGCTTTAAATGTGTACAAACATCTGATAAACGTTTGTTAAAAAACAAATTGCAAATGCCCTCTTTGCAACATAGACTTTTCCTAAATGTGCGTTTAATATTTGACAGAGGACATTTTACAGACAGTATGGCAGATGAAACTCTAAAAAAAAAAAAAAAAAAAAAAATATATATATATCTTCCAGATGAAAACACATCAGATAGCGGTGTGGGTGTTGTTTGTGTGCTATAATATCATCAATTTGACCTAAGTTTTTGTCAGCACTTTGCATTAAACACATAAATGCTCATTTTACTAATTTAAATAAACAGATTTACACAAATGAAGATAAATTTTAGATTTTATTTGTCTATGATTATACGCATTGACATACATGATCATTTGTGTTGGATGAAAAGCAGGGTAACAAATCAGCTATCAAAAAATATACATATCAACATTTTGATATATATTGATTGTTTGTTTGTTTTACATAGGCCTAAATGACAGATCTAACATTAAATCTTGTTTGGCTGTTACAGGGACTATTGAACACACTCGCAGCCTTATCCAGTGGAGAGTGGCTAATGAAGCCCTCTTCACTGGAAAGAGGAATGCTGCAATCAAAGGCTTTGAGTAAGTATACTGTAGAAAATAATTATTAAAAAAACACATTTGTTATAATGTTGTCATTTTAACCGGAGTTATTACAGCAGTATTTGATATTTGATTTCTGATCACTTGTTGCAGAGCTTTTGTGGTGGAGCAGGGCCTGCAAGGCAAAGTAGTGGCCACAATTGTAAAAAAAATAGAAAAAAAAAAAAAAAGGGAAAAAGTATAATGAATTTGTTACTACTAATGCAACATTTAATGACTATTTGAATTGTGTAATTAAAATGAGTGACTTTGTATTCTGAACATTTCTGTAGGATCTGAAATGTCCGCAGACAGGGGTGAGCACTGAGGATGGGGAGCCCACAGCAGCATCCTGGAAGTGGTATGCTGCCATGGATGAGGCAATTGGGGGCAGACCCTCCATCACTCCACCTGCCCAGATGTTGCTGTGGCCTCCTCATCTTCAGCGAGCCCAGAGCCAGCTAGATAAAAAAGAAAAAATTTGGAAAAAATCCGGGAGATGAAGGAGAGGGAGGCTGCGAGAGAGCGAGAAGCAAAAGAGAAGGAGGAGAGACAATGGCGGGAAATGGAGGAGAAGGAGGAACAAAGAGAAAGAGAAAGACAAGAGCAAGAAGACAGATGGGAACGAGAAGCCAGAGAAATAGAAGAAAGAAGGCATCGAGAAGCAGTTGAGAAAGAGGAAAGGAGAGAGAGGGAGACCAGGGAAAGAGATGAACGATGTTTTGCCCTTCTTGAACTTATTGACAAAAATAAAGTTTCTTTTATTATATATATATATATATATATATATATATATATATATATATATATATATATATATATATATATATATATATATATATTTTTTTTTTTTTTTTTTATGGAAAGCAAATCATCAAATTAATCACACATTTACATTTCTGTAAACAACAAGCATCCACACTCCAAACCGCTTATTTTTTTTAGTGTATAATGTATTCATACATTTTTTTTATAGTCAACATATAATTTTAATAAATAATTAAATATAAATATTTCAGATCAAACATATTTTATTTGTAAGCATTCAAAGTAAATTATAGACATTTGACATTTTCTGGTATTTTCTTGAGAGGTTGAAATAAATTAATTTAATTGATTATTGTCTGATCATGATTGTTGTAAGACTTCAAACACAAACATAGCTTTATTTATTTTTATTTTTTTTATTATCTCACTACTAAATGTATACAGAATGTAAACAGCTCAGGGACACCTAAGTCAGGGTCCGAGTTTCAATTGTTATCAAACACACCTGTCTGTAATTTTGAAATAATCCTAAAATAACTGGATTAAATTTTTCAGGTGTGTTTGATTAGGACAGGTGCAGGCCATCATCTCTCCTTTCTCTCTGTTGCATTTTGCTCTCTCTCAGTCTCCCTCTCCTCCATCTCCTGGATTAGGTCCTTCAGCTTTCTCAGACGCAATGCTGATGTTTTCCAGCTGCTGTTTGAGAGGCACTGGTTTAACACTGTGATACACGACCTGGAACAACCGTTACAAACGCCTACTTTTATCATGTGTTCACAACGGATTGCAAACTCTTTTCACTCTTGCGTCTCTCAAGTCTCTGGATGAGGGCGGGCCGGACCCTGAAGTGTTCAAAGAGCTCCGACGCGCCATGGATCTGGCCCTCAGAGCGACGAGGGCCAGATCCCCAACCTCTGGCTCAACAATGTCCCCATTTTGAAGAGCAATATTGTGGAGCACTGCACAGCATGCAATTACCTCAGGCATGAAGGCAGGGCTCACTTCCATTGCCTTAAAGAAAACAGAGCGCCAGTGTGTTTTCATCATCCCGAAAGCTCTCTCGACGATGTTCCGGGCACGAGAGTGCTTGCTGTTAAAGTGAGTTCTTTAAAGGGTTCTTTACAGGCTCCCTGTATGGGGTGATGAGGCAGATAGGTGCACTCAGGCAAGGATAGGTGCACTCAGGCAAGGACCCTGGCATCGTGCACGGACCCAGGATATCCCACAAAGATGTCAATAAATTTCCCACGGTGATCAGTGATGGCCTGTAGCTGAATGGAGTGAAACAGCTTCTTGTTCAGATAACACTGTGCGGTAGTTGCTGGAGGTTTAAGACGGATGTGACAGCCGTCAATTGCACCAACTGCTGAGCTGAAAGCTGGTGACCCTGCCACCTGGGCAAAACCTTCTGCTACCGCTACCAGGTCATCACCGGTTGGGAAAGCAATCACCGTCCTCAAAATCCTGATGATTGCAGAGCTCACTCTGTGCACAATAACATGCACAGAGGATTTGGGGATATCGCAGGTCCGAGACACCACCCTGAAGGACGCCGCATGACCAAGCCAGAAGAGGAACAGCAGCACCTCAATGTCCCTTTCCCACCCATGGTCGGAATCCAGCCTAATTGCAGCAATGAGGGACAAGATGGACTGGTGAGAAATACGGAGGTCAACTGCCTCATCAAAATACAGCTGCAGGATTGGCACAGCTCTGTTCAGGTGGCAGTAAGATGATGTGGGGGTCACCATCTGTTGATGTGTACATATTTCATAGAACAATACATTTGTGCTGTGTAAGTTTTGATTTATGTTATGTTCAATTAATACTTGTGTATAATGTATTTATTCATTGGAATGTTTTCTTTTACAGGTGCATCTCAATATATTAGAATGTCATGGAAAAGTTTATTTATTTCAGTAATTCAACTCAAATTGTGAAACTCGTATTAAATCAATTCAATGCACACAGACTGAAGTAGTTTAAGTCTTTGGTTCTTTTAATTGTGATTGGAATATCGCATAAAAACCGCTGGATGGAAACACCAAGATGTGCATAAATTATAAAAATGCGCATAAACTACGATGGAAACACATTTACCGAATAAATTCAAAAATCAGTATCTCAAAATATTAGAATATTTACATCTGAGTTTCATTTAAGGAGCAGTCGTGGCCTAATGGGTAGAGAGTCGGACTTGTAACCTGAAGGTCGTGGCTTCAAATCTCAGGTCCAAAAAATAAAAAAATATTGACCCCTTTCATGATATTCTAATTTTTTGAGATGTACCTGTATATACAGTGGCTTCTCCTATATTCTTAGTGATATTTAGTGCCACAGTTTACCAGGAAGTGACGATTTTGTTCTCTTTGACTTGTTGGATGGAAACGGTGCTTTATTCGCATATGTTTTATGCGATGTTCCAGTTTTGCGCATAAGTTTAATTTGAATCTTTGGATGGGAACATAGTTAATGAGCCTCCAGAAAAGTCACGGCACACTTTACGGTCTCTGTAGAAAGTCCATGGACCGAAGGGAGGCAAGCCTCCGCGTAACTTTACCTGTGGGTGTCGCTGTTGGACAGTGGTACTTCATAAAAACGAGTGACTTTTAGACTTTTAATATCATATTTAGTCATATTTGCGCTGTTTTATTTTTGTAAAATCGATTATTTTCTCATCCAATTTTGAGGAGAGGAGACACTGCCTCTCTTACCTCCTCGGAGGAAACGCCCCTGGTCCAGTGTCCCCTGAATAGTCCTACTGTGATGATTACATTTCTTTCACATTCATACATGTCCAGACAGGCACTTGATGCTTGTTGATGTAGCTAATGTATTAAAAAACTATTCTGTATATATTAACTTAATTTATATCAAAATACATATTTTGTGTCTGTCCCATTATATTGCGAGTTAAAGCCTAAAAAATCACTGAGGGTCCATATGTTTTTCACTTACATTGCAAAAGTTTAGCGCAAGATCGTTGAATCCAGAATAATTCCACATTAGTGCTGATGATTCTCACTATGGTCAGGTGATTATTTTTTGTGTCTTTCACAGCCAAAGGAAGTGAAACACATAACGTGTGGACCAGACTGCTTAAAAACCTATAATGATTGTTGTTACTTATAGACTTTGGATCGCTATTTTATTCATGCAATGTTTTATGACTTCTTGTAGCTTTCTTTTTCAGGTCAATGAGTCTGCACCTGTTTATTTAGATTAGGCAGGAGAAAGGCTTTTTTCACTTGCTCTCTGAACTTAAATGTAATTTCTTACAACAGCTGACTATTTTCTGAAAATCTGCTCTGCTCTCCTGCAACAGATTTTACTCTCACTAGATTTACTTTTGTGGTTTGGCCAAAACCAGGACTCAGTCAGTGTTCAAGAAACACAAGCATGTTTGTGTTTAGCATTAGGGTTTATGGTGATAATATATTGAGCATACATACAGTAAATGATTGTTATACTTTGTTGTACATTCGAGGATGATGAAATGGGTTGCATGCTATAATAATTACTGGTGTGACAACATTGATTTCAACACATCTTTTAAGTTCCAAAGTACATAATCAATTTGTGCATCAGCAATGTGAAGGCTTTCTCAGGCTTTTTACTTTCACAGGCCAGTGATAATTACTGTATTGATAAAGGAACCGGCAGGTGGATTTCGGTTGCATCTGTCACTTGTTTGTTAAAAAAAAAAAAGATTTTGTTAGATATTTTTAAAAGATAAAGGTTCAGATTTGATGTAATTGCATCAGTGTTGCCAACTAATTTTCAGGGGAAGTTGCTAAAGGAAGGTTGATTTGTTACTAAATGACGTTGTGATGTCATTGCGCGATGACGTCATTGCGTAATTATGACGCAAAAATGTGTCACTACGTCAAATCTCAGCAAAAAATATATCTATTTTATATATGATAATTTAGATTTGTTTGTAAAATAATATAAGTGCCTAATATAATATTAAAATATAAATAACTGTATTTTTAAATACAACACTGAATTATTGAACACTTACACAGTTTTGAACCATTAAATTTTTATTTTTTTATTAGCTAGTGAACTTATAAAACTACACATTCTGAACAGTTATAGTTTTAAGCAGTGTATTAGTAGTTAGTTAGTGTGCTACAATATAAGAAAAGTCTGTAAAAAATAGGGCACAATCTACTGTTAACATTAAAGAATTATTTTTTTTTTTTTTTACCTGCATTTTTAATTACGCATTGTATTTTGTGTTTTCGGGTTACAAGGTTACAACGGATAATGGATAATACATAATGTCCTGAAAAATTACTAGTACTTTTTCCATTTTTATAGATATTTTTCTTACAGTGTATTAACTGATCAACAATCGCAGGTACAAGCTAAGGTGTATCATAAATGAACAATTATTCAACAAACTCAACAATTGCAAATAGCAGCTAACTTAATTCATGTGATGTGTGTACTGCTATGCATCTTTGGTTTACTCATTTTGTGTAATTTAGATGGAAATTGTGTGCCTTTTTATCGTTTGAGTCATTTATCAAAAGTTGCTAAAAAATTGCCAAATAAATGTTAAAAATAGCTAAATTTGTTGCTAGGTGCTTTTGGAAGAAAAAGTTGCTAGGGTAGTGTGAAAAGTTGCTAAATTTAGCAACAAAATTGCTAAGTTGGCAACACTGAATTGCATTTCGTGAAACTTATTTTTTTATTATTTTTTTTACTCCAGCAGTGTGTGTGTATGTACACAGTTAAGTCCATATATATTTGGACACAGGCACAATTTTTTTTATTATTTTAGCTGTTGACCAAAACATATTCAAGTTACAGTTATAATGAACATGGGCTTAATGTGCACACTCTGAGCTTTAATTTGAGGGTATTCTCATTAAAATTGGAGAAAAGGTTAAGGAATTACAGCTCTTTAATATGTACCTCCCCCCGTTTTCAAGGGACTATAAGTAATTGGACAATTGACTCAAAAGCTGTTTCATGGACAGTTGTGGGCTATTCCTTCATTATTTCTACATCAATTAAGCAGGTAAAAGGTCTGGAGTTGATTCTAAGTGTGCCATTTGCATTTGGAAGCTGTTGCTGTGAACCCATATCATGCAGTCAAAAGATCTCTCCATACAAGTGAAACAGACAATTGTTAGACTTCAAAAACAATCAACATTCTACAGAAAAAAAGAATGCACTGGTGAACTCAGCAACATAAAAGGCATGGACGTCCACAGAGGACAACAGCGGTGGATGATCAGAGGATCCTCTCCATGGTAAAGAAAAACCCTTTCACAACATCCAGCCAAAAGAAGAACACTCTCCAGGTGGTAGACGTGTCACTGTGAAAGTCTAAAATCAAGAGAAGAATTCATGAGAGCAAATATACAGTGGGGCAAAAAAGTATTTAGTCAGCCACCAATTGTGCAAGTTCTCCTACTTAAAAAGATGAGAGAGGCCTGTAATTTTCATCATAGGTATACCACAACTATGAGAGACAAAATGAGAAAAAAAATCCAGAAAATCACATTGTAGGATTTTTAAAGAATTTATTTGCAAATTATGGTGGAAAATAAGTATTTGGTCAATAACAAAATTTCATCTCAATACTTTGTTATATACCCTTTGTTGGCAATGACAGAGGTCAAACGTTTTCTGTAAGTCTTCACAAGGTTTTCACACACTGTTGCTGGTATTTTGGCCCATTCCTCCATGCAGATCTCCTCTAGAGCAGTAATGTTTTGGGGCTGTCGCTGGGCAACATGGACTTTCAACTCCCTCCAAAGATTTTTGATGGGGTTGAGATCTGGAGACTGGCTAGGCCACTCCAGGACCTTGAAATGCTTCTTACGAAGCCACTCTTTCATTGCCCGGGCGGTGTGTTTGGGATCATTGTCATGCTGAAAGACCCAGCCACGTTTCATCTTCAATGCCCTTGCTGATGGAAGGAGGTTTTCACTCAAAATCTCATGATACATGGCCCCATTCATTCTTTCGTTTACACGGATCAGTCGTCCTGGTCCCTTTGCAGAAAAACAGCCCCAAAGCATGATGTTTCCACCCCCATGCTTCACAGTAGGTATGGTGTTCTTTGGATGCAACTCAGCATTCTTTCTCCTCCAAACAAGACAAGTTGAGTTTTTACCAAAAAGTTCTATTTTGGTTTCATCATTCTCCCAGTCCTCTTCTGGATCATCCAAATGCTCTCTAGCAAACTTCAGTCGGGCCAAGACATGTACTGGCTTAAGCAGGGGGACACGTCTGGCACTGCAGGATTTGAGTCCCTGGCGGCGCAGTGTGTTACTGATGGTAGCCTTTGTTACTTTGGTCCCAGCTCTCTGCAGGTCATTCACTAGGTCCCCCCGTGTGGTTCTGGGATTTTTGCTCACAGTTCTTGTGATCATTTTGACCCCACGGGGTGAGATCTTGCGTGGAGCCCCAGATCGAGGGAGATTATCAATGGTCTTGTATGTCTTCCATTTTCTAATAATTGCTCCCACAGTTGATTTCTTCACACCAAGCTGCTTACCTATTGCAGATTCAGTCTTCCCAGCCTGGTGCAGGTCTACAATTTTGTTTCTGGTGTCCTTTGACAGCTCTTTGGTCTTGGCCATGGTGGAGTTTGGAGTTGGACTGTTTGAGGTTGTGGACAGGTGTCTTTTATACTGATCAAACAGTTCAAACAGATGCCATTAACACAGGTAACGAGTGGAGGACAGAGGAGCCTCTTAAAGAAGAAGTTACAGATCTGTGAGAGCCAGAAATCTTGCTTGTTTGTAGGTGACCAAATACTTATTTTACCGAGGAATTTACCAATAAATTCTTTAAAAATCCTACAATGTGATTTTCTGGATTTTTTTTTTCTCATTTTGTCTCTCATAGTTGAGGTATACCTATGATGAAAATTACAGGCCTCTCTCATCTTTTTAAGTGGGAGAACTTGCACAATTGGTGGCTGACTAAATACTTTTTTGCCCCACTGTAGAGGGTTCACCACAAGGTGCAAACAAGGCCAGATTAGACTTTGCCAAAAACATTGAAAAAAGCCAGACCACTTCTGCAAAAGCATTCTTTAGATGGCTGATATTAAAATCAACCTGTACCAGAATGACGGGAAGAAAAAAGTACGGAGAAGGCTTGGAACAGCTTATGATCCAAAGCATACAACATCATCCGTTAACATGGTGGAGCAGTGTGTGATGGCATGAGCATGCATGGCTTCCAGTGGCACTGAGTTACTGGTGTTTATTGATAACGTGACAGAGGACAGAAGCAGCTGGAACAATTCTGAAGTGTATAGGGATATACTATCTGCCCAGATTCAGCCAAATGGAGCAAAGTTGATTGGACGGCGCTTCATAGTACAAGTGGACAAGGACCGAAAACATACAGCAAAAGCAACCCAGGAGTTTTTGAAGGTAAAAAGTGGATTATTCTGCAATGGCCAAGCCAATCTCCTGATTTCAACCCGATTGAGCATGCATTTCATTTGCTGAATTATTGCTTACTAAACTAAAGGCGGAAAGACCCACAAACAAACAACAACTGAAGTCAGCTGGAACAAAGGCCTGGCAAAGCATCACAAAGGAGGAAACCCAGTCTCTGGTGATGTCCATGAGTTCCAGACTTAAGGCAGTCATTGCCTGCAAAGGATTCTCAACAGAATATTAAAAATGAACAATTTATTTATGATGGGGGGCTGTGTATATGTCTGGGAAATTCAAAAATCCAGTAGCAACATTAAGTAAACAGACACTCACACCCACAAAAAAAAAAAATAAAAAAAAAAATAAAAAAAATAGTCCAATTTCAGTCCTGCTCAAAGGGAAGAGTTAAACAGCCGTATCGCCTGAGGGAACGACATTCTCAGTCTCTATGTAGAACAAGACACAGACAGCATTCTGTCACTGAATGTGCTCTTTTGCCTAGAGATGGTACTATGCAGCGGATGATGGACATTACGGAGTTCTTTGCAGGTTGCATATCTGGTTGTTACCCCCTTATTACCCAAACGTAACCCATTGTTCCCTTATACCTACATGTACATTCTATATAGGTGCACTATAATTACAGAAACGTACACTGTAAATTCAGTATACTTACGTAGTTCTTTGCGGGTTGTAATCTAAAGCGTTACCAACATTTTTGCTATAAAGTTTCCATCCTTGGAGACATTAAATTCCTCAAGCAATTTCATAGAATTATTAATTCAAGCAACATTGTAGTAGTAAAAACAGAAATCAGACCATACCTGTCTGTATACTGTAAAGCTTAAAACTGGACTACTGCAATGTTCTGTTAACTAGCCTTCCAGTTAGTACGATTAAGCCTCTACAGATGATCCAGAGATCTAAGAGGTCAATATATTATCGGGACAAAGCTATCTGTTAGTGTGATCTAGACACTTCCTGCCTAAAATCTCTTTTCTCTACTGCATTTACACTTATGCTAAGCTTATTTGCCAATCTGGTTTGAATGTAGTATTCGGAAATTGCTAACATTTCCAGACTGCTAATTAAATAAATGTAAACATTCACTATTGCTCTACTACAGCAAGATGAACAAACTACGAGCCAAGAGCTGTGGCCAGTGCAGTTGCTAGGTCTTCTTGTCTTCTTTATACAGTTTATTGCATTAGACCTCTTGTAAGTGCAGTCTAGGGGGTTGGTAGAAACTGTGGTGGCCCTCAGGGGGTGGGGGTCGTTTTATAATTTTGGGCCCGCTGTACTCAGTTTTCCCCCACTAGTGACACCTCTGACTCTGATGCAGGAACTGTCAGATTGAATTTATAAATTTAGTTTATAAAATACATTATTTCTTAGCAGAACTATGAACAATCTGATTTCGCTTGTTATATAGGTAGTGTGTGATTTGTTTTATACATACACTATATTGCCAAAAGTATTGGGTCACCCCCTTCTAATGAACAGGTTTGACTACTTTAGTAATTTCCATGAGTACAAATCTTAATGTTTAAGTATATAATGATATTCTAGGGAAGAGAATATCTTCTAAGATATCTTGTGTGTGTAAGAATATCTTGTGTGCTTCTAATTTTAAAGCAACAGTTTGGACAGGACCCTTTTCTATTCTAACATGACAATGCTTCTGTGTATAAGGCAAGGTTCAAAAAGAAATGATTTATTCAGTCATTGTGGAAGAACTTGACTGGTCTGCAGAAAGCCAAGTCCTAATCCAAGCTGAACACCTCTGGTGTGACTTTAAATGCAGATCTTGTGCCAAAAACTCATCACCAAACACCAGTGAAATTAGAAGCACACAGTTCCCTAGAATATCATTATATGCTTAAACATTAAGATTTGTACTCATGGAAATTACTAAAGTAGTCAAACCTGCTCATTAGAAGGGGGTGACCCAATACTTTTGGCAATATAGTGTATGTGATATAATTACTATAAAAAGTGCAGATTATGTAACCAAATTCACACTTTGGGTCTACTTTGCCTCTTCCTCATTTCCCAAGACAAAGAAGAGTGAATATTTTAAATTTAAGCAATTTTTTTCCCCACCTTCCTAGTTTCTTGTATTACCACATGACACTGTCTTTGGAATTTGAGGAAAGACATAATGTTTTACTGAAAGACATGTATAAATGTTGGGATGACTATTTGCAACAACAACAACAACAATAATAATAATAATAATAATAGTAATAATAGTTTTTCATATTAACTTCAATTAAAAAAAAATAGACTACTTTGTAGATAATGACAACTGTGTCCTAATGAAGCTTAAAGATGCTTTACATTAAAATATAGAAACACTGCAGTAAACAGCAATAAAATAGAAACACTGCAGTGTTCATGACAAAGCAAATGAATGAAACACTGAATTTTCCCCCTGGACTAGTCAAGTAATATAGTTTACCCATCCCAGTCATATAAAGGATCAGTTTGCATTAGGTATTAATAGACACTGCAGTGAACTATCATGGTACTTTTTTTTTTTTTTCTTTTTTTTTAATTAGAGAGATTGGGAAACCATTTGTCAATCGTTACTTATACAGGCTTGTACATCTTTTATATTAGGTGTTCTTGAGTTACATAAAATCAGTTCTCAAATGTGTCATATATATGTTTTGATATTATCCCAATTTAAACTGCAACAAAATGATTCCCAAATAGATAATTAAATAATTTCCCAAAGAAGATCATTAAAATCAATTACAGTCCTATGCCTATGCAGAAAGCAAATTATTTTTCTTGTAAATCCATTTAAAATGAAAGAGTATAAATGTAAATATGTACATATATAAAAATATGTAAATGTAAAACTATTATATGATAATTCCTATGAAAGATAACTATGATATTTAAATCTATCATGTAATTTAATCCAAATGTGAACATCTTTTTGAAGTAATGTGTTGTCAAATGTATGTGATAACTATAACTGTGTAAAAGGCTGTTATATATGTTGATGACTGAGAATAGATGTAGCTTCTTACCATAAAATAAAACTCTAAAGCTTGTCCAGATATAGCCTCTGCTTAGTGTGCAAACTGACCTCAATATAAGTGTGGACGGGAGCATGACCAGTCTCAGAGAAGATCAGAAGAGTTCCAACTTGTGGTAAGAAGCTGAAGTACTTTGCATTTGATGTTGTTACTTATGTGAGTGAGCTAAACCAGTTGATATGACAGAAGATAAAGTCTTTAATAAGATATTATTTTAAGGAAAATAAACATTGATATTACATTGACATTTACATCTAAACATTTCCAAATATAGTTTGTTTAACTGAATTTCTTGGCAGGGCTGTGAAAATTTCATCTGGTCTCAAGGAGCAGGAAGGTAGGTGATAGCAATACATTGTGTTACTGCATTACAAATTTGGTTTATAAGCGGGTCTTTTGTCAAATCCATGTAGATTGCTTATTGTAGATGTGCTGCTATTTTTGATAAATGAGATTAAAAGGTTTCACACATGTCCAAGGGCAGATTTTAAGTGGGACTAGGGACACATTTTACACATAGTGTATGTACACATTGGTACACATAAATAAAAGAGATACAAACAATTATGTTTCATTAGTGTTTATGCAGTTTGTTTATGTATTAAATTGTAACAGCAAATTGCATCCTGTGCCGCAGATCTAATCTTGTGCCGCAGATCTAATCTTGTGCCGCAGATCTAATCTTGTGCAGCAGATGTAATCAGGCACACCATCAATTAAGGAGTAGTGTATTCACTTTTTTTTTTTTTTTTAAATAGACTTCTTCACTTTTTAATACTCTATAAATCTATAAAGACCTGACCTACATGAGACCCTCTGTGAATTCTTTACGTGTATACTTGATCACAGTATCACAGTAATTTTTTTTCTCAAAATTTTAGTAAACCGCCACCATGAGTACGGACGCGGAGATGGCCCTTTATGGCAAGGCTGCTATTTACCTCCGTAAGCCTGAGAAGGAGAGAATCGAGGCTCAGAGCAAACCATTTGATGCCAAGACTGCCTGCTATGTGGTTGATCCTAAAGAGCTGTACGTCAAGGGAACAATCAAGAGCAAAGACGGTGGCAAAGTCACTGTTATTGTGAATGACACTAAGCAGGTGAATTTTCAAAATTTAGACTACATACCCAGTACATACATTTATTACATATTTAATTTATTTTCTGCTATTTTTAATGGATCAAATTAATAGGAGGTAGTTGCTAAAGAGGAAGACGTCCATCCAATGAATCCTCCCAAGTATGACAAGATTGAGGACATGGCCATGATGACCCATCTCAATGAACCCTCTGTGCTGTATAACCTCAAAGAGCGTTATGCTGCATGGATGATCTACGTACGTTCTGAAGCAAAGTGAAACAGTGTTTAAGTTAATTTTGTCTGTATTTTTGCAATCTGACCACTTCTCTGCTCATTTCAGACCTACTCTGGGCTGTTCTGCGCTACTGTGAACCCCTACAAGTGGCTCCCAGTGTATGATGCAGAAGTGGTGGCTGCCTACAGAGGCAAAAAGCGTATGGAGGCCCCACCCCACATCTTCTCTGTCTCTGACAACGCCTATCAGTTCATGCAGACTGGTAAGACCTTACGGAAGTTAATTCTATAGATTTAATTAAATGTTGCTGTACATAAAAGAAAGATTTTCCAGAAATTGTACACATTGTAATCAACAGATAGAGAAAACCAGTCTGTCCTGATTACGTAAGTATTTTCATTTCATTGATTATGGCAACAGATAAAGTATAAAGTAGAGATATGGTAAATATAAATATATGGAGATATACATAAAATAGAATATAAATATACTGTATACTTCTGTCTTCTGAAAAGTTTATATATTTTATCAATGTTTGTCTTCTCATCTTCAATAAACCAGTGGAGAATCCGGTGCTGGAAAGACTGTGAACACCAAACGTGTCATCCAGTACTTTGCCACAGTTGCAGTTCATGGTGACAAGAAGAAAGAGCAGACTGCCGGCAAAATTAAGGTATGAGACTATGTAAAAATATATGTATACTTAGATAATAATAATAATAATAATAATAATAATGATAATACACCCTTCAACCAATGCAGGGCTCTCTAGAGGATCAGATCATTGCTGCCAACCCTCTGCTTGAGGCTTATGGTAATGCCAAGACTGTGAGAAATGACAACTCCTCTCGTTTTGTAAGTTCACCACTTTTTATTTACAGTACATTTCACTCGTTGTGTTGGATTTTTCTATACAAAGATTTCTATAAAACTATTATCATTACTATTATTCATGTGTCATCTTATTTTGTTTAAAACAGGGTAAATTCATCAGAATTCACTTTGGCACATCAGGAAAACTGGCCAGTGCTGACATTGAGACATGTAGGTGGACATGATTTGATTTAATTTAATTTATGCATCCTACATTTGTCTTTGTCTGTCACTCTTCAGATGATTGTGACTCAAGTACATTCTCTCAACAGATCTGCTGGAGAAGTCTAGAGTGACATTCCAGCTTCCAGACGAGAGAGGCTACCACATCTTTTACCAGATGATGACCAACCATAAGCCTGAGCTGATTGGTAGGTGCACGTATTTGATTCTATGTTTTGATGCCAAATAATATTGTAAATACTCAGACAATACCAGATAATACTCTTTCATAAATGCTCTTATGTGTATTTTACAGAAATGACGCTCATCACCACCAACCCATATGACTTCCCCATGTGCAGTATGGGTCAGATCACAGTGGCAAGCATTGATGATAAAGAGGAGCTGGTTGCTACTGATGTTAGTAAATGCTGCTTTTTGTTTTATTAATGTATTCTATATAAATATGGCTGATCATAGAGTTAATTCTTCTCTGTAATTTCCAGACTGCTATTGACATTCTGGGCTTCACTGGTGAGGAGAAGATGGGCATCTACAAGTTCACTGGAGCTGTGCTCCATCATGGTAACATGAAGTTCAAGCAGAAGCAGCGTGAGGAGCAGGCTGAGCCTGATGGTACAGAGGGTGAGACTAAGTAGTTCTAATGTGTGTGATCACATGCAATGCTTTGATTGAGAGAATCAAAAGCACTGATTCTTTCTATTTTCATGAAGGAAAAACAAAATGTTTTCAAGGAAAGAAATGTATGGATGTTTTGTACCCTTTCAAATTGCAGAGGCTGACAAAATCGCCTACCTTCTGGGTTTGAACTCTGCTGATATGCTGAAGGCTTTGTGCTACCCCAGAGTCAAGGTCGGAAATGAGTTTGTGACCAAAGGTCAGACTGTGCCACAGGTATGTAGTAACATATTTCCAGCATGTCTTTGTGTTCAGCTTGAAAATCATTATTGAATCTGACTTATTATTGCAAAATCAATAATAAAATATCCCCTCTATTCTACTTACAGGTTTACAACTCTGTTAGCGCCTTGTCCAAATCTATCTATGAGAGGATGTTCTTGTGGATGGTCATTCGTATCAACCAGATGTTGGACACAAAACAACAAAGAAATTTCTACATTGGTGTGCTGGATATTGCTGGCTTTGAGATCTTTGATGTAAGAATCTTTTATGTTTATCTCTCTTTATGGCAAATTGAGTTACATTCAGCAGTCAGTAAATGGTCCTGTTCCTTTCTCCAGTACAACAGCATGGAGCAGTTGTGCATCAACTTCACTAACGAGAAACTGCAACAGTTTTTCAACCACACCATGTTTGTGCTGGAACAAGAGGAGTACAAGAAGGAGGGCATTGTTTGGGAGTTCATTGACTTCGGCATGGACTTGGCTGCTTGCATTGAGCTCATTGAGAAGGTTTTTACTGGTTTATGAACTTAATTTCCATTTTCCGTTTTCAAAAGTATACATTTTTAATAATAACTATTCTTTATAAACAGCCCATGGGTATCTTCTCCATCCTTGAAGAGGAGTGCATGTTCCCCAAGGCTTCAGACATTACCTTCAAGAACAAGCTGTATGATCAGCATCTTGGCAAGTGCAATGCTTTCCAGAAACCAAAGCCTGCCAAAGGCAAGGCAGAGGCCCACTTCTCCCTGGTCCACTACGCTGGAACTGTGGACTACAACATTACTGGCTGGTTGGACAAGAACAAGGATCCACTGAATGAGTCTGTTCTGCAGCTTTACCAGAAGTCTTCTGTCAAACTGCTGGCTACTCTCTACCCACCTGTTGTTGAGGGTAATGAAAAAACTGAAATGTTAATTAAATTGTGTTCATTTAATTAACCAAACATTGATTTAATGTTGCACTTTCTGGTTATTACATTGTGTCTTCCTTTGTCTTTTCATTTACTTAGAGACTGGTGGTGGCAAGAAGGGAGGCAAGAAGAAGGGCGGTTCCATGCAGACTGTATCTTCTCAGTTTAGAGTATGTCTTTTTTTGAGACCAAATGTGAATAATGTTGCACTGTGTGACTGTGTCTTAGCTTGCTTGACTCTAAGTCAGAGAAAAATATATATATAAACAAATGAGAGAATGTGACTAAGAAAGCTGTAACAATTCATGATTAAACAGGAGAACTTGGGCAAGCTCATGACCAACTTGAGGAGCACTCACCCTCACTTTGTGCGCTGCCTGATTCCCAATGAGTCCAAGACTCCAGGTAAAGTTATAAAGGGCTTACAGATATTTTGACATTAACAAAGGTAATATATATAATAATGATGATGTCAATTTACCAAGCTCATAATCTAAACTGTTGTTTATAGGTCTCATGGAGAACCACCTAGTTATCCACCAGCTGAGGTGTAACGGTGTGCTGGAGGGCATCAGAATCTGCAGAAAGGGCTTCCCCAGCAGAATCCTCTATGGTGACTTCAAGCAGAGGTAAAAGGGACCACATGAAAACACCATTTTCTGTATGAGGCTTTTAATTAGAGGATATGAAGCATTTTGATTGATCTTCAACAGATACAAGGTGCTGAATGCCGGTGTAATCCCAGAGGGACAGTTTATTGACAACAAGAAGGCTTCTGAGAAACTCCTGGGATCCATTGACATTGATCACGACCAGTATAGATTTGGACACTCAAAGGTTCATATTTTGCTTTACAGCATTTAAAACATTCAATAATCATGATCTATTGTTTATGCTCATTCTGTTTAAATCAATATCTTTTGATCTGTTGTGAATTCAGGTGTTCTTCAAAGCTGGTCTTCTGGGTACTCTTGAGGAGATGCGTGATGAGAAACTGGCCGCTCTGGTTACAATGACTCAGGCTCTTTCCCGTGGATACTTGATGAGGAGGGAGTTTGTGAAGATGATGGAGAGGAGGTGAGGAATGTCATGAATAAAGATAATATCAATAATACATGTGTGAATGGTAAATAAAGATAATTATGGCATTTAATAATGAATTATTCTTAGGGAGTCCATTTACACCATCCAATACAACGTTCGCTCATTCATGAATGTCAAACACTGGCCATGGATGAAGGTTTACTACAAGATTAAGCCTCTGCTGAAGAGTGCTGAGACTGAGAAGGAGCTGGCAAACATGAAAGAGGACTATACAAAATGCAAAGAAAATCTTGCCAAGGCTGAAGCAAAAAAGAAGGAGCTTGAAGAGAAGATGGTGGCACTGCTGCAAGAAAAAAATGATCTGCAGCTGCAAGCATCATCTGTGAGTTTACCTAATTGAATTAACTGAATTTTGGCTCCATTAAAATTAACACTATGGTTTCCAGTGATAGTGATATATTTTCCAAACAGGAAGCTGAGAATCTCTCAGATGCTGAGGAGAGGTGTGAGGGTCTGATCAAGAGCAAAATCCAGCTTGAAGCTAAACTCAAAGAGACAACTGAAAGACTGGAGGATGAAGAAGAGATCAATGCTGAACTGACAGCCAAGAAGAGGAAACTGGAGGATGAGTGCTCAGAGCTGAAGAAAGACATCGATGACCTGGAGCTCACCTTGGCTAAAGTGGAAAAGGAGAAACATGCCACTGAGAATAAGGTTGGAGTTTATGTTGGTTTAAGATTAGATTAATCTCGTTTTTTTTTTTGATGATGTAGAATATGTATTGTAGAAACTTAATTTCCTGTAAAGCTGCTTTGCAACTATTTGTATTGTGAAAAGCGCTAACTTGAATTGAATTGAATTGAATTGAATGTATTGTAAAAAAAAAAAAATAAATAAATAAAAATAAAAACTCACTTCGAAAAAAAAAACAAAAATCACACAGGTCAAGAACTTGACTGAGGAAATGGCATCTCAGGATGAGAGCATTGCCAAGCTTACAAAGGAGAAGAAAGCCCTCCAAGAGGCACATCAGCAGACCTTGGATGATCTCCAGGCAGAGGAGGACAAAGTCAACACCCTGACCAAATCCAAGACAAAACTTGAGCAGCAAGTTGATGATGTGAGTTACTAACTAAATATGTCATTAATTAATTACATTTTCTTTTTTACCTGAAAATATTTTCTATATTACTGTCCAATAGCTTGAGGGTTCCCTTGAACAAGAGAAGAAGCTCCGCATGGACCTGGAGAGAGCAAAGAGAAAGCTTGAAGGAGACCTGAAATTAGCCCAAGAGTCCATCATGGACCTAGAAAATGACAAACAGCAATCTGAGGAGAAAATTAAAAAGTAATTAAAACATAATCTTTTAATGAAAACTTTTTTTTTAAATTGTTATTGTTTAAAAAACTCCTCATTATTGAACACCCACAGGAAAGACTTTGAAACAAGCCAGCTGCTCAGCAAGATTGAAGATGAACAAACTCTGGGTGCTCAACTCCAGAAGAAGATCAAGGAGCTTCAGGTATGAAATTGAGAGATTGAGAGATTTTGATCAAATCCAGATCACTAAAAATTCTGATTAACTACTTGCCACTGTAGGCTCGCATTGAGGAACTGGAGGAAGAGATTGAGGCTGAGCGTGCTGCTCGTGCCAAGGTTGAGAAGCAGAGAGCTGATCTCTCCAGGGAACTTGAGGAGATCAGTGAGAGGCTTGAGGAGGCTGGAGGAGCCACTGCTGCTCAGATTGAGATGAATAAAAAGCGTGAAGCTGAATTCCAGAAGCTGCGTCGTGATCTTGAAGAGTCCACCCTCCAGCATGAAGCTACGGCTGCTGCCCTCCGTAAGAAGCAGGCAGACAGTGTGGCCGAGCTGGGAGAGCAAATCGACAACCTCCAGCGTGTCAAGCAGAAGCTTGAGAAAGAGAAGAGTGAATACAAAATGGAGATTGATGATCTCTCCAGCAACATGGAGACTATTGCCAAAGCAAAGGTTGGGAATTTTATGCCTAAAGAATATAGAACATGTCTCTAAGTATTTCAAACATCTAATGATCTTGTATTTTTAGGCCAATCTTGAGAAAATGTCCCGCACACTCGAGGACCAACTTAGTGAAATAAAGTCTAAAAATGACGAGAACCTTCGCCAGATAAATGACCTCAGTGCTCAAAGAGCAAGACTTCAAACTGAAAATGGTAACCAAAAACAATCACAAAGAAATTAATAGTACTTAAATAGTAATTCAGTCTTATTATAGAAAACATACATTTAAATTTTCATTTATATAGTTTATTTTGATATTAACTGTTGGAGACATTAACACAATCTGACACAGTGAGTTTAAATTTACACAGGTGAGTTTGGCCGTCAGCTGGAGGAGAAGGAGGCTTTGGTTTCTCAGCTCACCAGAGGCAAACAAGCTTTTACTCAGCAAACTGAAGAGCTGAAGAGGCAGATTGAAGAGGAGGTTAAGGTAATATAGCATAGTCAAAACAAACACACAATTTTGACTATGCTACTAAGCAATAAAGCTAATATTATGTGACTTTCTCTCCTAGGCTAAGAACGCTCTGGCTCATGCTATGCAATCAGCCCGTCATGACTGCGACCTGCTCCGTGAGCAGTTTGAGGAAGAGCAGGAGGCAAAGGCTGAGCTGCAGCGGGGAATGTCAAAGGCCAACAGTGAAGTTGCTCAGTGGAGAACCAAATATGAAACTGATGCCGTCCAGCGCACTGAGGAGCTTGAAGAGGCCAAGTATGAACATTACAAAAGCTGATTACTATGTGTTCATATAGAAAAAGGCTTTCATGTTAAAACTGATGTTTACAAATTCATTGTAGGAAGAAGCTGGCTCAGCGCCTGCAGGAGGCAGAGGAACAAATTGAGGCTGTGAACTCCAAATGTGCATCTCTGGAGAAGACCAAACAGAGACTCCAGGGTGAGGTGGAGGACCTCATGATTGATGTGGAGAGAGCCAATGCTTTGGCTGGCAACCTTGACAAGAAGCAGAGAAACTTTGACAAGGTAAAAAAAATAAAAAAAAATCATTATATGATATTCTCTTCCTAAATCATTGCTAAAATGGGCTTTGTTGAAGATGTTCTAAATAAACTTGACCTTGAAATATCTTCACCAAAGGTCCTGGCAGAATGGAAGCAGAAATATGAGGAAGGTCAGGCAGAGCTGGAAGGTGCCCAGAAAGAGGCTCGTTCACTCAGCACTGAGCTGTTCAAGATGAAGAACTCTTATGAGGAGAGTCTGGATCAGCTGGAGACCCTCAAGAGAGAAAACAAGAATCTGCAGCGTAAGAATAACATTACTAAGTTGATTATTTAAATCTGTTTTACAGTGTTAAATCTGTAGTGATTCACAGTATATTTGTTGATTAATATTTTCTTTCAATCTTGTAGAGGAGATTTCAGATCTGACAGAGCAGTTAGGTGAGACTGGTAAGAGCATCCATGAGCTGGAAAAGGCCAAGAAGACAGTGGAGACTGAGAAGTCTGAGATTCAGACCGCCCTGGAGGAAGCTGAAGTGAGTATCTAGAGATTGATATGTAATTCTTGCTAGAAACATTATATTGTGTTGTCAATGCATATTTTCAATCTGAAATGTAATTTTTTTTTTTTTTTTTTTTCAAAGGGCACCCTGGAGCATGAGGAGTCCAAGATTCTCCGTGTCCAGCTTGAGCTAAACCAGGTCAAGGGTGAGATTGACAGGAAGCTTGCAGAGAAGGATGAGGAAATGGAGCAGATCAAGAGGAACAGCCAGAGAGTCATTGAATCCATGCAGAGCACTCTGGACTCTGAGGTCAGGAGCAGGAATGATGCCCTGAGAATCAAGAAGAAGATGGAGGGAGACCTTAATGAGATGGAGATACAGCTGAGCCATGCCAATCGCCAAGCTTCTGAGGCCCAGAAACAGCTCAGGAACGTTCAGGGACAACTCAAGGTATATGACTTCTCTTTGGATTTGGGGTGCATTAATATGTTTGTATAATCTAACCTATGCTAAGTAAAGGCCAACAGAAAGCACATCAAAAGCTTACTGTAATGCTATTGTTATGTTCAGGATGCCCAGCTGCACCTTGATGATGCTCTGAGAGGACAGGAAGACATGAAGGAGCAGGTGGCAATGGTGGAGCGCAGAAACACTCTGATGCAAGCTGAGATTGAGGAGCTGAGAGCTGCTCTGGAGCAGACAGAGAGAGGCCGCAAAGTGGCTGAACAAGAGCTGGTGGACGCTAGTGAGCGTGTTGGGCTGCTGCACTCTCAGGTTAGGGCATGTTGTTTTTACAGTGAAGTTAAGGAAATTGAGAGCTTTGTTTAAAATGTTTATACTGATGCTTTCCATATTGCAGAACACAAGTCTCCTGAACACCAAGAAGAAGCTTGAGTCTGACCTTGTTCAGATCCAGAGTGAAGTTGACGACACTGTACAGGAAGCCCGAAACGCAGAGGAGAAGGCCAAGAAAGCCATCACTGATGTGAGAAACCGTAGCTGCCAAATGTTTCACAAAACACTTGTGTACTTAAAAATGTGGATCTAATATATATCTATATTAATGCAAAAGGCTGCAATGATGGCAGAAGAGCTCAAGAAGGAGCAGGACACCAGTGCTCACCTTGAGAGGATGAAGAAGAATCTGGAAGTTACAGTGAAGGACCTGCAGCACCGTCTGGATGAGGCTGAGAATCTGGCCATGAAGGGAGGAAAGAAACAACTCCAGAAGTTGGAGAGCAGGGTAAATATTTTTTGAAAGGATTTTTATTTTCATATAAAATATAATTTTAGGATAAAATCTCTTGAAGATGTTGCTTACACATATTCCTAAAATTAAAGCACCATCTTGGAACCTTAGTTCACTTATTTATTATGTGCTATCAAAGGTTCGTGAGCTTGAGGCTGAAGTTGAAGCAGAACAGAGACGTGGAGCTGATGCTGTGAAGGGTGTCCGCAAATATGAGAGGAGAGTGAAAGAGCTGTCTTATCAGGTATGATCATAACCTACCATATCCATAGGTTTATCCATGCAAATCTATGAAATTTTTTTTATTGTTTGTAGACTGAGGAGGATAAGAAGAACATCAACAGACTTCAGGATCTGGTTGATAAGCTGCAGTTGAAGGTCAAAACCTACAAGAGGCAGGCTGAGGAGGCGGTATGTTAAATAAATCTGAACATTTTGACACATTGATTATTAATTAATTAGTAATTTATGTAGTGGAACAGCATAACTGATGCTCCACAGCTTAGTTAACAAACACACTAAAAATGTTACTCTTTAGGAGGAGCATGGCAACACTCATCTGTCCAAGTTGAGGAAGGCGCAGCATGAGCTGGAGGAGGCTGAGGAGCGTGCTGACATTGCTGAGTCTCAAGTCAACAAGCTCAGAGCCAAGAGCCGTGATGCTGGAAAGGTCAGTTGCATAATAGCAGAGTCTTTACTCAGTAAAGTAAATGAAACATACAGCATTCAGCTTATGCTTGAAAAATGTACTGAGTATTTACATGACTTCTGTATGTGTTTTTTTTTTTTTTTTTTTTTGTCTCAGGTCAAAGAAGAGTGAAACCCCCAAACCTGATGGGAGCCTCTACTGAAGTCATATAATATGATTGTTTTGTAGATTTACATGTAATATTCCTTTTGAAATAAATCTGTACTTACTAGACATTTTTTTTGGAGTGATCTTCAGAGCAATTTTATTCTCAAATAAATTAATGAATTGATTTTTTTTTAAAAATTACACTTAAATACTGAAATATTCTAACATTCTAAAACACATAATAGCTGTCAATAATGTAAAAAAAAGTTTGTTCATTAAGGTTTCCTCCACTCATGCAAGCAAAAAAAAAAAAAGTTTATTAAAAGTAAATTAAACTTACTTAACTTTATTATCCTTAAAGGCAATTCTTTATGTACACAACAGTATACATACATAAACAGCAACACAACACTCACTAAATAACACACATTTATAAGAAGTAATTTAAAAACATTATTCAGCAGGCATAAAATAATTCTTAAATCTGTTTGATTTGCACAAAGGGAGTTTATATCTCCGGCCTGAGGAAAGCAGTTGAAATTCAGTACACAATGGGTGGGCGACATCAGAAAGGAGTAAATGGCCCTTCCTGGTCAATATATGTTCAGAAATTTTGTCCCCACTATCTTGCTTCACATTTTAACTATACTGTTCAACTTACTCCAGTTCTTTACATTCAGATTGCCATACCAACAAATATTGGAAAAACTTGAGACAAATTTAATAAAACAGGTGTAAAAAAAAAAAAAAAAAAAAAAATTCATTAAAGAAACATCCATACACGAAAAGTTGTTAGTTTCCTCAAACTACATTGAAGAGCTTTCCCTCTAATAATGTCAGTGTTTGCCTCAAATGTTAGTTTATCATCAAATACAGGCCCTAAATATTTATACTCCTTCATCCGAAGAAGACAACAATGCATTGGACAACACACCATTAACACGTACTCTTTGAGATCTGTTAGTTAAAAAATCCACCAACCAACACACAATGTTTAAGTCACACAATGTAAAGTTTAAGTGAATATTGTTGGTAAGAGTCCTTGCCAAAATATTGGGCTGAACCCAGTTAAAAGCAGAGGAAAAATCAATGAAACACAAATGTATATGATTATTTGTACCTTCCAAATGTGTTAACATCATATTTAGTAAGGTACAAGTGGTATCCTCCTCTCCTCTACCTGATCTATACATACACTGCATAGGATCAAGTGCTGACTGTGTTAAGGCTAAAATCTCTTTCCTAACTTTTTATTATTATTATTATTATTATTATTTCATTACCAAAGAGGTGAGTGCAACAGGCCTATAATCATTAAGAGAAATGGGAATTTGATTTTTTAAAATTTTTTTAGCAGTTGGCACTACTATGGAATCTTTCTAAAGACGAGAGACAAGTTGGTCATAGGCAGCCAGTAGCTGGTAAAAGGGCCACCAGTTCAAAGAACATGAGTTACTAAAAGAAATGTTTTTTTCTGAATATAGGTCATGGGTTTGATTTTCAAATAACAATAAAAAATGCATGAATGGATAAAACATGCAGACTATACATTGAAAGCAATATGTTGCTTTAGATAAAGGCTTATTCCAAATAAATGTAAAAGTTTGAGTGGAAATTTTGCCATGACAGCAATAACTCCAAAAGAAATGGAGTGGATTAATAAATACCTTGGAGGCCACAATAGTGGACTCTTTGAGCTGGAAACTACCCATTAATGGTTTCAACATATGTCGGTTAATGAAAAATTCGATTTATGATTCAATCTATGATTTAGGTGTATGAGTTTCAGGATTAAAATAGAATAAATATGCAATATAACTGATCTAATTTGACCGCATCCATTTGTTACCAACAAAATAGTGCAGAGAAATAATCTGTTTTAGTCAATAAACAAAAAAAACCTTGTAGTCACACTTACTAAGATCGTGTTCTATTCAATTAGCCCTTTCTTTAAAAACAAACAAACAAAAACTATACTGTAGCCACATTCAGTAGAAAATGTTTGTCAGTCCTGTATTTGAGTCGACAATATGGTTACGTTCCCACAAAGGTTATCTACAGGAGTGAAAACTGCATTCATCAAAGTACACCTGCAGTACCTGCTGTGTGAACAAGACATTTCGCTACTTACACTTTTAAGTAAATGTGGTTGTCAGTCCCAAACAACCACAGTGCGAACATTGTCCAAACATAAATTACTGTGTTAAATTATGTGAGTGTGGCAATTTTGTGATGGAGCGGAGGTCAGAAGCATGCAGTAAAGGAAGATAAAAACAAATGCTTCAATCTGGCTGATTTGACATTTCCAGCTGTGAAACACTAAGTTTATAGGCTAATATTTTGTCAGGGATTTGGATGACTAAAGATCTCTAATAGTATCCAAGCAAACTGACATTATTTATTTTCAAAGAGAGCTGATGATTTGTTGCAGCGAATTAAAATAAGTTCAGCCTTGCAAAATGGCACTTCAAAATGGAGGCGAGGATTCCGCCGAGGGGAAGTGCTTAGGGAAGTTTGCGAGTGCATGTCTAAAAGTGGAGTGGAACACAGCCCGGGTGTCGCTGCAGTTCTGTTTCTTCCTACTACCTCTTTCTGTTGTGTGAATAAAAAACACATGAAATTCAACAGGTTATGGGCCCAGATCTTTGCTAAAAAGGTGCTTTTTACACAGGATTTTGTGTGTGATATAGACAGTGTTGTGGAACTCACAATGGAGGATAGATTGTTTATTGAACAGCTGAGCAGGACAGAGAACTGGGCAATGTGGAATTTTCAAATGGAACATTTAATGGAAGCAAAAGGACTATGGGGCATAGTGGTGGAGACTGACAATGTGCCAGAGGGAGCAAATGCAGAATTTGAAAAACGGAAAGAAAAAGTGTTTTCCTGATAATCTTTTCAATTTAAGCAATTTTCCCCCCACCTTCCTAGTTTCTTGTATTACCACACGACACTGTCTTTGGAATTTAAGGAAGGAAATAATGTTTTACTGAAAGACGTATAAATGTTGGGATGACTAAATGCAACAACAACAACAACAATAATAATAATAGTTTTTCATATTAACTTCAAATTTATTTAAAAAAATAGACTACTTTGTAGTAGGGGTGGGCGATATGGAAAAAATATATCACGATTTTTTTATTTTATTTTTTTTTTTGAATTATCACGATTCACGATTTTATCACGATTCTTTGTCATGTTGGTTTTACTATTTTGCAAGTTGTCTGAGCATTACAGCCAAACTAGTTTCCCTATTATAAAGACAAAGCCTTTCAAAGTAACAAAAAAAGGCAGATATTTAGGCCAAAGTGGGCGAAGATAAAAAACTTTGTTCTTATTTTTTAATTGCAAAGATAAAATGATGACAAAGATATACATTACATCTACAGATAATATACAAATAAAACAAACAGTGCTTTATTTTCAGGTACAATAGGTGTATTTAGCAGGAGCATTCAAGAAATTGAATGAACAAATATAAAAATAAAACACTATATAGACTGATTCCTAAAGCAACTGTATAAAAGTTCTTCAGTCAAGAGCAGTGAGTGATTTTTCTCTTTGTGTTTTGTCTGCCCACTTTGCCCTACTGTCCCTTTAAGACCTGCACACATCTAATATACAGGCACGCATCCGTTTTCTTAACTGTTTACTTTCCTTTTAGACATAACCACCTGAGTCTATATGAAGAGTTTATTTGCAAAACAGATAACGTTTTTTCAAATATTCCAAAAATCATGCTTTTTATGTTATCATGTTTTTATTGTGTTAGTTAGCTGTTTTTTATTAGTTATTTTTTAAACTAGTCAAAATATCCCAACTGCAGTTTGATTGAGATTAATTGGAATGCTCAATGACAAAAACATGATTTCTGAGAATTGTTAAAAACTGAGTTATCTGTTTTGCAAATTAACTCTTCATATGTAAACCTTGTGTGTTTTGATAATATTAGCGTCAAAGATAACTTAGTTCAGTGGGTAGACTGAGTACAGTAGAGACACTTTCTGCTTTTTTCATCACTACACAAAAACTAGATGCTGAAATGAAGTGATTTTTCACAAAATATTTTTTTGCTTGTGTACTAAAATATCATAAATTGACAATAGCCATAAGTAGTTTATATTTTCCACAATTAGCTCATAAACATGAGGTGCATTTTTGTCTCAACTGCACCCATATGGTGTACAGTTGAAACAGTAGCATGGTACAGTTGAGACACCCATTCTTAATGCTCTAAAGCTGGCTAACCATTTATTGCAAATGTAATAAATTTAAAAAGCAATCCAAGAGCGCACATCCAATAGGCAAAAAGCTCAATGTGGGTGCTCCACCACACAAAAATATGAACCAGAAAATCAAAGTGGGCACACCATAGCTCCAGAAATAGAAAAATATTTATTTATGTTCTCACCACAGGTGACGTTTCGAGCTTAGACGCTCTTTATCAGAACTTATGAAGTCTGATGAAGAGCGTCTAAGCTTGAAACGATGAAGAGCGTCTAAGCTCGAAACATCACCTGTGGTGAGAACATAAATAAATATTTTTCTATTATTTTTCTTATTTCTGGAGCTATGGTGTGCCCGCTTTGATTTTCTGGTTCAAATGTAATAAATTACAAAATTACAGTTGTAAATAATTACAGTTTAAAAATAAATTAATTTATTTGCTTTATTTAATTCAGATTCAGTTAAACAAAATAGGAACAAATATTTAACACTAGAAAATATATGGCAAATAGTACAAATGTAAACATAACAGTAAAAATAACAATATACATACCCGTATATTCTATAACCCTACACCTAAACCTACGCATCACTTGAAACTTTCTGCATTTTTACATTTTCAATCATTCTGTATGATTTAGAAGCTTGTTTCATCATGGGGACCTAAAAAATATTCCCAAAAGGTTAGAATTTACTGTTATTACTATACTTGTGGGGACATTTGGTCCCCATAATGTAGGTAATACCAGTACACAAACACACAGCCCCTGTATGCATTTTATTTTCTATCATTGGACTGTTACTGTACACAGTACATAGCAACCTATAAAGGATGTCTCAACTGTACCCACTTTACCACCTTGTATATTTCTTAAAATGCTATGTAATCCTTTTAACATTCATGTTAGAAAATATGTTCATCAATAATAGACAGTTGAAATATCACAAATATCTTTTTCTTTTTTCTTTTTTTTTTCTTTTTTACAGAATTTGCGTAGCATATGTGCAAATGTGACTTTTATTCTATTATCATAACACTGTACAACTAAACAGCATGTGAAGCAATACCATAGGCGTAAATCCCGGGGGGGTGGGGGGGACAGGACATTGTAGTTCTATACATCATTAGTATGTTTTTTGTACTGGCTATTGTTTTTATGGCATATGTTAAAGTGCTTTAAGTGATTTTAAGGTACTTTAAACTAAAGATTAATGTACAATCATTACTTCTGTTTAGGCTAGTGTTTACAATGCCAACATCTGATTGTGTTTTACTCAAACGTTCAGACAAGGTTCTTTCAGCTTAGCATTTTCTTAGCATTTTTCTGCAAGTTTATCATCTATTTATCAGTTTTGCACTTCAAGAAACATTCATCGCTATGATTATGCACGGCTGGGCAGAAGTGGAGTGGACGTGGTTGTTGGATCAGCGGTCACCGCATGCGGCCCGGTGTGTGGCAGAAAGGTAATGACTGGTACGTTAAGAGCCTCGGGATTCAGGCTAGGAGAAAGGAGCATCAGGCGCGCATTGGCACAAATGACTTCAGCCTACGTTCAGATGAGAAGAGAGGGGACCGCTCGTCAAACAAATCCTCGTGTACTTCGCCGAATATGCTGAACACAAAGCTCACATGGATCAAAATGAAAAACTCATTGATTTTGGTGTGACCGAAGTCATTGCAAGTGATGGGTTTAGTGGGAAAATACTGGGATACTCTGTCATACCAGTAAAGAACAATCTAACAATATATGATGAGGTGTATAGAGAAATTTGCTTGAACTATGGACTTTTTGACACAG
The DNA here is from genome assembly GCA_039654775.1 of Spinibarbus caldwelli. Classification (NCBI taxonomy): domain Eukaryota; kingdom Metazoa; phylum Chordata; class Actinopteri; order Cypriniformes; family Cyprinidae; genus Spinibarbus; species Spinibarbus caldwelli. Next base: position 73,194 of record JBCAMP010000211.1, on the reverse strand, counting down.
AGTAGACCATGGCCGTGAATTTTATTTGTGCCTTTATTAGCAAGACAACCTTGAAGCCTATTGAACGAATACCCACCGTCTTCATTACATTCAAAGTCAGTCCAGATAAAACCATGCCGCCGAAAGAAAGTGGGTAGTAATAAATGCTCGCATAAACTATCCTATTAAGCATGCTCTGTGCTATCTTACAAACAATGGTTTCTTGGACATGGATGACTCCTGTGTCAAGCACTGTGTCTCTTATATTGCTTCTAAATGCTGCTTGGTGGGGTTACAGAACTTTGTCTCTGCATGGAACGCATACACTATTCCACATAAGGGCATTCCCGATGCTCTCTCCGCGGCTCATCTGAGGACCGCATGAATCCCATCTCACCTTATACCACCCGCCGAGGTTGTTGCTGCCAAGTATATTAGCTATCGAGGGAGTTTAACATATCCATCACCATATGGACAAGACCCCCTTAATGGCTACCCTGACCGCCAACTACAAAGGGAAAATTTGTGGTCGTCAGCATACCAGTGTGACCATGTTTTTATGCTACTCTCGTCGGTAACAGTGGTGTGTTTTGGGATGCTTTGGATATGTACATGAACATTACACACAGCTTGGAGCCATAAGTAGGCTATAACAATGAGTATTGACCATGTGTGATATTTCAGTTAAAAAAAAAGATACTCCGAAAGGTATAGGCTAATCATGTTTAGTCTAGTTGTTCAGTGTAATATTTCTTAAGGTTTCTATTTTATCAATAAGTCTGATTTGTTTGGACAGTCACAAGTCTATTGAAGGTTACATAGGTCTGCTAAAATAAAATAATTAAATAATAAAAAAAGGTAATAAATCTCTGTTTATAAGGCAAAATATAAAAATTTGTCTGAACAGAAAGTCATGTGTCTTTCACTTTTGTAGCCTACTATTTTTTTTTTTTTTAATTATATTAAGGTTATAAAATTAAGCACATTTTCGTTGATTTCGCTAGCTTTTATAGCTAAACTTATTGCAAAAATAAATATAAATATGCAAGCACTTTTATGACACAAGAGCGCAGCAGCAGCTTATGAAGTTGTCATGGCAACCATATAAAGCGCTGATTTCCAGGGGATACCCTGAAAAGGTAGAAGCGGGAAATATGTAGGTAAAATTAATTTGTACGGAAAATCATCAGACTTTGCGTTAGTTCTCACTTACGAGCCTTGATTTTACGATAATTGTGTTCGGGACTGGATGCCGTATGTACAGCCAGGGGCGTAAACTTCATCTAACAGTAGGGGGGACAAGAAACATAAAATTTCTCAAGAGCAATTTTTGAAGGGGACACAAATAATACAACCAAAATTGTACTTGAAAGGATAGATATGTGTACACAGCATGTGTAAACAGCAAGGAGACCGTGTTTAAATATGAGTTCGGTTCATATGGTTCACCACACGGTCATATTATAATGATTATTTTGCGTCCTCCATAGTATTTTAGGTTTCGTCTGGGACCGAGTACGTCTCTTTAGATATTCAACCGCATTAAGCCTGCCACTTAACATCATACTGAGCAAAACCCAACACATCGGTAGGTCTACAATATTAGCCTAATATCAGTTCACACACAGGTTTATCGCTGTGTTAGTTGTAGTGGGTGACAAGCTACGGTGTTAAGCTTGGTAACCTGATAAATTGCTCATAGAAAATACATCGGATATCATTATTTTTTGTCATGACTAATTTATTAATGATCCAGCATCATCTGTATTAAAGAGAAAGAATAATTTCACCCGATGTTTAAAGAGAATAAAATAGCCTTGACAGCCTAATTACTTACACATAACTACTAAGGAACTTTGCTCTCTCCCACCCAGGGTTGCCAGGTTTTCACAGCAAAACCCACCCAATTGCTACTCAAAACTAGCCCAATCGGTTTTCAGGGGGGATTTCCGGTAAAAAATCGCGTTCCGTTGGGGTAAAATACACGTTTTTTGGTGGGGTTCCCCTGATAAATGTCACTTTCCAGGGGCTAAATATCACGTTATTGGGGTCGCTCCAACCCGCGGACATGAAAAACATCCCGCGGAAAGAGCGTAAAAGTAGCCCAATTCCGCGGGAAAACCGCGGACTTGGCAACACTGCTCCCACTGGGCTCTTGTCCTGAGTGTATCGAGGCAGTGGACCAAACCACTGTGAGGCAAGGGAGGGGGGAATCAAAACATTTCTGAACTTAAAACGCTTTTTTGCGTTTATTTTGTTTTACTATTTACACAATTATTTTAAGTATATGTCCATTATATTATTTTCAAGACACAGAGTTGCTTGTAATGATAATTTTAGGGGGGACAACCCTCAGATGGGGGGTTGTAAATGTGCTGTGTGATGAAGTGCGCTGAATTAGTGATTTAGAAGATGATTTAACAGATGATTTAACATGTCCATAGCCATAGGCTACACTGCGGACCCGTTCGGTGGTTCAGAGGACTGCTGCCGCATGTGCGCTGTTGGTGTCGTGCGGCTGTACACATAGGCGTAAATCCCGGGAGGGGATTTACGGGGAGGGGATTTACGCCTATGTGTACAGCCGCACGACACCAACAGCGCACATGCGGCAGCAGTCCTCTGAACCACCGAACGGGTCCGCAGTGTAGCCTATGGCTATGGACATGTTAAATCATCTTCTAAATCACTAATTCAGCGCACTTCATCACACAGCACATTTACAAAAAATAGACTAGAGACATGTGCTGTATAAATTGCTTATCAAACAACAAACGATTAAAGGCATAAAATAAAGGAATTTGATCGATTAAAAACCTTTTCACCGTGTTCTTATCCGCCATTATTGTTTCTGTCGTAAACTCCGCCTACTTCCGACATGAGACTGTGACTCCGCCCACTTCTGCCATCAGACTGCTGGCCTGGCGCTGCTGTCCTCAGACTGCTGTGACCTAATGGTTCTGCGGTTCTGCAGTTGGTTATTATTGGATTATAGCCCTAATGTTAATTCAAATTATTAAATGGATGCCATCTTATTGGGACAATAAAGCCCTCCCTATACCTAACCCTACTCGATACTTTTTCACCTTTTTGATTATTTCCTTTGTTTTTATTGAACATAAATGCCATTCCAATGTGATATGAGATGTGAAAAGGGAGAAAAAAAAGTTCTGCATAAGGCGGACTCGAACTCGTGTTGATCGCGTCAAAAAAAACTTCGGTACATGCTTTACCTCCTACACCACTGAAGCTGATGAATAGTAATTGTCTTTTGTAGTCCTGACGTATCCCAATTACACGTTAAGGGAGAGAAAACGTTTAACATGCAATTTAGCGCATTGTTTTTATATTCTGGGCTGTTCTGCTTGTCTGTAAATAGTACCCTATATGTTTATTATTAAAGGGGTCCTATTATGCTCTTTTATAATGTCTTGATTTTGTTTTGGGGGTGTACTAGAACATGCTTTCATGCTTGGTGGTTTGAAAATCGCATTATTTTTCACCTAATTTACATTATTACAATACCTTTCTCTCCAGCCTGGCACAAACGGCTCGATTAGTTCCGGGTTTGATGAAGGCCCGCCTTCCGAAATACAAAATGTGTTGTGATTGGTTAGCTGTCCCAGTGCATTGTGATTGGCGAACAGCTTAGACAGCGTTTCAGTACTGCCCCGCCCCTTGCCAAAACAGCAAGTTCGTCAGTATTGCCATATCAATTCAGACCTCGAGAATATTGAACAAGAGGATCACGCAGAACCTTTGCATGCACGGACATTGCAAGACATATTAAAGTGGTAAGGCTATTGTTGTTTTTTTTATGGCTAATTCACGTTTTAGATAGGATGTCAACAACAGCTTAAAAATAACTGCATTTACTATGTACAGATAAGTGCAACGGTAATATGTATTATGTTTATATTGTTTATTGTAACATTATAACATGGATTGCAGTGAAACTGTTATACAGTTGAATTTATTTATACCATAGTCCCACAGAGTTACACTATTTGTGGCGGCATATATATGCAAATTAATTCTCTGCCAGCAGGAGCCGCTGTTGGAGCGGGAGAGACCGAGGTTTTCCTGGTAACGCGGTACACAAAGCAGCACTCCTCTCACAAATGCTGCTTTATCAGACATTACATGCAAGATGAAATGAAAATGACATCCAATATTTTCTGAAAACAGTCGGTTCCATCAAAAATACAGTGATATAAAAACACCTGCACCGGGTTTCGATTTTGAAATGTGCAGAACTCAACCAAGCGTTCTCCCCACCCGCCAACCATTCGAATTTCCGTAGGCAGGGTTTATTTTTGTGATATCACAAATACAAGAAAACAACTTTGTAGTCCAAACGAGCTGTTTGTAGTAGTTTTTGAAAATGGATTTTTTAAAAATGAAATATCTCCCTTTGGAGTGGACTTTGAGATTTGTAACTTTGTAGATATTTTTATGGCCAAACATACACACTACACACTGACTAAAATTCAAAAAGTGAAAAAGCATAATAGGACCCCTTTAATAAGGTGTGTCCTCCAGTGTCACTGTTTTATTAGGATACATTAAGCCACATTAAGCGTTTGTGAAACAGTCTGTGGCCACAAACACTTTGACACATATAGCTATGCTTATTAAAAGCTAAGAAAACACAGATATAAATCATATGTTTTTACAATTCTTCACGCAAACAACTTAGACAGTATGACAAAAAAAATCTGATTATTAAAAAAAATACTTTTTTACCATGAAAATTATTTTTTGTAAAAGGAATGGTCACGTGCCTGATTTCATCCAGGAAGGATGGGGGGCTGATTTAGCATGTGTAGTATGAATATCATGACTGTAGCTCATTCCTGATTGAAGAAATAAGCCATGTTGCAACTGTCCCCTGTTGCAACTGTCCCCACTCTCCCCTAGTTGTGTAAGTAACTTAGGCTGTCAAGGCTATTTTATTCTCTTTGAACATCGTGTGAAATGATTCTTTCTATTTAATACAGATGATGCTGGATCATTAATAAATTAGTCATGACAAAAAAAAAAGATGATATCCGATGTAATTTTCTGTGAGCGATTATAATGTTACCAAGCTTAATACCGTAGCTTGTCACCCACTATAACTAACACGGCGATAAACCTGTGTGTGAACTGATATTAGGCAAATATTGTTGACCTACCGATGTGTTGGGTTTGCTCAATATGATGTTAAGTGGCAGATCAGTGGGCTTGCTGCAGTTGAATATCTAAAAAAAAGTCCTCAGTCCTTGACGAAACCTAAAATACTAACTTTATGTGGAGGACACAAAATAATAATTATACTATGACAGCGTGGTGAACCTGTGAACCGAACTCATATTTAAACACGGTCTCCATGCTATGTACACATGCTGTGTACACATATATATCCTTACAAGTACAATTTTGGTTGTATTATTTGTCCCCTTCAAAAATTAATCTTGAGAAATTTTATGTTTATTGTCCCCCCCCCTACTGTTAGATTAAATTTACGCCCCTGAGAAATACGACACCAATCCAGGTACAGTTGTGTCTCAACCATACCCCACTGACATGCTCGCACGTTTCTCTAGATTATGAAAAGTATGGAGTCAATTTAATGCCACATATATATGCAAAAGAATAAAGTTTTGCAAAAGAAAACAAAGTTTTGCAAAAGAAAAATAAAGCATCTCAAAAGAAAAAAAATTGTTTTGCAAACAAAAATAAAGATTGCAAAACAAAAAGTATTGAGAGAAAAAATTAAGTTTCACAAACAGAAATAAAGAATTGTAAAAATTAAGATATAATTCATTGCAAAAATCAATGACAGTTGTAAAAGAAGCTTATGAACTTTGATTCTATTTTATCTCCGCAACACATATTTTCCATGCTCACATCTACTAATTCATTTGCAACGCTCTATGTATTTTGCATTTCAGTCAAGCGTGAGCTCGTGAGTTGCGATACCATTTTCCCTTTGTGCTTCACTTCATGGCACTGTTTTGACATGGGGGGCAGAGTCAAGAAGCTGGGGCGTTCAGCTTAAGTTTAAGAAGTTAAGAGATCAGTTTAAGCTTTGGTTTTATTAGGTATAGGCCTACTCATGCGTACAACATAATGTAGACAAAATCAGCCTGTCCTTCACTGGATAATTATTGATGGGGTACATTGTCCCGTCAATTTTCTAAAAATAAAATGCAATCATTTCCTGGTTTTAGCTGTTTTGCCATTTTCTGCCTTGAAATATTCTTGCCACTCTTCTAGGCATCGTGTATTGCACGGTAAGTTGATAATGTTGTCATTGTAGTTTTGCATAAATCTACTTTCAATTTATGCAAAACTACAATGACAACATTATCAACTTACCATCTGGTCACAATAGTAACAAACTAATGTACCCCATCAATGATTATCCAGTGAAGGACAGGCTGATTTTGTCTGCATTATGTTGTATGCAATAGTAGGCCTATACCTAATAAAACTGCCACTTAAACTGATCTCTAACTTCTTAAACTTTGGCAAACAACGTTAATAGTAATTGCATTTAGTTAACAAAACAACACACATTTTAATCTTTAACCCGCTGAACATGCCCCAGTTTCTTGATTCCGCCCCCCACATCAAAACAGTACCATGAAGTGAAACTTCAGAAAAATGAAGCGCAAAGGGAAAACGGTATCGCGAGCTCACGCTTGACTGAAACGCAAAATAAATGGAGCATTCCAAATGAATTAGTAGGTGTGAGCATGGAAAATATGTTGCTGAGAATCAAAGTTCATAAGCTTCTTTTACAACGGTCATTGATTTTTGCAATTAATTAATTATATCTTAATTTGTGCAATTCTTTATTTCTGTTTGCAAAACGTAATTTTTTCTCTCAATACTTTATTTTTATTTTGCAATCTTTATTTTTGTTTGCAAAACATTTTTTTTTACTCAATGCTTTATTTTTCTTTTGCAATACTTTATTTTTCTTTTGCAAAATGTTATTTTTTTGCATATATATATATATATATATATATATATATATATATGGCATTAAATTGACTCCATAGTAAAGACCTTGACTCAGAATCAGAATCAGAATGAGCTTTATTGGCCAGGTATGTTTACACATACAAGGAATTTGTTATAGTGACAGAAGCTCAACAGTGCAACAGAAAGACAGCAACAGGACAGGACACAGATAATAAAAGAATAATATACAAATATACAAATAGCAAAAACACAATATATAATATAGACAGTTATGTGTGTACAGGTCTGATATGTGCAATTTTGAAATGAAAAAAATAAGTACTGTATGTGTGGTGAATAAATAATGTATAATAGTGTTGTGTGTTCCACGTTTAATGTTAAGTGTTCATAATATGGATTGCCTGAGGGAAGAAACTGTTCCTGTGTCTGGTCGTTATGGTGCTCAGAGCTCTGTAGCGTTGACCAGACGGTAACAGTTCAAAGAGGGATTGTGCTGGATGTCAGGGGTCCAGAGTGATTTTGCCAGCCCTTTTACTCACTCTGGATAACTACAGTTCTTGGAAAGTGGGGAGGGTTGTATCAATGATTCGCTCAGCAGTCCGGACTACCCTCCGTAGTCTTCTGAGGTCAGATTTGGTAGCTGAGCTGAACCAGACAGTTATTGAAGTGCAGAGGACGGATTCATTGATGGCGGAGTAGAACTGTTTCAGCAGCTCCTGTGGCAGGTTGAACTTCCTCAGCTGGCGAAGGAAGTACAGCCTCTGCTGGGCCTTTTTAACAATGGAGTCAATGTGATTGTCCCACTTCAGGTCCTGAGAAATTGTGGTGCCCAGGAATCTGAATGACTCCACTGCAGTCACAGTGCGGTCCATGATGGTGAGTGGGGGGAGAGCTGGGGGGTTTCTCCTGAAGTCCACGATCATCTCCACAGTTTTGAGCGTGTTGAGCTGCAGGTTGTTAAGACTGCACCAGACAGCCAGCTCCTTAACCTCCTGTCTGTAAGCAGACTCGTCACAGTCCTGAATGAGGCCGATGAGTGTGGTGTCGTCTGCAAACTTCAGGAGCTTGACAGAGGGATCTTTAGATGTGCAGTTGTTGGTGTACAGGGAGAAGAGCAGTGGGGAGAGAACGCAGCCCTGAGGAGCTCCAGTGCTGATGGTGCGGGTGCTGGATGAGAATTTTCCCAGCCTCACTAGCTGTTGTCTGTCTGCCAGGAAGCTGGTGATCCACTGACAGACGGAGGTGGGGACGGAGAGCTGAGTTAGTTTATTCTGAAGGGTGTCCGGAATGATGGTGTTAAAAGCGAAGCTGAAGTCTACAAACAGGATCCTCACATAAGTCCCTGGTCTGTTCAGATGCTGCAGGATGAAGTGCAGTCCCATGTTGACTGCATCATCCACAGACCCGTTTGCTCTGTAGGCAAACTGCAGGGGGTTCAGTGGAGGCCTTCAGATAAGCCAAAACCAGTCTTTCAAATGATTTCATGACCACAGATGTTAGAGCCACAGGTCTGTAGTCATTAAGTCCAGAAATTTTGGGTTTCTTTGGGATGGGGATGATGGTGGAGCATTTGAAGCATGAGGGGACTTCGCACAGCTCCAGTGATCTGTTGAAGATCTGTGTGAAGATGGGGGCTAGCTGGTCAGCACAGGTTTTTAGGCAGGCTGGTGACACACCGTCTGGGCTTGGTGCTTTCCTTCTTTTGTTCTTTCTGAAGACCTGGCACACGTCATCTTCACTGATTTGAATTGCAAGTGTGGGGGAGAGGGGGGTAGCTGGGGGTGTTAATGGTTGTGTGGAGAGGTGTTCAGGGCGGGTGTGGGGTGTTTTTTCAAACCTGCAGTAGAACTCATTCAGATCGTCTGCCAGTTGTTGATTCTCCAGAGTGCTGGGGGATGGTGTCTTGTAACTGGTGATATCTTTCATATCTTTCCACACTGAAGCAGAATCACTGGAAGAGAATTTGTTCCTTAGCTTGCCAGAATAATTCCTCTTTGCCACTCTGATCTCCTTTTCCAGTGTGTATTTGGCCTGTTTATACAACACTTTATCCCCCTTTCTGTAAGCATCTTCTTTGGCCTGACGGAGCTGTCTGAGTTTTGCAGTGAACCATGGTTTGTCGTTGTTGTAAGTTAGATGAGTCTTGGTAGGAATGCACATATCCTCACAGAAACTGATATATGAAGTGACAGTCTCTGTGAGCTCGTCCAGATCGTTTGCAGCAGCTTCGAAAACAGTCCAATCAGTAAGGTCGAAACAGGCTGGTAAAACCCGCTCTGTTTCATTAGTCCATCTTTTAACAGTTCTTAGTACAGGTTTAGCTGATTTCAGTTTCTGCCTGTAGGACGGTATAAGATGAACCAAACAGTGATCAGAGAGTCCTAAAGCTGCCCGTGGGACAGAGTGACATGCGTCATTTATCGCTGTGTAACAGTGATCCAATATATTACTGTCTCTGGTGGGTATGTGATGTGCTGTCTGAATTTTGACAGTTCGCGGGAGAGATTTGCTTTATTAAAGTCCCCGAGAATGATAAAAACAGAGTCCAGGTGTTTTTGTTCTGTGTCTGTGATCAGATCAGCGAGTTTCTGTAAAGCTGAGCTCACGTTCGCTTGCGGTGGAATGTAGACACTCACGAGAATAAACGAACAAATCTTCCGCGGCGAATAGAATGGCTTGCAGTTAATGAAGAGCGTTTCTAGATCTGAACAGCACATCTTCTTTAACACAGTTACATCTGTACACCACCTCTCATTGATGTAAAAGCACGTCCCGCCGCCACGCGATTTCTCAGTTGATTCTGCATCGCGATCTGCTCTGATCAGCTGGAGGATATGAGTGGGACAGAGTGATATTGCATGGCACAATGTCATAAATATGTCTATTTTTAGAGCACAGAGTAACGTTTGCAATGATATATGTTAAGTTTAACAATCATAAAAGAATAATAAGCTATTCATTGTGGAAGGGACATGGTGAAATGAAAATCTCACCTTGGAAAAAAAACTTTTGCCGATATCTTCGGAATGGAAAGACGAACACATTTCGAATTTCCCACGATCAAAGAGAACACTAATACACATATGTGGAGCAAAAATCACAGCTCGGGGTTCTTTTGTACGCAAATTATTTAAGGTGTTTCAACTGTACACGTCTGAAATGTACTCAGTCTACCCTAACCAGGTGCTGTTTGACAGGCTTTTGCACGCGCGCTTCGGCTGTGTGCATGAACGAGAGTAAAAATGGTCCTTATCAACTTTGATTAACATGGCAATAAAATTCTATCACATTATTTTGGCAGTTAAAATTTTGGGCTGGTTTTTGTTGAAGCGGGCGGGTTTTGGTGAGCTTTTGGGCTGGAAATCTTCAACCCGATCTGGCAACACTGTCCGAATGTCATGTGCAGTGGAAAGGCGGCTTAACTGATAGAATGTGCGCTGTAGCATGATACTACGATATTTCTTCAAACATTTCAAACAAACAGACATTTTTATAGTCCACGATCAAAAATAGTCATATCGCACACCCCTACTTTGTAGATTATATGACAACTGTGTCCTAATGAAGTTTAAAGATGCTTTACATTAAAATATAGAAACACTGCAGTAAACAGAAATAAAATAGAAACACTGCAGTGTTCATGACAAAGCACATGAATGAAACACTGAATCTTTCCCCTGGACAAGTCAAGTAATATATTTTACCCATCCCAATCATATAAAGGATCAGTTTGCTTTAGGTATTAATAGACACTTCAGTACTCATACACAGGCAGTGAACTATCATCGTATTTTTTATTTATTTTTTATGAGAGAGATTGGGAAACCATTAGTCAATCGTTACTTATACAGGCTTGTACGTCTGTTATATTAGGTGTTTTTGAGTTACAAAAAATGAGATCTCAAATGTGTCATTTATATGTTTTGATATTACTCCAATATAAACTGCAACAAAATAATTCCCTAATTGATAATTAAATCATTTTATTTCCCAATGACGATCATTAAAATCAATCACAGTCCTATGCCTATTAAGAAAGGAAATTATTTTTCCATGTAAGTCCATTTAAAATGAAAGAGTATAAATGTAAATATGTAAATAGATATATAAAAATATGTAAATGTAAAACTATTATATGATAACTCCTATGAAAGATAACTATGACATTTAAATCTATCATGTAATTTAATCCAAATGTGAACATTTTTTTGAAGTAATGTGTTGTCAAATGTATGTGATAACTATAACTGTAAAAGGCCGTCATATACAGGTGCATCTCAATAAATTAGAATGTCGTGGAAAAGTTCATTTATTTCAGTAATTCAAATCAAATTGTGAAACTCGTGTATTAAATCAATTCAGTGCACACAGACTGAAGTAGTTTAAGTCTTTGGTTCTTTTAATTGTGATGATTTTGGCTCACACTTAACAAAAACCCACCAATTCACTATCTCAACAAATTAGAATACTTCAAAAGACCAATTAAAAAAAAAAATAAAATAAATAAATAAATAAAACATTTTTAGTGAATTGTTGGCCTTAATTGTAGTCCACAGTTCCAGCATAGTGGACCAGGGAGAAGTGGTAACTGTAAATTCTGCTCCTTGTTACAAGTATGGTAGAACCATCACTTCTACTACAAAAGACTGCTTTGTAAGTAATCTTCCTGATTTATCTCAATTCCTCAGCATATCCAACAGTGCAGAAAAACTTGATGTAACAGAAACTATGGACTCTCTCTTTTCTAGCACTTTAGATACAGTTGCTCCTTTACACTTAAGGAGGATCAAAGAAAACAGTCTGACTCCGTGGTATAATGAGCACACTCGCACCCTAAAGAGAGCAGCCCGGAAAATGGAGCGCAGCTGGAGGAAAACAAAACTAGAGGTATTTTGTATAGCTTGGCGGGAAAGTACCCTATCCTACAGAAAAGCATTAAAAACCACTAGATCCGATTACTTTTCGTCTCTTCTAGAAGAAAACAAACATAACCCCCAGTATTTATTCAATACAGTGGCTAAATTAACGAAAAATAAAGCATCAACAGGTGTTGGCATTTCCCATGAGCACAGCAGTAATGACTTTATGAACTACTTTACTTCCATGATCGATACTATCAGAGATAAAATTGTAACCATGCAGCCGTCAGCTACAGTATCGCATCAGATAGTGCACTATAGATCCCCTGAGGAACAATTCCACTCATTCTCTACTATAGGAGAGGAAGAATTGTATAAACTTGTTAAATCATCTAAACCAACAACATGTATATTAGACCCTATTCCATCTAAACTACTAAAAGAGCTGCTTCCAGAAGTCATAGATCCTCTTTTGGCTATTATTAATTCATCATTGTCATTAGGATATGTTCCCAAAACTTTCAAATTGGCTGTTATTAAGCCTCTCATTAAAAAAACACAACTTGACCCCAAAGATCTAGTTAATTACAGACCGATCTCAAATCTCCCTTTTCTGTCAAAGATACTAGAAAAGGTAGTATCCTCACAATTATATTCCTTCTTAGAGAAAAATCAGGGAGGATTTAGACCGTATCATAGTACTGAGACTGCTCTCATTAGAGTTACAAATGACCTGCTTTTATCATCTGATCGTGCCTGTATCTCTTTATTAGTTCTACTGGATCTTAGCACTGCGTTCGACACGATCGACCACAACATTCTTTTGAATAGACTAGAACACATTGTTGGCATTAGTGGAAGTGCCTTAGCATGGTTCAAATCGTACTTATCTGACCGCCATCAGTTCGTAGCAGTGAATGAAGAGGTATCATATCGATCACAAGTGCAGTATGGAGTACCTCAAGGCTCAGTACTAGGGCCGTTAATTTTCACGCTTTACATGTTACCCTTGGGAGATATTATCAGGAGACATGGTGTTAGCTTTCACTGTTATGCTGATGATACTCAGCTCTATATTTCTTCACGGCCCGGTGAAACACACCAACTTGAGAAACTAACAGAATGCATAGTCGACATAAAAAACTGGATGACGAGTAACTTCTTACTGCTAAAATTAAAACAGAGGTGTTAATTATTGGACCTAAAAACCCCACATGTAATAACCTAGAACACTATCTAACACTTGACGGCTGCTCTGTTAATTCTTCTTCATCAGTTAGGAACCTAGGTGCGCTGTTTGATAGCAATCTTTCATTTGAAAGCCATGTTTCTAGCATCTGTAAAACTGCATTTTTCCATCTAAAAAACATATCTAAATTGCGACCTATGCTCTCAACGTCAAATGCAGAAATGCTAATTCATGCGTTTATGACCTCAAGGTTAGACTATTGTAATGCTTTATTGGGTGATTGTTCTGCTCGCTTGATCAACAAACTACAGTTGGTCCAAAATGCAGCAGCTAGAGTCCTTACTAGACCCAGGAAGTATGACCATATTAGCCCAGTTCTGTCAACACTGCACTGGCTCCCTATCAAACACTGTATAGATTTTAAAATCCTGTTAATTACTTATAAAGCTCTGAATGGCTTAGCTCCTCAGCACTTGAGTGAGCTCTTATCACATTATAGTCCTCCAAGTCCGCTGCATTCTCAAAACTCTGGCCGTTTGATAATACCTAGAATATCAAAATCGACTGCGGGCGGCAGATCCTTTTCCTATTTAGCACCCAAACTCTGGAACAATCTACCTAACGCTGTTCGGGAGGGAGACACACTCTGTCAGTTTAAATCTAGATTAAAGACACATTTCTTTAACCTGGCTTACACATAACACACTAATACACTTCTATTATTCAAATCCATTAAAGGATTGTTAGGCTCCATTAATTAGATCAACCGGAACCGGGAACACTCCCCATAACACACGATGTACTCGTTACATCATAAGAAGAATGGCATCTACGCTAATATTTGTCTGTTTCTTTCTTATTCTGTTTCTCAGTCCGTGTCCGGATCAGATGGTGGATCGGCGCCGAGAGATGATGTCTGCGGCCCTGATCGTCAGCGGAGGCCAAGACACCTGGATGAGCCCCGGGGACATATCCCCTGTGAAGACCTTGATTAAAATACAATAAAACTAAAATAAAACAAAATAACTAAAAATATAATAAAATACCTACCAACATAATACTATTATTGTTAGAAATTGCAACAATATAAAAATAGAAATATAATACATTTATACATTTAAAATTTTAATTAAAACAATAATATACAATTATGAAAAATGAATAAATACATTTTAAAATAATAAACAGTATAATATATATATATATATATATATATATATATATATATATATATATATATATATATGTATATATATATATATAGGTGCATCTCAATAAATTAGAATGTCGTGGAAAAGTTCATTTATTTCAGTAATTCAACTCAAATTGTGAAACTTGTGTATTAAATAAATTCACTGCACACAGACTGAAGTAGTTTAAGTCTTTGGTTCTTTTAATTGTGATGATTTTGGCTCACATTTAACAAAAACCCACCAATTCACTATCTCAACAAATTAGAATACTTCATAAGACCAATAAAAAAACATTTTTAATGAATTGTTGGCCTTCTGGAAAGTATGTTCATTTACTGTATATGTACTCAATACTTAGTAGGGGCTCCTTTTGCTTTAATTACTGCCTCAATTCGGCGTGGCATGGAGGTGATCAGTTTATAGCACTGCTGAGGTGGTATGGAAGCCCAGGTTTCTTTGACAGTGGCCTTCAGCTCATCTGCATTTTTTGGTCTTGTTTCTCATTTTCCTCTTGACAATACCCCATAGATTCTCTATGGGGTTCAGGTCTGATGAGTTTGCTGGCCAGTCAAGCACACCAACACCATGGTCATTTAACCAACTTTTGGTGCTTTTGGCAGTGTGGGCAGGTGCCAAATCCTGCTGGAAAATGAAATCAGCATCTTTAAAAAGCTGGTCAGCAGAAGGAAGTATGAAGTGCTCCAAAATTTATTGGTAAACGGGTGCAGTGACTTTGGTTTTCAAAAAACACAATGGACCAACACCAGCAGATGAAATTGCACCCCAAATCATCACAGACTGTGGAAACTTAACACTGGACTTCAAGCAACTTGGGCTATGAGCTTCTCCACCCTTCCTCCAGACTCTAGGACCTTGGTTTCCAAATGAAATACAAAACTTGCTCTCATCTGAAAAGAGGACTTTGGACCACTGGGCAACAATCCAGTTCTTCTTCTCCTTAGCCCAAGTAAGACGCACAAGAGGAATACGACAACTGTAGCCAAACTCCTTGACATGTCTGTGTGTGGTGGCTCTTGATGCCTTGACCCCAGCCTCAGTCCTTTCCTTGTGAAGTTCACCCAAATTCTTGAATTGATTTTGCTTGACAATCCTCATAAGGCTGCGGTTCTCTCGGTTGGTTGTGCATCTTTTTCTTCCACACTTTTTCCCTTCCACTCAACTTTCTGTTAACATGCTTGGATACAGCACTCTGTGAACAGCCAGCTTCTTTGGCAATGAATGTTTGTGGCTTACCTTCCTTGTGAAGGGTGTCAATGATTGTCTTCTGGACAATTGTCAGATCAGCAGTCTTCCCCATGATTGCGTAGCCTAGTGAACCAAACTGAGAGACCATTTTGAAGGCTCAGGAGACCTTTGCAGGTGTTTTGAGTTGATTAGCTGATTGGCATGTCACCATATTCTAATTTGTTGAGATAGTGAATTGGTCGGATTTTGTTAAATGTGAGCCAAAATCATCACAATTAAAAGAACCAAAGACTTAAACTCCTTCAGTCTGTGTGCATTGAATTTATTTAATACACGAGTTTCACAATTTGAGTTGAATTACTGAAATAAATTAACTTTTCCACGACATTCTAATTTATTGAGATGCACCTGTATGTATATATATATATATATATATATATATATATATATATATATATATATACACTTCATAAATATATTAAATGAACTAAACTATAAGTTAAAATTATAATAAACAAACAAATATATATTATAAAAATAGACTGAGAATTAAACTATACATTACAATTATAGCAAATGAATAAATCATATAAATGAAAAACTTCAAATAATGAATAAAACACAAATATAACAAATACATTAAATTATAAATTTAAATGCCCCATCGGGACAAGACCACGAGAATCAGAAAAGCCCTTTACACAATCTGGCATGGCTGCGGTTGGAATTGAACTGCGGGTTTCGTCTGGCCAGAGGAGAACTGGCCCCCCGACTGAGCCTGATTTCTCCCAAGGTTTTTTTTTTTCTCCATTCTGTGACAGAGGGAGTTTTGGTTCCTTGCCGCTGTCGCCTCTGGCTTGCTCAGTTGGGGACACTTAATTTCTAGCGATTATTGTCAATTTGATTTCACAGATACTATTTAAACTAAACTGAGCTAAACAATGACATCTCTGAATTCAATAATGAAATGCCATTAACTGAAAATTGAGTGTTTAATCTTATCATTATACATTACTGACACTCTATCCTCCAATTTGAT
Organism: Spinibarbus caldwelli; assembly: GCA_039654775.1. Classification (NCBI taxonomy): domain Eukaryota; kingdom Metazoa; phylum Chordata; class Actinopteri; order Cypriniformes; family Cyprinidae; genus Spinibarbus; species Spinibarbus caldwelli. The sequence goes on along the minus strand of JBCAMP010000211.1, from coordinate 56,754 downwards.
ACTGTTAAGTGCTTTGACACAATCTGTATTGTTAAAAGCGCTATATAAATAAAGGTGACTTGACTTGACTTGACTTCTGGTAAAGCTGCAGATCAGACTCATTCAGTGGATCCTTGTTCTTGTCCAACCAGCCAGAAATGTTGTAGTCCACAGTTCCAGCATAGTGGACCAGGGAGAAGTGGGCCTCAGCCTTGCCTTTGTCAGGCTTTGGTTTCTGGAAAGCATTGCACTTGCCAAGATGCTGATCATACAGCTTGTTCTTGAAGGAAGTGTCTGTAGCCTTTGGGAACATGCACTCCTCTTCAAGGATGGAGAAGATACCCATGGGCTGTTTATAAAAGAATATTAAAAATTTATATATTTGAAAACGGAAATTAATAAGTTTATAAACCAGTAAAAACCTTCTCATTGAGCTCAATACAAGCAGCCAAGTCCATGCCGAAGTCAATGAACTCCCAAACAATGCCCTCCTTCTTGTACTCCTCTTGTTCCAGCACAAACATGTGGTGGTTGAAAAACTGTTGCAGTTTCTCGTTAGTGAAGTTGATGCACAGCTGCTCCATGCTGTTGAACTGGAGAAAGATACAAAATCATTTACTGACGACTGAATGTGGCTCAATTTGCCATAAAGAGAGATAAACATAAAAGATTCCTACATCAAAGATCTCAAAGCCAGCAATATCCAGCACACCAATGAAGAAATTTCTTTGTTGTTTTGTGTCCAACATTTGGTTGATACGAATGACCATCCACAAGAACATCCTCTCATAGATAGATTTGCACAAGGCGCTAACAGAGTTGTACACCTGTAAGAATAGAGTGAATTTTTATTCAATACTTTCTAATTTGCTATAATTAGTCAGATTCAATCATGATTTTCGGGCTAAACACAAAGGACATTCTGGAAATGTTACTACTTATATTACTATACACACCTGTGGCACGGTTTGACCTTTGGTCACAAACTCATTTCTGACTTTTACTCTGGGGTAGCACAAAGCCTTCAGCATATCAGCAGAGTTCAAACCCAGAAGGTAGGCGATTTTGTCAGCCTTTGCAATTTAAAAGTTGCAAAAAAAAAAATAGAAACTTTAGTTTTTTATGAAAATAGAAATGTGGATCTCTCAAGTCAAAGCACTGCATGTAATCACACACATTGGTTTTATTTAGTCTCACCTTCTGTGCCATCAGGCTCAGCCTGCTTCTCACGCTGCTTCTGCTTGAACTTCATGTTACCATGATGGAGCACAGCTCCAGTGAACTTGTAGATGCACATCTTCTCTTCAGCAGTGAATATCAATAGCAGAATGTCAATAGCAGTCTGTAAATTTCAGAAAAGAATGAGCTCTATGATCAGCCATATTTATATTGAATATGTTATTAAAAAAAAAAAAAAAAAACAGCATTGACTCACATTAGAAGCAACCAGCTTCTTTTTATCATCAATGCTTGCCACTGTGATCTGACCCTGACTGCACATGGGGAAGTCATAGGGAGTGATGGTGATGAGCGTCATTTCTGTAAAATACACAGAGTATTTATTAAATAGAATTTTACAATATTATCTGTACAATATAGTAAATATTAAATAAAATATGTGCATCTACCAATCAGCTCAGGCTTATGGTTGGCCATCATCTGGTAAAAGATGTGGTAGCCTCTCTCATCTGAAACCTGGAATGTCACTCAGCAGATCTGTTGAGAGAATGTACTTGAGTCACAATCATCTGAAGAGTGACAGACAAAGACAAATGTACAGGATGGATAAATTAAATCATGTTCACTTACATGTCTCAATATCAGCACTAGCCAGTTTTCCTGATGTACCGAAATGAATTTTGATGAATTTACCCTGTTAAAAAAATAAAAATAAAATAAATAAATAGAAAAAAACTTAAAGCTTAGCTAAATATTTCTAAATTCTGTTTGAATATAAAATTGCTTGACTTACAAAATGAGAGGAGTTGTCATTTCTCACAGTCTTGGCATTACCATAAGCCTCAAGCAGAGGGTTGGCAGCAATGATCTGATCCTCAAGAGAACCCTGTGATATTTGAAGGGGTTTTAGTTATTTTCTCTTGTATGTGTAATCACTGTTTGCAGACATTTTACAAATTCATATACTGTATCATATATTTATGTATTTGTATTGTATTTGTATTGTATTCATATTTAATATCTTTCAGAGTAATATATTTGTCATAGTTTTGTATCTCATACCTGCATTTTGCTGGGAGTCTGCTCTTTCTTCTTGTCACCATGAACCGCAACTGTGGCAAAGTACTGGATGACACGTTTGGTGTTCACAGTCTTTCCAGCACCAGATTCTCCACTGGTTTATGAGAAGAAAAATGATAAGAAATGTAGAAGTTCAACAAGAGCAAAATATAACCGCTCTCAACACCTCTAATACCAGGCTAGATACGTACGTAATCAGGACAGACTGGTTCTCTCTGTCTGTAAATTCAAGTTTGATAATGTTTCAGCAATTAATTTTTTATTATTTTTTTTTAACTAAGAATGTGAATTTTAACTTTCAACTCAAATATATAATTCAGGTCTTCTAAATCAGATCTTACCAGTCAGCATGAACTGATAGGCGTTGTCAGAGACAGAGAAGATGTGGGGTGGGGCCTCCATATGCTTTTTGCCTCTGTAGGCAGCCACCACTTCTGCATCATACACTGGGAGCCACTTGTAGGGATTCACAGTAGCGCAGAACAGCCCAGAGTAGGTCTGAAATGAGCTGTGGTCAGATTGCAAAAATACAGACAAAATTAACTTAAACATTGTTTCACTTTGCTTCAGAACTTACGTAGATCATCCACGCTCTTTGAGGTTATACAGCACAGAGGGTTCATTGAGATGGGTCATCATGGCCATGTCCTCAATCTTGTCAAACTTGGGAGGATTCATTGGGTGGACGTCATCGTCCTTAGCAACTCTCTCCTATAAATTTGATTCAATAAATATACCAGGAATTAAATTAAACATAATAAAGTAATGTACTGTGCATCTAGTCTAAATGTTGAAAATTCACCTCCTTAGTGTCATTCACAATAACAGTGACTTTGCCACCGTCTTTGCTCTTGATTGTTCCCTTGACGTACAGCTCTTTAGGATCAACCACATAGCAGGCAGCTTTGGCATCAAATGGTTTGTTCTGAGCCTCGATTCTCTCCTTCTCAGGCTTACGGAGGTAAATGGCAGCCTTGCCATACATGGCCATCTCCGCATCCGTACTCATGGTAGCAGCTTACTGCAGTGAAGAGAGGATAATTTTATTTTATTTCTTATTTACAAGACAACCTCATCACTGTACACTTTTTTTTCCAGATTGGCAATTCATTTGCACTATTACTTGTCAAAAATAACTGCAATCCATGAATTAGAAATAAGAAATGGTTGTTCAGTTATTACCAACACAAATATTATTTACCTTTTTCTTTCCCACTAGCTGTTTTTTCAGCAGCCCTGCAATAGATTTAAAAGTCATGTGACCTTTCTGTTTTCTGTTTTCCTCTAATTTAATTAGCAAAATGTAATTACCATACATTTATCTGAAATCAGTTTTCATATCTCTACATTTAGTAATGCTGAAAAAATGTGAATGCAAATATCCAGAATATTTGATAGTTACCCATTTCTCCATTTTTATCTAATCATCATCTATTGTAAGTGTATTTGATACAACCAATGGCAAACAGCAGAGCTGTCAGTAATGTTCTCACCACAGTCACGAACACAGCTGCCTCCTGAACAGTCTTCAGGGCTTGTCCATACCGCCTTATATTGGATTTGTTCTGCTAGCCAAGCAGAAGCTAAATATGGCTAACTAATGTCTAAGATGGCACAAATGGGAGTCAAGAAATTGATCAGCAGAAACACTTGGCACTGACAATCATCCTGAAGATGGAAATGACTTACTGTACTGCATGTTATTTTTCTTCCAGAACATAAATTTTGTACTTGTGTTTCACTGTTTTGTTTGTGAAGTTTAGATGAATGTAAAGTTTAGATACATATGATACTTTTGTTTAATAAATCAATTTAATTGATGTAACTGATTAAATTTTGATGACATTCAACACTGCCTCAAAAGAAGCATGCAATGTCAACAGATGTATTATGATACACCAGTCAGCATGAACTAAGAATGGCTTAGTCACACATGGATTAGTTCTTATTTAATGTAAATGTCAAGGAGACACATATAGAACAGCTTGGCTTTGCCATCACTATGCAGAAGCCTCACTAATGGATAATGGAATTTTTTCTGACTTCAAGATAAGTATATTTAATAATAAAAGCCTCTTAAGTAAATGTTATTTAGCCTGAGTGTTGACATAGAAATAGGTGTGGAAATTTCATGTTCAGAACAAGTCTCAATATTAATTCTTTGTGATATTTTTAAGTACACTGTATTTAACAACAAAGAGACCTGAAGATGTTGACCGTGTTACGTAGTTGACAATGACTTGTAACCAATCAGTTTCAAGGTTATAACCACACGTGTAATCATCACATTAACTATGTTCTACTAACAGTTGACAACCATAGTATACAAATACCTAATTTTTAACAGCATCTCTAATGTCTAATGTCTAATCATTGTAAACCGTTTTCACAAAAGTTTGTGAAATGTTTTGCTTAAAATATGTGTGCAACATATACCTGTATGTGTATGTATGTATGTATGTATGTGTGTGTATATATATATATATATATATATATATAGGAATCTTTTATGTTTTGTCAGCCATAATGGCTGTGGTTGAGTTATTTTCAGAGGACAGTAAATCTACACTGCTATACATGTTGCACATTGACTACTCTAAAATATATCCAAGTTTCATTTTTATAGTATTGTCCCTTGAGAAGATATAATAAAATAGTTGCTGAAATGTGAGGGGTGTACTCACTTTTGTGAGATACTGTGTGTATATATATATATATATATATAATGTCACGGATCAGCCAGGCTCATTCACCTCCCAATCACAACGCACTCCATCACCTGAGTATTAATTGCACACACCTGCACATTATCAGCACGCTCATCAGCCAGCATACAAAAGCACACACCTCTCACCAGTTCATTGTCTGATCTCGTTTCTTTGAAGTGGACTGATGCTACTACAGCTAGTTACCTGTTTACTTACCTTCTGTCTCATCTCCAGCGTGTTCCTTCCAGCCCTACTCCATCGTCTGTTTCCCAGGATTGTGAGGTGTGTGTGTGTGTGTGTGTGTGTGCTCCGTTCCCCATATCCACGAGTTCCTGTGAGAGCAAGAGAACTTCCATTATCACCCTCATCATACTACTGTGCCTGTTCTTTGAACTTATTGTTCACCTCCATCAGCTACCCGCTGACTCCACAGATTTCAATAAAACTCACCTGTTGTATAATAACCATCTGTCTGAGTCTGCTTCCCTAACAGTATACTCATACACACACATATATATATATATATATATATATATATATATATATATATATATTACCACTTTAATATTTTGTGACGGAAAAAACTTTGGCTTATGTCAAGAATAGTAATCCCCACAACATACATCCCCCTGAAACATACAGTTAGGTCCATATATATATTTGGACACAGGCACAATTTGTATCATTTAATCTGCTGACCAAAACACATTAAAGTTACAGTTATTTATATATATATATATATATATATATATATATTATGGGCTTAAAGTGCACACTCTGAGCTTTAATTTGAGGGTATTCTCATCAAAATTGGAAGAAAGGTTAAGAAAATACAGCTCTTTAATATGTACCTCCCCCCTTTTTCAAGGGACCATAAGTATTTGGACAAAAGCTGTTTCATGGACAAGTGTGGGCTATTTTTTCATTATTTTTACATCAATTAAGCAGGTAAAAGGTCTGAAGTTGATTCTAAGTGTGCCATTTGCATTTGGAAGCTGTTGCTGTGAACCCACATCATGCAGTCAAAGGATCTCTCCAAACAATCCTCTCCATGGTAAAGAAAAACCCTTTCACAACATCCAACCAAGAGAAGAACACTCTCCAGGAGGTAGGCGTGTCACGGTCAACATTTGTAATCAAGAGAAGACTTCACGAGAACAAATACAGAGGGTTCACCACAAGGTGCAAACAAGGCCTGATTAGACTTCTGCAAAAGCATTCTTTGGATAGCTGAAATTAAGATCAACCTGTACCAGAATGATGGAAAGAAAAAAGTATGGAGAAGGATTGGAACAGCTTATGATCCAAAGCATACAACATCATCTGTTAACATGGTGGAGCAGTGTGTGATGGCATGAGCATGCATAGCTTCCAGTGGCACTGGGTTACTGGTGTTTATTGATGATGTGACAGAGGACAGAAGCAGCTGGAAGAAATCTGAAGTGTATAGGGATATGCGTACTGTCCAGATTCAGCCAAATGGAGCAAAGTTGATTGAACGGCGCTTCATAGTACAAATGGACGATGACCCAAATCATACAGCAAAAGCAACCCAGGAGTTTTTGAAGGTAAAAAATTTGAATATTCTGCAATGGCCAAGCCAATCTCCTGATTTCAACCCGATTGAGCATGCATTTCACTTGCTGAAGACGAAACTAAAGGCAGAAAGACCCACAAACAAACAATAACTGAAGTCAGCTGCAGTAAAGCCCCGGCAAAGCATCACAAAGGAGGAAACCCAGTCTCTGGTGATGTCCATGAGTTCCAGACTTAAGGCAGTTGTTATCTGCAAAGGATTCTCAACAAAATATTTACAATTAACATTTTATTTATGATTATATTTATTTGTCCAATTACATTTGAGCCCCTGAAAATGGGGGGACTGTGTTTAAAAATGGTTGTAATTCCTAAGCATTTTATGTTATATGTGAATTAAAGCTTAAAGTCTGCACTTCAATTTCATCTTGATTGTTTTATTTTTAATTCTGTTCTGGGGGCATACAGAGCCGAAATTATGAAAATTGTGTCAGTGTACAAATATATATGGACCTAACTGTATGTGAGACACTTTTTATGGCCTTATTCATGCAGAAACTGACAACAACACTAGCATAACATTTGCCTGATTTTTTATAGCAGGGCAAATGAGTGTAGCCCTGAGCCCTGCACATGCTCAGCATGTATAGCTTTTAGTAGGTTAGGGCTGTAGGAAGTGAGTAAAAGAGACACAAGCTAAGTAAGGCAACCAAAATGAAACTTTACTTTGCACATGCTGTAAAGGAAACTGAATTATTTACGTGCAATGGAGGTGATCATGAAAAAAAAAAATTGTTATTTCAATTAACGCCCTGAAACAATCAGCCTCTTACTTCATATAATGTTAATAAAACTGGCAGAAACAATCTTTGGCAAAAACAAGTGTGATCACTTTCATATCTGTTTTTTGAACTTCTTAACATACTTAAGATGTATACTAAGTGAAACTTTGCCCCCTACCCCACCCCACACAAAATAAAAAATAAATAACTAAAAGAAAAAATAAAATAAATTTAAAAAGAAAATCACCAACCAGAAATCTCTGTATGTAAATAACAGATATGTTCACACATTTATGCTGTGCATGTAACACTGAAATGTGAACGTTGACAAACTAAACTTTTATTGTGCCATAAATCTTCGATCACTGCAGAGCTCCCTGGCATTCTCACTATTTCAACACCCTCCTTCCTCCTGAATAGCATTAGACTTGTCATGTAATTGGAGACTCCCTGGGCCATATTTTTGACATGTACACCATGTGTGCACTCAGTAAGTTAAATGATGGTCTCAAGTGGCTGTTCTGCATGCCACTGTATTATATGGTGTATATTTACAGGCCCAGTTCCAGCCCTTAGTTTAATCTGGCATGTACTAACACCACTCATCAAAACCATTTTAATAGGTTCAGCCTCTGTAAAGTAAAACCAATGATGCATTAATTAGGCTTAACTGACTCATTGATACAGGAAGTAAAGAAAATCTTACTGTCAGTTTTTTTATTACCTGTTTACACTACTTGATTGTAACATATTGTAATATATATATATATATATATATATATGTTATTCATTTTGTATTTGTGTGTTATTTGCACACTTGCACACTATATCCAGGTCAGAATATAATATAACTTAATGAACACTGCAATGTTTAGTAAATGTTTTGGATGCCTTTCAAATAATATATATAAAAAAAAACATGCTAAAGTTAAAACCAAACTTATAACCAAATGAGCTCTTCAGGAGATCTATCAGGTGGGGGGTAAATGCTTGAATATCAGTCAGCAACACACATCTTACTTACCGAAGCAATTTGTCATATTATGGATGCTAAAAAGGCATTCTTTTGGTATTTCAGTAGCAGAGGATACATCCTCTGGCCAACTTATGTAAGAGATATAACTGAATCATACAAAGGTTATATAAGAAGGGAAAATATTGAGCATTTGGCAAAACATTGTAATATTTTTTTTTATTATTATTTTTTTTTTACAGTGCATAGTATAGGCTGTCTGAGACATGTAATTTGAAAACTGCTCCTGAGTAATGTGATGAAAGCTGTGGAACACATACAAAAATAGTCAAGGTACAACGGTAAGGAGAAACCTGCCTTCACACTTCTGATCACCCCAAGAAGGAAACCAAATAAGGAAGGCTTTGGGTTTCATAACCGACTGTGTCATGACCGGCAACGCAAGCTGTATGGTAGTGTGAAGTTAAAAGCACAGAGAATCTGATGTCAGCTCTACAGCTTTAAATACCAGGCAGCACCATCTAGAGGATGTGACCTGAAGCTCTACTCAGTTGCATGATCAGCTTTACACTGTTAGACATTTCTGTAATTTCTACAGTTATTTACTGTATATCACCCAGTATAATACTGCAAATTCCCTTTACAGTAAATAACTGTAATACCCTTTGCATCATGGGAATTTTCTGTGACGTCAAACCCCACATACAGAGACTTACTGTATTTTTTAAAATTGCTGTATACTACTGTATTTCCCGTAATGGGCTCTTTGGCGCCATTTTATTGAGGTCGTTTTATTTTCCTCATTTCTTACATTTGGATTGACACGATTTGCACAACACCGTTTCTGCAACGCCGCAACAGCTTGGGACTAACTACACTGGACTAGGGGTGTAACGATTCACTCGTTTTCTCGATGCATCGATTACAAACCCTGACGATACATATGCATCGATCTTGAAACATGGATTTTTGAATCGTGAATCGTCGATTTCGGACAAGAATCGATTTAAAAAGCTAAGAATCTAATGAATCGCGATTTCTATAGCGATTCAATGCTTTCAAAATATATACACATTAAATTACTACAAGCACGAATTAATGGAGACCTTGAACAGCGTTCGTGCCTCACATCTCTCCTTCACGCGCTCCACTATACTGCCTGTCACAGGATTGCGCTCGCGCCCCGTTCGTCTCACGGACACAAATTTTGAGCAGCTGATGTGTGATCTCTCCTTAGTACTCGTGGCCAGTACTGCTAAAGTGAAGTAGTTTAGTTTTCTGTACTTTTTCAATGGCTCTCGGTCATAACGTCGACATTACCTTAGCAGTCGAAGGCTGCGCATTTATTGCATGGACTTAACAGGTTTATCTGTTAATCAGATGCACAAGTAGCATTCGTTGCTATAGGAAACAGACATTGGGTGCTTTTACTTTCAGAATCATCATTCACCGATGGAGAGGAAAAGTTAAATACCATAGCATTTTATTTTATGAAAATGAGACAAAGAAATTTTTGCACTGAAATATAAGTGATCTTGGCTTGTAGAACTTAAGACGTGCCAGGAAATGCCTAATATGGACAAAGGCAGCTGCAGCTAAGCTGAATAAAATGAACTGGTGAAACATTAAGACAATAAACAAAATAAATAAATAAAATTCATGAATGATGCAGTGCTAATTGACATATCATTTATTACAGTACAGAAACGATTACGTTTTCTACCTTATTCTGTGCAGGAAATTGAAATAATTGTTTGTAGTATATAAAACAATCATGAAATTGTTATTAGGAAAATTTATTATTGTCCAGCAGTGTATTTGATTTATTTATAGCAAATTCAAAGTAAGAGATAAGAAAAGAATTTCTTGTAAAAAAAAAAAAATAATAAAAAATAATACATACATAAAATTATTGTATTTGACATTTCTGTCACTTCTGAAATGGTGGCTACGCACCTGGTGTGACAAAATGTTAGCCTATACATAATACTTTTAAAGCTCTTTTTTTAAAATCTTGGCGTACATAAATTTCTACATATGCCATGTCACACCATAGCATCATTAAACTAGCATCTAACAATGGACAAAAGTGTTTTTTTTTTTTCTCTAACCTATGGTTCTCTAACCATAAAGGCTGTTGTGTAATTTGCCCTCTGACTAAGCATTTAAAGAATTTAGGGGAAGCATTTACATAATCCTGTGAATGCACTGAAAGAATGCAGAGTCAAATCGTTAATCGAATCGAATCGAATTTAATTGTGAATTGAATCGAATTGAATCGTTTTGAATTTGCAAAAATCGTTCTTGAATCGAATCGAAACCCTATGAATCGTGAATCGAATCGATTCGCTATCTACCCAAAGATTCACAGCCCTACACTGGACCATAGACTGTAGCACTGGGCTGTTACATCGCTTGTAATGATTGGAAAATCTGTTTGTCCTTCATGTCAGAAACAGCACGAGGGCTTGGAGTACATCTGTAGGCTACATCAGAAATATACCGGGACATCACTTTACTGTCCGCATCCACAGTAGATGGTATAATAGGTTCTATATTGTCTTTTCGAGTCCTCGTGTCTGAGGAAGACACGGAAGCAGCGGGGCAGCGCCGCAGGTATTGTCCGGGGATGAACGCGCGAGAGTGGAAGAGCTCCGGAGAACATCTGCACTGTGTATGATGCACCTTACAACAGAATAAGACCTGCAAGCAAGGTAAAAATATATGTACGTTTGTCTGTGTTTGTGTTATTTTTGCACACCAGTTTAACCTAGTAACTTTTACCCGTCAACATGGCAGTAACAAACTTTACTATGGTAAACTGCGCTGTCATTACAAACGACTTTTGTCAGCTTATTGAATTAAGTTACCGAATTAAAATTATTTTTAACGAGCAACGCTTATCTTATATTAACATTAAGTTAACTATTGTGAAATTTTGTTCAGGTGTTAGTAGTTAATGTTGGCCAGTAGCCTATTGAGAAAATAAAATCGTATGTTAGCTAGCTTAAACAAGTTTTATGGCTAGCTGCCTTTCTAGTTTTAGAATTAGTTTGTTATAGTTTTTAATAGAATTTAAGATTTACTGCATTTTTTTGTATTTGTGTTTTGTGTATTTGTGCAACTGCAATGAAGCATCAAGAAAGACATGAGCATGCCAGCCACCCTGAGACTGATAATTCATGGTAAGAGAACAACTATGGTTTTGAGAGGTTTGTGTATTTTATATGGGGTTTGCCTTTTAAAAGTGTGTCATTTCTACTTCTTGTTTTTCAGAGAAGACATTTCTGTCACTAACAAAGTGGATGGTGGCGGCCACGTTTTGGAGCAGCACCTGGGTTTTGCAGATGGCTATGTATTTTTGTGAGGATAAATCCAGAGGATACAACATAATGCACTGCAAAACGTCCTAAGGCAGGAGAAATGGTGAAGATGCACTGTTCCAGCATTGGAAGATTGTATTTTTAAGTGTTATACATACAATGTTTTAAATAAAGAATTTGATATTTTGTAATTATTGTGTCTGTTTTAATTGAATGCCAGTAGTACCTATGTAGAGTAAAAATAAAATGAATTCTATATAAAAATGATAAAATCTAATAAAATCTATATTAAAATGAATGAATTACAGTAGTATACTGATGAATTGGATTATTTTACAGTAATTTACTGTAAAAGAGTACAGTTTGCAACTGTAAATTACATAGTTTGCTACTGTGTAAGTTACTGTAAAAACTCTTTGAAATGTCTGACAGTGTAGGTAGGCCTATTTGCTTACCTAAATATCGATCAATTTCAGTATATAGCCTCTTTCTAAATGTATCTGCATGATTGTATTGTTATATTGTCATTGACTTGTTTTAACAATTTTAGACTGTTTATATTCAGTAACGCAAGGCACCATTCTCAAAACAGATTTTTTAAATAGTCTTTCAAAATCAAAAGGATTGTCCTGGAATTATACAATACAAGCCCCGTTATGAAGCCCCACCTCTTCTTTTCTTTTCTTTTTTTAATTGTAGCCTGAAAAAGTGAGAGAGTGAGCTGGAATATCTAATCTCTCCTTAGTCAAACAGTACTTACTGGTTACATAGGAATGATCATGTTAGAAGTATTCTTGTACAGCACAAATTATGTATTGCATAAATCTTTTTAAACCAAAGTAACAGCAGAACTGATCTATTAAGCATATTACTGTCACTGTAATCTTTTGGTAATCGTTCATAATATGACAAATATTCCCTTGCAAAGCCAATATTTACAAATGCTTCTAATGGTAGCCATCAAAAACAAAAGGTTAGGAAAGCACATTCATTACTTTTAACACATATATTCACATATTAAATAAGACGGGCTCTGCTTAACCAGTAACTAGGTCTATAAGTTACTGGTTAGGCATTGCCCATCTGATTTTGCAGGTAACTGTTTGTCCATCATGTGAATAGGGATGACAATCTCTCCAGGAAGATTGATATTAGAGCCAGGTAATGGGGCCTGAACTGAGAGAATACCATCTGGAGACAGCATCGAGCTGATCTGTCTTAGGTCTATGTCAGCCGGAAGCCTAATGAATGACAGAAAATTACATGAAAAAATGAAAACAGCCGTGAGTAATCATGGAGTAACAATGTATTTTCTGTACAGCTGTAATAATGCAAATAAACTGCATACACTCTTAAAAATAAAAGTGCTTAAAAGGTTCTTCACAGCGATGCCATAGAAGAACTATTTTTGGTTCCACAAAGAACTATTCAGTCAAAGGTTCTTTAAGAATGTACTGTGTGTAAAAAATAAATAAATCAATACTATAAAAATGGCACAATTTCCTGTTAGGTTCAGTTTTTGAGAAATAACTGTTATTCTTGTGTTATTATTTTTAAATACAACAGAAATTACTATGAGAACTCAAATGAAAAAAAAGCTCTTACTTGTATTTTCTTGTAAATCTTCTTGAGATCCATCTGTGATTCTCCTGCCTTTCCTCATGATTACCTATGAAAGAAAACATATAGAAGAACATGCCATTGAAGTATTATTTAGGAAATGTGATCTGCATCAAGTAATTTCATTGCATAGGCTCGTTATTTTTACATATATACATGGTGCTTTATTCATTTTTCCAGGTGGAATAAAGCCAGACATATAAAGGTCATCATACCTGTTATCTCCAAATATCCCTCCTTGGTTTTGATGCTTATCTCCTCTGGAGAAAATGGACTGACATCTAGACAGACATTCCAGTTTTGCTGTCCTTTCATTTGTTCACACACAGATTCAGAAACACAACCTTCTAATCCAGTACATGATTTAGGTGGAACCTTCGTGTACAAAGAGCTGAAGAGAGGTAAACGTATAGATCCTGACCAGGTCGATGTCCCCAAACTTTTCCTTGCTGAATCAATCCAGTTAACCTCATCTGGTTCAAGGAAACAGAGGAGGTTGGTATTTTTGGTTGAAAAGGTTTTGTGTCTTCTCCTGAAGAGGGTTCCAGCAACCATTTCGGTGGAACAAAGGACGAGGCATCTTTAAACACAATTTCAAAACTAAAAACACTTAAGAGCTTTGAATACCTGATGGTGATGCAGTAACAATAAATCTGATTTGCCAACTTGCAAAATGCAACAAAGTTGCCACTCAGTTCTTTTATTCTGTTCTTGTCTATTAAATCTTTATCCCAAATTATCCAGTTATCCAGTCCCAAATGTCAACAAAAGAGGCTTGGCAAATATTTCACCCTGTGTTACAATCTGACATAGAATGATGCCATCCTGTTTGTATTAATAGAACCGAAGGGGTAATGGCAAATTCTTGGCGCATGACAATGGACACACTGGCAATAGTGTCATTGCTTTAATGGCCTCTGTAGTCTGGTCACATCTCTGTGCCCTTTCTTTCACCATAGTTACCAACTTTGTTGTACAACAGAATGTACTTTCAGCCTTTATCTTAGCTCTAGAGAATTCCTCAGTCTTGTAAACAACATTCAGATATACTAAGTTGCATTGCATAACACTAATTGCTCTGATTTTACTACCTGATGTTAAATTGAGAACAAGTGACGGGAAGAAAAAAAAAAAAAAAAAAAAAAAAAAAAAAAAAAACACAAAGCCAGATATTCATTCACTTTCTTTAATGACAAATCATTATGATTAAGCATTTTCACATCATCATAAATGCTCGGGATAGTTTCATACAGAAAAATCATGTACACAAACATGATTATCTTGTGTTTCCTTTCTCTATTACACTCTCTAGAAGAACCCTATTTCAACTGTGCATCTTATTTCATGAGTGACTTGGAATTGAAATGGGTTAATTTGAATGGGCTGGAGAAGGGCTGATCTGTGATCAGTTAGAAAGGCACAGAAAGAGAGGCTACAGCAGATATATAGTGGGAATGAGAACAGTGAAGCACAAAATACAAGAAAAGGGGTTTTATGAGCACATTTCTTTCCCATGTAGTAGAACGCTGATCACAACTCTACAGTGCTTGTGTGGTCCTCTGGCTCAGCAGCACTGGATCAGTGGGAGTGTACTAAAATAAGCATATGAACATTTAATGCATTTATTTTAACACATACTGCAAATCACATTTCTTAGAGACTTCAATGTATAAAATAAACCAAAGATTTCAAGAAATATTTAAATAAGTGTCTTTATAGTTTCTCACCAACAGTGCTAAAGTTTCTCAGGCAAAAGGATTTCCCCCAAACGGGTCTCCAAAAGCATCTGCAAGGGCAGCAGTCTGAGTGGCTGGAGTGTTCTGTGATAGAAAACAGGCAACACAATTCATCCAGAAAAATTCAAGAGGTCAACAAACTTGCAATCCCAAAAACACAGCATAACAAAAACTATGTAAATGTACATACTGTATTCATGGATGGTGCTCCAAAAGGGTTAGTTCCAAAAGTGTCATCAAAAAGGTTTGAGCCTGCTATGGGAGTTGGGTTCGAGGGTGCAGGGGCTGGAGTGAAGGCAGCATCCAAAAGCCCTGTGGCAGGGGCCGGGGTCGGGACTAGACCTGCTCCCTGTGGTACTGCAACAGTAGGAGGGGACTGCAGAGGAGCAAGTTTGGAGGTCCCTGGACAAGATGAGGAACTGTATTTAATCAAACTATCAAAATCGCTATGCTCCATGTCTTAAATCATAAGTTACAGCTGTTAATTAAAATGAATACCATTTGAGTTAACTGAGATTTGGTTTATGACAAAGTCATCATGATCTGCCACCTCCTGAGCCAAGCCAACCTTGCTGGAAAAGTACTGGTCAAATGAGCCATTGGTGCTCAGATCAGTGTCTTGTTCTGCTTTCTGGGGCTTAACCATCTGGAAATTTTTGAACATATCTTTTCCAGTCTTCTTCTCCTTCTCCCCTAGGGGGTCCAAAGCTGTAAAGGCACTTTTGGCCACTGGGGGATCTTCTTTCACTGGAGGACGGGGTGGAGGTCGAGGAGGAACCACTGCACTCTGTTGCATACCCATCACTGCATTAGGAGGCATCATGGGAGGAAATTGGTTTGGCTGGAAAGGGCCTGCCATAGGACCGGAGGTGGGCCAGGCTCCAACAGGTGCTGCAGTTCCTGGTTGACCCCAGGCTTGAGTGACAGCTGGTGGACCAAAAGGGGAAACTCCTTGTTGCCCCCATGCAGGTGCAGGCAGGCCTCCAAAGGCAGATGGTTGAGGAAAAGGGTTTGGTTGTCCTAGAACCGTTACTTGAGGAACAGCACCCTGAGGTGGAAACATTGTGGGAGTCTGACTCCATAGAGATGGAGCTGTCCCAGGAGTTTGAGTGACAGAAGTAGGGCCCAGAGACAATGACCCTACAGAACACAATTACATTAATTACAAACAACATCAAAAAATGAAAGCATGTTCACCATGTTCGAAGTGACATGCAAAAATGTTCCATTAAAATTGGGTTGTCAAACAACCCAGGGGGTGCTAGGAGAGGAAATTCAGGGGGAAAAGGTGATCTTAATTTTACATGTGCGCCGTTTTATTTAAATTAATTTTTAACATTTACTCAGTTTGACATTGTTTTCATTCTGCTTTTAGAAATCATGAAATTTACTTACAATATAAAAGCAGATTATTTAGTTTTAAAAATATTGTCTTTGTAATATAACACTTGCTAGTTTTCTCAAAAAGTAGAAATGGGTCTTTATATAGGAAAAAAAATACATTTAGTTTAAGGTTTTAGATAGATAGACCGATAGAAAGACAGACAGACAGACTGCATTATACCAAGGGCATTGACTGTAGAGGAAGGCGTGGTGTTGAATAGATCAGCTGGAATGGATGAGGTCTGATTTGAGGGCTGAGACTCATTCTGGGCTGGTGGAGCAAAAAGTTCAGCTCCAAACAGGTCATTTCCAGGTGACTGTGGGAGCACATTTTGTTTAAAATCCTTTTAGTACTCTCCTCTTAAGTAGAATTACAATGTCAAACGAGATACAGCATACATTTCAAAAAGAAAGATATATTGAGTACAAAATGTAATGATGCCATCATTGAGAAAAAGCCCAATTTTATCACCAAATTTTGCCATGAGAAAACAAAAACGTATGTTAAGTTTGATATACATGTAGATATTTGGTTGAACTTATACTTACCCTGCACATTTAAACTGAGGCACAATTAAACAAACTAAATATACTGGCAATCTGATGATTTTCAGTTAACTGTATTTCTGAATAGAGCTCATGAAATGTCAATTGCCATACAGTTAAGCAAGTATGCAGTTAGTCACAGAGTATTGCTTTCAGTGATTGCCATGACATTGTTGTTTGCATCCATAATTTATGTTAAAACAAGTTGGAAAGGAACCTTTTAGTATGGATGCATAAAGCCTCTACTAGTGAATAAGGACCACAGTCTATTATCACAACACTTAGTAGCTTTCTTAAAGAGCAAAAAGTATATTATCAATTTTTAAGACTCTGACAGTACAAGGACAACAATGCCATGTCCCACAACACAAGATAATGTGGCAGTTTCCATCCAATTTTTCCAATGTGCCAAAAAATACCTTTAAACACCCAAACACCTCCCATAAATCAAACCCAACTATCAGTGTTCTATAAGACAAACTACAAGGACTGTTTCTAATGATAATATGTAAATTATCTATGCATGCTTTCCCAAGCCTCACTGCATTTAGGAGTGTGAACATCTGTACATTAAAATGAAAGTAGTATTTTGTATTTTAAATCATTTTAAAAATAAAAATACTGCTGTAATGCCAAACAGCACAGTCCTTATAGTCTCTCTCAGCATTTGGATGTGCAGTAATACAGACTGAGAACTCCGAAGTTTCTCCTGTCAAACGTTCACCTTCTCTCTCCTCCGCATGCATCCAGATTTCAAGCTTCGAGGTGGGGGGCAAAGAACCATCAAGCTTCCATTTTGAACAGAAGTTGGCAGGATGGTTTGAAACCCATCCACTGAGTTACTCGATCCATTACTTAGAGGAGTTTGGAGAACAGGAGGACCTGATTTGTATAACCCATTTAAGATTGGTGGATTGTTTGATATTCTCAAAAAAGGATTCTGGCTAAAGGGGGAATTGCTGTCATCATTCAGATCGCTTAAAGGAGGCTGGTTTACTTTGCTTTCATGTGACAACTGGGCACTGGACAGTCCATTAAACTGTTGACTGTTTGAAGAGGAGTCATCACTCAGGCTTTGCTGCAAATCTGGCCCATTTAAAAGGAAACTAGAAAGATCCGACTCATTATTGGAAGAGAACATGGAATCTGATTGATCATTCAAGGGAGAAAAGGGATCATCACTAAAGGGATCGGTACTATAAGTTGGGAAAAGATCTGATATGGATGAAACCGGTTTGTCATCTGGTGTATTGGAGAGAGGGGATGGGTATGAGATTAAAGGATTTCCTTGATTACCATCAATCACAAAAGCAAAGTCAAGGAGCAGAACACTCTCAGGCTGGTTTTAGAAGAAAAAAAAAAAAAAAAAAAAAAAGATGAGAGGTAGATTCTGTGAAAAATACTGTAAGAAAATAGTTAGACAGTTAGAAAATAATTTCTGTGATTTTAAAATCGAACAGCATTAATAAACATTTCCATAGGAAGGGTCTCAAACAGCAGTGACAGAGTATAATTGAAGAGTTCTCTTCCCATTTTCTTGGGTTTGGGTGCCATCTACTGGCCAATGGGACTTTCCCAAAAACATTTTTAGTCATGAAAAGCAGCCAATCCAAATGCTTGAGACCCTTAAAAGAGAAATGAGGGCTGATGGATGTCTTTGGTAAGTTGGCAAGTGTTAATGAAAGATACAGGCAAAACATTTAGTATGTTAAGAGCTCAAAAAAAAAAAAAAAAAAAAAAAAAAAAAGTCTGTACAATGTCTAGGGTAGAAACAAGAAATCTAACCACAAGCATAAAGGCAAACTCTTTGCTCATTCTAACTCCAGAGATATTTTTAAAAGAAATTATCGGATAATCAGCTTAAACCACATAAACAGCAGATCCATTGCAAAAATGTATAATGTAGGATCATTACCGTCGGAGAGTGAATGTCAGGTGGAGTGGACATATCACCAAACAGGTCCATCTGCTCTACAGTCTGAGAATAAAACACAAAACATCCTCTGGGTTATTTTCTGAGGATTAATGTTAACCTGTTTAATAACATAAGTTTGTATGAAGTTGCAAGCACTTACTTTTACAGCATTTTCTTTACCATCCAAAGTGAGTAAAGCATCACCACCATTCTGTTGATAGATTAAGACTAATGCATAAAGGATTACATCAAAATAACTGACTGAAATATTGCCAAAAATATTTATACCCACCTCAATCACAGTGTTCTTTCCGTCACCCTGCAAAGTTGAAAAGGTTTCAGTCAATGAAATGCATCAAACATAAGAGGAAAAACAGTTTGGTTAAATATGTTTATGAAAAAAAAAAAACGACGTTTTTCTACATAATTGATTTGAGAGGCATTCAAAGTTTGGGAGCTGCTTGAGCAAAACTAAAGTTCTCGAAATAGCATTTCTTTTGTTATTAAGTAAAAATATATTTACATCACCTTCTGTGCAGCCTCCTGCTCTTTCTTCTTCATATTGAGTATCAGCTGAAACAGATCCTTCAAATCAATAACCAGAGGCTCAGCCTGTAGAAGAGAGGAGTAAACGCATGTTCTTCTTACACTTTGGATTACATATCATTCCATTCAGATTTCCAATTCCTTCCTTCCAATACCTCAATATTTTGAGCGTGTAATTTTTGCTAGTGGCACCAAATAGACTGGCAAAATAATGATAATCTTACACGGTCTTCTCTTGTTCAGTCAAACAGTCAGTCCCACACCATATATTAATAGGCATTTATTTAACTGCACTTGAACATCTGTCATGCTATGCCCAGATTTGCTATCTATCATAAGATTTTGTACTTTGTGTCTGATGAACAAACTCTGACCTGCTGAGATGTCTTAACAGCAAAAAACTGGTGCTGCCCCTCTGCTCCGCAAACATATCCAAACGCCCGGTTATCAGTGACATCGCGAGCAATGAATGAGATCTTATTCACCACATGTTCATGTTCAATCACCTGAGAGACAGAGAGAGAAACAGATGACACACTATAAAGTCAATACAGAATCTTATGACAAATGAAGTGACCAGTTCTCAATTTCACAAATCAACTTACAGAAGTATACACAACTACTCACCCCAGTTTTCTCATCAACAATTTTGATTCCTGTTAGAGAGATGTTCACCCATATTCTTTGTTTGTGCTTGCCTTGAGAACGAGCAGCAATTGCCATGCCCTGTATACAAAGAACCGAGTAGTTTCCCCATAATAATAACTGTGCCATTAACAGAATAAAATAATAAATCTCATCACTTCACCCCATATATCCCTTACTATTAAATTTAAAAGTCAGTCAAACCTGTCTTGCACCCTCATCAGTTGAACAGAAATCTAGACTTATTATATATAGTGCCACTTGAAAGTTGAAAGTTTGTGAACCCCTAGCAGAATGTGAGAAATTTTAACAATATAAGAGAGATCATACAAAATGCATGTTATTTTTTTTTATTCAGTACTGTCCTGAATAAGATTTTACATAAAATGTTTACATTTAGTCCACGAGACAAAAAAATAGCTGAAATTAGCTGAAATTATTAAAATTCTAAAGATTGTGAACCCTTGGTTCTTAATACTGTGTGTAGTTACCTGGATGATTCACGACTTTTTTGTTTTGTGATGGTTGTTCATGAGTCCCTTGTTTGTTCTGAAAAGTTAAACTGAGCACTGTTCTTCAGAAAAATCCTCCATGTCCTGCGGAAAGTTCAGTTTTCCAACATCTTCTGCATATTTGAACCCTTTCCAGCAGTGACTATGATTTTGAGATCCATCTTTTCACACTGAGGACAACTGAGGTACTCAAACACAACTATCAAAAAAAGGTTTAAACATTCACTGATGCTCCAGAAGAAAACATGATGCACTAAGAGCATAAGGGGGGGAGGGGACTTTTGAACAGGATGAAGATGTCAATTTTTCTTATTTTGTAGAAATATTTTTTTTTTTTTCCATTTAGTACTGCCCTTTGGAAGCAACAGAAGATACTTGCATGTTTCCCGGAATAAAATTAAGGATAATTTACCTTTTTCTTTCTCAAAATCATACGGTCACTGCTGGAAAGGGTTCAAATATGCAAAAGATGCTGGAAACCTGAAGATTTCGCAGGACATGGAAGATTTTTCTGAAGAATAGTGCTCAGTTTAACGGTTCATGAACTCATGAACAACCGTCGTGAATCATCCAGGTAACCACATACAGTATTAAGAACCAAGGGTTCACAAACTTTTGAATGGGGTTATTTTAATAATTTCAGCTATTTTTTTGTCTTGTGGACTAAATGTAAACATTCTTTATGTAAAATATCTTACTCAGGACAGTACTAAAAAAAAAAAATAACTTGCATTTTGTATGACCTCTTATTTTGTTAAAATTGCTCACATTTTCAGATTCTGCAAGGGGTTCACAAACTTTCAAGTGGCACTGAGATTAAATGTATAAAAAGGTGCATCAAAAAATTTGAATATCATGAAAAAGTTCTTTTTTGTAACAATTCAAAAAGTGAAACTTTCATATATTCTAGATTCGTAACGTAACGTAAAACATTTCAAAAGTTTTTTGTTTTAATTTTGATGATTAGAGCTTACAGCTCATGAAAGTCAAAAATCTAGTATCTCAAAATATTAGAACATTTACATTTGAGTTCCATTAAATGACCATCCCTACAGTATAAATTCCGGGTATCTCTTGTTCTTTGAAACCACAATAATGGGGAAGACTGCTGACTTGGCAATGGTCCAAAAGACAATAATTGACACCCTCCACAAAGAGGGCAAGTCACAAAAGGTTATTACTGAAAGGGGTGGCTGTTCGCAGAGTGCTGTATCAAAGCATATTAAATGCAAAGTTGACGAAGGAAGAAATTGGGTAGGAAAAGGTACACAAGCAACAGGGATGACCACAAGCTTGAGAATACGGTCAAGCAAAGCAGATTCAAACACTTGGGAGAGCTTCACAAGGAGTGGAATGAAGCTGGAGTCAGTGCATCAAGAGTCACCACACTCAGGCGTCTTCAGGAAAAGGGCTAACAAGCCACTTCTGAAACAGAAACAACGTCAGAAGCATCTTACCTGGGCAAAGGAGAAAAAGCACTGGACTGTTGCCCACAGTGCCAAAACCACTTCCAAGGGGTTTGCTGACCATGATATTACTGTGCTTGACTGGCCAGCCAACATACCTGACCTGAACCCCACGTGGAATCTATGGGATATTTTCAAGAGAAAAAGATGAGAAACTGTCGATCCAACAATACAGATGAGCTGAAGGCTCAATAGTGCCTCAGCAGTGCCACAGGCTGATCGCTTCCATGCCACACCTCACTGATGCTGTCATTTGTGCTAAAGGAGCCCCGACCAAGTATTGAGTGCATAAATGAACATACTTTAAAAAACTTGAACTTTTATGTTTTGTAAATCCTTTTTTTGATTGCTCTTAGGAAATATTCTAATATTTTGAGATAGTGTATTTTGGACTTTCATGAGCCGTAAGCTCTAATCATCAAAATTAAAAAAAAAAAAAAAAAAAAAAAAAAAAAAAACTTTTGAAATGTTTTTTTTTTTTTTTTTAAATGTTTTAAAATGTTTTGAATTTTTTTTTTTTTTTTATACATGTAATGAATCTAGAATATATATATGAAAGTTTCAGTTTTTGAAATAAAAAAAAAAAAAAAAAAAAAATTCATGATATTCTAATTTTTTGAGACACACCTGTATATAAATAAAATAAACAGAGAAATGAAGGCAACCATCTTGGATCTGCACCTTTAGTTTCATCATTGAATCCTGACACATTTTATCCCCTCTGGCTTCTGGGATATCATCCACACCAATGAGCTTGGCTTTATATCTCACTCCATCACCCTGAAACCTGGCCAGCAGGAACTCATCTGTCCTTTCTGGGACTGTAGAGAGAGAGAGAGAGAGAGAGAGAGAGAGAGCGAGAGCGAGATATATTATATTATATTATATATGAATGAGAGAGAGAGAGAGAGAGAGAGAGAGAGAGAGAGAGAGAGAGAGAGAGAGAGAGAGAGAGAGAGAGAGAGAGAGAGAGAGAGAGAGAGAGAGAAAGAAAAAGAATTTCATGTTTGCATTAGATAACATCAACCCTATTTAAAAATATATTAAACGAAAGGAGGCCAGACTCTACTTTTTCTCCTTTCCCTCCAGAATGAAGTTCTGGTGACGGGTGCTGTAGGTGTTGTGGCAGATGCTGGTTCAGTAGTTGTTGCTGGTTCTGCTGGTACCACAGTAACGGGCTCTGCTTCAGGTGGCTGTGACATGGTGGGTGCTTTGTTACAGGAGAATGAAAGTAAAAGACGACAAAACCCAGCCGAGAGGCAAAAAAAAAAAAAAAACCCAAGTGGACACACGCAGGTGGGATATTCAGCAAGCACACATTCTCAGCATTGCACCTGGACAAAGAAAAAAAGGAACATAAGCAAA
Source organism: Spinibarbus caldwelli (assembly GCA_039654775.1). NCBI lineage: Eukaryota > Metazoa > Chordata > Actinopteri > Cypriniformes > Cyprinidae > Spinibarbus > Spinibarbus caldwelli. Next base: position 33,460 of record JBCAMP010000211.1, on the reverse strand, counting down.
AGAAGCTGATAGATTAGAAGGGCCAAATGTGACTAGTATCTCTTTTATTCATGATATGCAATCACAGAAACAAGCATTTACATACACGCTTATAATCAGTTTATCAGATTTAACACCAAAATCCATGCATCTAAACGTACAAAGAACTCAGTCGTTCAAATTCACATCAATCGTTCGTTGCATACACAAAGAAATACAGAACTCTACAGACTAATTTAACATGGCCCACAGAGTCAGTGACAGAAAGACAGAGGAAAGGGAGGAAATACTGTCAGCAGGAAAAAAAAAAAAAAAAAAAAAAAAAAAAAAACTTCCTGCTTAGGAGGCAAAAAAAAAAAAAAAAAAAAAAAAGTGCGAAATAAGTTTTCCATTCCTGAAATAAAGGATTTATAGGAAAATGACATGGAGGTAAAAATCTTCACATAGTTGCAAAGAAATAATCACTCCTTTGAGTTCAATGCCTAATCTCTACATTTTAACTCTGCAAACTCCCCAATTTCGAACACGGGATCAATGAAGCACCTTTCAAACAATAAAAATCGATCAAAATGTACACTATATAGTCAAAAGTATTTGGGTCACCCCCTTCTAATGAACAGGTTTGGCTACTTTAGTAATTTACATGAGTACAAAGTTTAAGCCTATAATGATATTCTAGGGAATTGTGTGCTTCTAATTTTAAAGCAACAGTTTGGACAGGACCCTTTTCTATTCTAACGTGACAATGCCTCTGTGTATAAGGCAAGGTTCAAAAAGAAAGGATTGATTCAGTCAGTGTGGAAGAACTTGATTGGTCTGCAGAAAGCCAAGTCCTAATCCAAGCTGAACACCTCTGGTGTGACTTTAAATGCAGATCTTGAGCCAAAAACTCTTTACCAAACACCAGTGACTTGTACATACACTATATGGACAAATGTATTGGGACACCCCCTTCTTTAGAACAGAAAAAGGCACTTCCAAACTGTGGCAACAAAGATGGAAACATAATTCATGCATTTAAAAATTGTATTTCCATCTCAGTTGCAACAGTTTTGAAAGCGTCTAAAATGACTCTACACATATGTAGAAGTCACTGGTGTTTTGTGAAGAGTTTTCGGCTGAATGTCTGCAGTTAAAGTCACACCAGAGGTGTTCAGCTTGGATTAGGACTTGACTTTCTGCAGACCAGTCAAGTTCTTCCACACTGACTGAATCAATCATTTCTTTTTGAACCTTGCCTTATACACAGAAGCATTGTCATGTTAGAATAGAAAAGGGTCCTGTCCAAACTGTTGCTTTAAAATTAGAAGCACACAATTCCCTAGAATATCATTATATGCTTAAACATTAAGATTTGTTCTCATGGAAATCACTGAAGTAGTCAAACCTGTTCATTAGAAGGGGGTGTCCCAATACTTTTGTCCATATAGTGTTAGTGTATAAGCTTAACAAAACAGTTGTTGTTTATCTCAAATTTTTCTCTCAAGGGTGTTTCTCTCAACCAAAAATTCACAGTCAGCACTCATATACGATTGCCCAACAGATGCATATTCTGCACAGATTTCAATCAGTTAAACTGAAACGGTGTCTTATTCAGTAAAGGAACGATCATTTGGCAAAGATGAAATATAATTTAAATGGTCTGAAAGACATACCTTAAGCAGCCAATAGTGTTTAGCTGTGTATTTCTCAGCAGAAAGAGCAAAGAGAGAGCAAGAGAGCAAAGGTGGGCAGATCAAAGGTTGAGCAATTAAAACCTGTTAATCCTTTTCCAGCAGCTCATCAGCCCTAAAAAACACATTTCCAATCCCATGATGATTCTCAAGATCACCCAAACGTTCTCCTTTTAGCGCTTGTCTTGGGGCAGAATTACTTTTTCAAATTTAAGAAGAAAATCTGATTAACTCAGATGATCTATTCCTCATCTGACATGAATTTGCCGTGACCAGTCTCTTAGACACAAGCTTGTGAGTTTACATAATCATAATGCACCAGGAGTCAAAAGCAGAGACAAGAGAATGACAAAATAGGTCTGAAAATATATCAGGGTCCATTCCAATAGTGGCCACACAGAGATTAAAACCAACTGCCATCATAACAGTGTTAAAGTTTTATAATTAACTCAAAGTTCTATTAGGTCATATCATATGACCATGAGCAGCATGTGCATTATTTTTTATCTTGCACAAAAAGAAACTATGACAGCATAATTCTTTAGGGAGGAAATGCACATTTATATATACTAAAAACTTGATTTGACACTTTTGGATAGTTATTTAAATGACAAATCAAGTTAATTTCCAAAAGTAATATAACATGAACTCTTAATTGGTAGAAGAGTAACATTTTATGACACTCAACAGCTGACAGACAGAGATATGAATAGTTTATCAGCTGAGTTGTGATTATCAAGAGCGGAAAACAGTGGCAGAATTGCTATAAGACAATTCTCATTACTGTTGAGTGTCAAGGGTCATACAGTGTAAAATGGCCTGTAATGTGGCAACCATAAAACAAGAGTGATAAGCAAAATGAAGATTCTTGCACACACTTTTCTACTTCATAAGCACCCAACAGGTAATCTGCATCCTGTCTCATACAAGCACACAATAAAACTGTGATAATTCACAATCATAAAATCTTTTTTGCTGTGAAATGCAGACATGTTACTTTTAAACATTGGTTAAGAGGTGCATAATAGTCATACCAACCACAAAGCACATACAGCACAAGCAACAATCAATCCAACAGTTTGATATCTAACATGTCTTACAGCTGATCAGATTAAAAAAAATAAATAAATTTAAAAAAAAGTAAACGGTCTTGATAGAAATTTATTTGTAAGGCTTATCATGGATTTTTCATATTAAAAAGAATATGAAACAGAACTTCTACTGTCTGCCAATTCAACTCTCCAAGTCACAAAAAGAATTTGGACATCAGAATTCCCAGATGCTTCAGGATGAGCTCAACACATTCTGTGATAACCAGAATGACTGAGAATTCACAGATGAATACATCAGAAAATCTTATGACTATCTACACATTAACCCAGATGAACCAGATAAGGCACAAGATGGAGGAGCACACAAGCTCAAAAGACTGATGGTCAATTGCATTGCTCAATTCTAACTCTTTTAAAAATTTAGAACTAACGCCACAGAATCCCTTGAATGAATGTTTAAAAAAAAAAAAAAAAAAAAAAAAAAAAAAAAAAAAAAAAAAACACAACACACTTCTGAGATTGGGATCTTCTTCCATTTAAAACGGAATACCTCTCAGTGCAGTACATAACTTAATGGCTTGTTTATACTTGGATGAGGACTTGTCTCATGGTCCTGGCTGTTCAGTAACTTAAATGAACCCAAAAGTCACAACAGTTAAGTTTCGTTAAAACAGAGGATTCAGCAACAAGCTGAGGATGTCCATAAACAGAGGCAAAATTCCACATCAGCAATATTACAAGCATGCAAGTTACACATTAGCATCCACAAATGCCCAATACATTACTAATAGCTGATTAGCACTGAATTAAATAATAATAATAATAATAATAATAATAATAATAATAATAATAATAATAATAAAACATAAGAACACTTTAGTATAAATGAGTCCTCTGAACTTGGTAAGATAGCAAATTATCATTATCCCCTGGTTTTAACATTCCGTAAACAAAGCCCATTTATACAGATGCATCTCAATAAATTAGAATGTCATGGAAAAGTTCATTTATTTCAGTAATTCAACTCAAATTGTGAAACTTGTGTATTAAATCAATTCAATGCACACAGACTGAAGTAGTTTAAAATCTTTGGTTCTTTTAATTGTGATGATTTTGGCTCACATTTAACAAAAACCCACCAATTCACTATCTCAACAAATTAGAATACTTCATAAGACCAATAAAATAAAAAAAAAAAAAAAAAAAAAAAAACATTTTTAGTGAATTGTTGGCCTTCTGGAAAGTATGTTCATTTACTGTATATGTACTCAATACTTGGTAGGGGCTCCTTTTGCTTTAATTACTGCCTCAATTCGGCGTGGCATGGAGGTGATCAGTTTGTGGCACTGCTGAGGTGGTATGGAAGCCCAGGTTTCTTTGACAGTGGGCTTCACCTCATCTACATTTTTGGTCTCTTGTTTCTCATTTTCCTCTTGACAATACCCCATAGATTCTCTATGGGGTTCAGGTCTGGTGAGTTTGCTGGCCAGTCAAGCACACCAACAACCATGGTCATTTAACCAACTTTTGGTGCTTTTGGCAGTGTGGACAGGTGCCAAATCCTGCTGGAAAATGAAATCAGCATCTTTAAAAAGCTGGTCACCAGAAGGAAGCATGAAGTGCTCCAAAATTTCTTGGTAAATGGGTGCAGTGACTTTGGTTTTCAAAAAACACAATGGACCAACACCAGCAGATGACATTGCACCCCAAATCATCACAGTCTGTGGAAACTTAACACTGGACTTCAAGCAACTTGGGCTATGAGCTTCTCCACCCTTCCTCCAGACTCTAGGACCTTGGTTTCCAAATGAAATACAAAACTTGCTCTCATCTGAAAAGAGGACTTTGGACCACTGGGCAACAGTCCAGTTCTTCTCCTTAGCCCAGGTAAGACGCCTCTGATGTTGTCTGTGGTTCAGGAGTGGCTTAACAAGAGGAATATGACAACTGTAGCCAAATTCCTTGACACGTCTGTGTGTGGTGGCTCTTGATGCCTTGACCCCAGCCTCAGTCCATTCCTTGTGAAGTTCACCCAAATTCTTGAATCGATTTTGCTTGACAATCCTCATAAGGCTGCGGTTCTCTCGGTTGGTTGTGCATCTTTTTCTTCCACACTTTTTCCCTTCCACTCAACTTTCTGTTAACATGCTTGGATACAGCACTCTGTGAACAGCCAGCTTCTTTGGCAATGAATGTTTGTGGCTTACCCTCCTTGTGAAGGGTGTCAATGATTGTCTTCTGGACAACTGTCAGATCAGCAGTCTTCCCCATGATTGTGTAGCCTAGTGAACCAAACTGAGAGACCATTTTGAAGGCTCAGGAAACCTTTGCAGGTGTTTTGAGTTGATTAGCTGATTGGCATGTCACCATATTCTAATTTGTTGAGATAGTGAATTGGTGGGTTTTTGTTAAATGTGAGCCAAAATCACCACAATTAAAAGAACCAAAGACTTAAACTACTTCAGTCTGTGTGCATTGAAGTTATTTAATACACGAGTTTCACAATTTGAGTTGAATTACTGAAATAAATGAACTTTTCCATATATATTTATTTATTTATTTTTTTTTTACCACTGATGCTGAAATGTAGCCTATGATATAACGTAACTTTGTAGTCTATTTTTGTTTTCAAATAATTGAATATCATAGATTACTAAAATGTAGCACATAATTGCGTATTGAGTATTTTTTTTAAAAATCACTTGTTTATTTCGTCTCCATTAATTTTTAGTTTAAAGGCTAGTAGGCTGTTACTCCTGTGAACTGATTAAAATCCCTAAATAAGGCAAAAAAATATAAAGCGTTCATAGTGATTTCATTTTTAAATGTAATTAAATTTCTCACGTTTCAGCGTTTCTTTACTTTTACTACCATTCATCACTTTTCCTTGCCATCAAGTAAAATACTAACGCATGCCGAACTGACAGGTAAGACAAATAACAAAACGCCACAGGTAACACGTGAGGAAGAATATCAATCACTCACCGCAAGCATGCATTCTTGAACTCCACACCTGAAACACTGAGAAGGAACTCAGGATGATACAGATGAGCGCCGTGGACTGTTTTAATGAGTGTGAAACCTAAACCACTCTCACTCCAAACAGGCGGTCCTCAGCCTCCTCAAACTGCTCCCGCTACCGAGCGCCTCCCTCAGGTACCGCGCGCCTTAACTCGACCTTTATAACCTCACCTACAATATGCAAATACTAATGATTAATCAGCCTTGAATTGAAGACCACAGATTATTTTAGGAAACCGCTCAGTTTAAATATATATTGAATAAATATATAATGGACACGTATTTTCCCTATTAATAGGTAATTATTCCTGAAAGATATTTTAAAATGAGAGCTCACATACGTCTACATAAATTTTGCAATGTGCAGATTTCTTTTTCATTAAACCCTAGAACATTCTGAATGCCAGAAAGAAATTCAGCTCTCTGTTCATCCTTCCTTCCTCACAACCCTTCCTCTGCTGACACAGCTGACACAGAAGAGAAGGAATGGATAAAGAAAATGCTTGTAAAACTAAAGATGAAGAAAGGTTTAAAAGAGTTGTGGAAAAAATAATTATAAAAATAATACTAAAACATATCTTTAAATATGTCAGTGAGTGTCATTATTTGTCTCAAGATGCACACCAGTAATGTTTTTTTTTTTTTTTTTTCCTAAGGCACATTTATAAAATAAAGCTACTTATATGTCCTAACTAAACTATGGCCTAATCTAAGCACTGTCTGTGATGCAAGGCCACATGCTATTTTGCATATGAAGTCCATGTATTTATGTTTTGACCATATAGTCTTATTCTAAAATGATCATTTTGATTATTTTAAATAACAACAACAATAATAATACATTTTATTTATAAAGTGCTTTCTCAGGGTTCCTTAAAAATGTTTAAAGTACAGGGCTAAATAATAATTGTATTTTTAAAAAAAGAAATATTGTAATTCCAGATTAGCTGACAAAGTATTGCTGTCTCTAGGCCAAGAAGTTTTACTATGGTTTTGAGGTTGCAGATACAGCCCATATAGTACAAGTCTCCCACAGTGCCCCAAAAACAGGAAAAGAGGAGAGGAGTGCAGTTCATGCCCCCTCCACCTTCCTGAGTGAGCCAAGGGGAAGTGTCTGAAACATTAAAAAGTGGTGTTCTCAGCACATAGCTGTAGTTTACAGAACAGGATCTATGTTCATGGACCTCTACTTTGCATGGCCAACATTCCTCTTTGACCCCACACAAAGACACCATCAGAGCTGTATTGTTTTGTGACATGGTTGAATTTGATGAGTGAAGAAGGCAGCTGACTTGGCCCAGATGAACTGTAGGCTGCTGATAGGTCATTCACTTTGAAAGATAGTGAAATACTTTTCTATGTGTAATATATGGTTGCACCATCAAATAATTTATTTGAATTATTTGATTATAAGTAATTAAGTAATACTTAAGTAGATAAGTATACAGTAGGTAATGCTTCTCACCATAAACATCCATAAATGGGATTGTGCATTAAGACTGACATTTATTAAGATCCACCAAACAAACAGGCACATTCTCAAAAGCCTGCAACCAGTAAACACTTTTGGACTTCTGATATGTCAATAGTGTTTGTTTGAGATTTCAACATGTCTCTGAAATCAATGATCTCATGGTCAGAAAATAAAATGTTTAGTTTTACGCTAAACTGAACGGAAGTGGAACTAAATTGAAGAAACATAGAAGTCACATACGTATTTGTATATACTTATTTGTACATATTTATTTTACTTATTTGTTTGAAGAATTTGTTGCATTATTTAAACCTGTTTACCTTTTAAGTACTTCACCCAAATAGAACAAACAGGATGTAATCACAGGATATGGTAACATTTTATTTTATGGGTATTTTTTATTTAGAAATATGTTTGCACATGTTCCTCGTTTTTATAAAACTACTATATCAAATACTCTTTTTGTAGCGTAGACACATGAAAAAGCATTTCTAAACAAGAAAATACACATTCTGTGACAGGTACAAAAACATCAGGTAAAATCAGGCAAAAACAGCTTGAAATACATTAGTCAGATAGTTAAACAAGACAGTTAAGGTAAAAGTCTTTGGAGACACACACATTTCCAAATCTCTTGTCAACTCTAAAAAGCTTGATGTTAATTATTAACCTTGAATCGATGCTTAAATACAAGCATACAAATTCCTGCACACATTCAAAGGACCATCCAAAGCTTCACCATGAAGGCTTTAGCTGCTTTATGTGTAACAATAGGCATTCTTTATCAGGTTAATGGAAAGAGCATAACGGACCATATGTACGTATGCACTAATCCACAAAAATTGGAGTGCATGCTACACTAAAAGATTTGGAAAATGCGGGAAATAATACCTTTATGTTTATTTTTTGTGTTAGACCAAAGTCATGCACTAGAATGGAGTTGGAATTGTAAGTGATAATTATTTATCTTTCTCAAAGGCAAGGATCAAGACGAGAGGTGCGGGAAATTAATGATCCCGGATCAGTCGACTGCAAAATGAGCGCCTGGTCCCAGTGGACATCCTGCGACCCGTGCACTAATAGGACGGTACTGGAATTCCTGTTCTCTCTCTGTTTCTCTTTAAACACCTATCTTGTCATCTGTCTCAGACTTGTGAATGTATAATGTCTTTCAAATTGTCATGTGAAATCATTCTGATTTCATAATAATCCAACAAGTCACACAACTTAATTCGTCAAAGATGAAGAAATGTGAAGCATTTGCCTGTGTCTGTGTAACACAGCATCGCTCTAGAGGTATTGAGGTCTTTGGCCAGTTTAAAGGCTCTAGATGCATAAAACCAATTGGAGAGCGGAAAGCCTGTAAACCTTCTACCAAATGCCAGATGGACCCTCCACCTGTCTGCAAGAGCTCTCAATGGAGGTGCGATTCAGGTTAGTATTTTTTCTCTTTGCAAAGCTGGCCAGTAGAAATTCATTTGTAGGGTGAATTTTTAAACAATATTCAGTATTAATAATATTACTCTGCCCTCAGGAATATGCATAAACAAAAATCTGAGGTGTAACGGGGATAACGACTGTGGAGAGCCTGATACGTCTGATGAAGATGACTGTGATGTCATCAAGACACCTTGCGGCAAAACAGCTGTATTTGAGTCCGATATAGCCATCCAAGCTGGATACGGGTCAGAGCCTTTTGTATCTCTCAAAATTTGCTCATAATATATTAAGTTAATTTATACAACATATACAAATGTTGTATAAATGAACATAAGGTTTTATTCAGCAAGAATACATTAACTTTTTACATTACATACATTAACTAATTAAGAATACAAAAACTAGATATTTTGAAAAAAAAAATCATCAAAGAATTCTGAAAAAAAAAAGATGCTGTACACGTTGCTATTGCTATTTCACATTGAGGTTTGCATTAATTATTGGTAACATAAACTCTTGCAATTTTTTTAGGCATTATGAAGCCAAATTTTTTTTACTGTAATTATGAAATAGAATAAAAATAGTGACTGACAACACAAATGTCACAATTATCACTACAGTTCTGGATATACAATTTCTGCACATTTTCTAAAGATGCTTAATTCCTGTCTCAACAGAATAAATATTCTGGGATCTGGACCTCGAATGAATCCCTTCAATAACAGATTCTATAATGGTCAATGTAACCGGATCAGAGAACCATCCACATTGGAATATAACAGACTGCCTTGGAATGTTGGAGTTCTCAGCTATGAGGTGGGTCTCTCATTTTACTGTATGCTTGATGTCAGCTGTTGTTTTACAAAGCTTTTGAGTATAAAAGGAATAGTTCACCTAAGAATGAAAATTTGATGAAAATATACTTACCCTGAGGTCATTCAAGATGTAGATGAATAAGTTGCTTCATTGGAACAGATTTGGAGAAATTTTAGCTGTACATCACTTGCTCACCAGTGGATCCTCTGTGAATGGGTGCCATCAGAATGAGAGTCCAAACAGCTGATAAAAGGACACAATAACCTTCTGTAGCAAAAAGCTTTGTGTTTGTAATAAACAAATTCATCACAACATTTTTAACTTCTAACCATTGCTTCCAGCTAAAATAGAAGTCATCTATCCATGATATTGCTTTCTCAAGTGAAAGGTTCTCTCATCTGAATCAGGAGAGAAATATGCACAGATAAAGCACTGTTTACAAGTGAAAACATTCCAAAACAGTATTTTGGTGTGAGAGGGCACTAAGTGACTTTTTCACTGAAGACAGCGTTATTATGGATTATGGACTCTTATTTTGGCCAGAAGCAAAAGTTTAAATTTAAAAAGCTGTCTGGACTCTCATTCTGATGGAACAAATTCACTACAAAGGATCAACTGGTAAGTAAGTGATGTAATGCTAAATTTCTCCAAATCTGTTCTGATGAAAGAAAAGACAACTCTTGGATTTACATCTTGAATGGTCTGAGGGTGAGTAAATATTCAGCAAATTTTTATTTTTGGCTTTACTATTCTTTAGCTGTGAGCAAAACAAACTGTAAATCTCCTAAAAATGACGGTGAGACAAACAGATAAGTGAATAGTTAAATGCATTTAATTTCTAACAAAGACAACCATCTAAAAAAAAATTAAAAAGTCTTTACCTGTTTCTTTATCTTCAGACAAAAGTGGAAGAGAGCAGCTCTAAGGAGATGTATGAGGACATTCACTCTTTAATAAAAGAGATAACTAGGGAATCCTCTACATCTTTTGAAGCAGGCTTAAGCTTCAAGTTTACACCTACTGAGCCCTCCAGTTCTGGTTCAGGTGAGGCTGGCAGTGCTGGTGGAGGTGGTGAAGTTGCCGGCTCCAGCGACGGTGGTGAAGCGGCAAGGCCCGATGAGGGCGGTGCAGCTGAAGGTCCTGGTGAGGGTGAGGGCGGTGCAGCTGAAGGTCCTGGTGAGGGTGAGGGTGGTGAAGCTGAAGTATCTGGTGCAGGCCAAAATACTAGTCCTGGCTTAGGTTTTGGTGGGTCAGTAGGATTTGACACTAAAAAATCAACAACAAATATCATCAAACAGCTGTCAGAAATCACAACGACCAAGGTGAGTTATTGCTTGTTCTCTTTTGAAGAGCTATTTGCATTTTATTCATTATAATTCACATCTTTAGGCTCATGAGCCACCATGTACATAGAACAGGCTGGAATTCAAAACTGTAAAATTTGAAAAAAAATTGTGTGTGTGTATATATATATATATATATATATATATATATATATAACAATATAAAGAAGTCTTTTGCTCATTTGGGGTCTACTACAAACACATGTTCTCTTTCAGAGAAAGACCTTCATGAGAGTGAAAGGCAGAGTGGAGCTGGCAACCTACAGGATGAGACAGCGAGGGCTGGAGGTGTCCTCAACGTTCCTGGATGATGTGGATGCCCTGCCACTTACATATGAGAAGGGCCAGTATTTTGCTTTCTTAGAGGACTATGGAACACACTTCACCAAGAACGGAAAGTCTGGTGGAGAATACGAACTTGTTTATATAATGAATGAGGATGTCCTCAAACTAAAAAGTAAGTTTAAAATCAAATTTCATTGTTTTTTTTGTTTTTTTTTTTTTGTTTTTTTTTGTAAAATATGGAGACAAAGATATAGGCTACTACATGATTCAAAGACAAGGCATTAATGAGAAGCATAGCTCACTTTTTCAGCCTGAAAATCTGATTAAAATATTTGTTTTTATTTGATGGTTCAACTTTATCTGATTGCAGAGGTCACAGAATCCACAGTCAAGGAATGTTTAGAGCTTGGATTTAAGGGCGACTTCCAATTTACTCAAGCAGCAACAGGAGGAGGACACATTAAACCAAAAAACGACTGTGATACTCTAACAGACAAACCCACAGGTGTGAATGAGTATACATTTTTTAACAGTAAGCTAGAAAGACTGTTCACTCAAAAATGAACAATAAACTGAAAGTTAATGGGGTCCAGTGTTATTTTGGCCCCCCCCTGACTTTCATAGTATGAATAAAAACAGTTAATTTACAGTAACTTTGCTATTTGTGTTAAAAAAAGGTTTGGACCTGAAGGCGAGTAATTGAAAATAGAATTTTAATTTTTGGTCAAACTATCCCTTCAAATTAATCAGACACATGCCTTCTGATAAAAAGATAACCTTGTTCACCAGATGACAGGAACACGAAGGGGGTTATTGATAAAGTGCTGATCGCAGTGAGAGGGGGCAGTCCAGCTTCAGCAGTAGCCATGAAGTCTCAGCTCACTAAAGATGGCATTCTAGACTATAATCAGTTTGTGGAATGGGCAAAGACCGTCTCTGCTCTGCCAGCTCTCATTCACAGTGATGTGAGACTCACTTTGCATTTACTTTACTTGCCAGTGCATGCATGGTAACTACTATAATGGAACACAATTTGTTTTCATTATTGTGTTGACAGCCTGAACCCATCTACAACGCGATCCCTTTGGACTTTCCTGATGCTCAGCCGAGACGGGAAAATCTCAGAAGAGCCCTGGATGACTATGTGGCCGAGTACAGCGTGTGTAAGTGCCAGCCATGCCAGAACGGTGGCACTGTGATCCAGATAGACGGGGAGTGTAAATGCATGTGCCCACCAGGGACTGAAGGTGTTGCGTGTCAGATCATTGAGATGGAACTGGTGAAAGGTGTGTGTTTCTGTGTGAACAGGCCTGTAAAACTTCCATAGCATTCATTTGAGTTGGTTTGAGTTGAGCGTTCCCTCTGTCTGTTCAATCACTTCTAGCCAAGTCTTTTGAACAACTGGGAAACTGGGGCTGCTGGTCTTCCTGGTTGAGCTGCTGCTTTGGGGGGCGTCGCAGACGGACACGCACATGCAATACTCGCGGTGTACCAGCCGGAATCTGCAGAGGGAACACAACTCTTGAAGACTACTGCTAATATAGTAGTACAAATACACAATTAGTCATGAGATATTAAAAGTGTTGTGTACGAAATAAGATACAAATTACAATTTCTTGTACATTCAGATATTTCTCTCATGAAGAGCGGTTTAGAGAAACACATGTTTGACAGCACTGCTATCTTGTGGTCAATAGAAAAACAGTTGCATTACAGAAACGGCAAGCTTTTCTCATATTACCTGACCTTTTGCCTACCACGGCCGTACAATACAGTGATGGTTTCACAAATAAATTTCATGTCACTTTAAAGTATACCATGGTATGATATTAATTTAGCCTACTGAATAGCATTGCCTATTTAAGTTTAGTCAAACTAAAGCATGTGTTTCCTCCTCTCCCGCATCATATTCATAACAATTAGTGATATAAAAATAAAAAAAAAACTGGTGGTAATTATCCTGCCTGTTAGTAAAGCCACAAGATTTACTCACATAAACAAGAATTTACTAGAGGGTAAATGTCTGTGAATGAGACCTTTGCATCTTTGATCACTTTGTCTGTGAATTGATAATAACCTTAACCATGTTAAATGATTTGACTAGAATCCACTTTTTAATGAATTACCATCCTCATATTATTATTTATATAATAATACAGCATAATTGAATGTTTATTTTATAGAATAGCCTTTTTTAAATGAGAACTAGTGTTTGGGGGCACACAAAGAAGAAATGAATGTATGAGGAATAGATATGATGTTGAAGTAGATGGCTCACTTTTCACTCTTCTTGGGCCTCTAGAGGTCAAGTTAATAGAGTTGCACTCTTAGCTCCCTATTGAGCCTCTGAGAAGCTCCTTTCAGCTTCAATACCCTTCAAGAGTCAACTTGTGGTGGCAATGGCTTTGGACTGACACCCTATTTAAAAACAACACTCCAAACCAAGAAAAAACAAACAAGCATTATATTCAATTTCATTCATGTTTATTTGTATAGTGCTTCAAAATTGTTTCAATGCAGCTTTACAAAAAATGCATGTTTCTACATTACAATTAATTTGTTATCAGAGGTGACTCTCAAAGTAATGTCCATATGGCAGAAGTGTGTGTGTGTGTGTGTGTGTGTGTGTGTGTGTGTGTCTATATATATAGAGAGAGAGAGAGAGAGAGAGAGAGAGAGAGCTGTAATAATATTGATCAGAGAGAATGAAAGGAGAAAGGGAAAATATCTCAAAACAATGAGCTAAAAGGTGCACCTCCTGCTTAACCCCCAAAGAAAAAACTAAAATGTCCCAGTGCAGTCAGATTCTAACTTCCCTGAGGTCATGGCATCCATTGAAGTTTCTAAGAGCCGTCACGCCACATTACCTTTCCCATCTGTCTCAGAACCGTGAAAATTAAGTTATGCCCTATGTCAGCACAGTTTTGTCTCTCCTCTCACATTCTTTTCACTGCTCCCCTCTTTTTCTTCATCCCCTTGATGGAAGAAAAAATGGACATAGAAGAGCAATCAAGTCATATGCACTCATGCAGTCCAGCTCACTATTGCAGACTAAAGTATGCTGATGGTGTGGAGGGGTCCTCTGTTTGTCCATGTAGGGTCATTCAGAAAAGGCCCTTCACTGCCTGCCCTTCCCCCAAATTCCTGCTTTAAGAACTCCTTAAAAACCAACCCCCTCTTCCCATCCACTGGCCTGACAACCAAGCCTCTTCTTTTTCCTGCATTCCCCTGTCGAAATATTTTCATGTTTGGTTTATGTCAACAGCTTTAATGTACTAAGGATAAAGTTTCCACAAAGAGAATCTGCTCCGTGTCTCATTGCTTATGTAACACCATGATGTAGATGTGTTCAGTTGAGAGGAGGATTGTGCTTTTTTTTATCACATCCTGAATCTTACATGAATGCCAACTCAATCTGTACACATGCTGGCACAAGTTACACAAAAATTAAGAATTTGAAAGTAATAGGAATCTTAAACGAAACGTTTTCTACTCTGCTGTTTTTCTCTTCCTTTACACTCAAATCTGTGGACATAACTGGATTAACAACAATGTTGTCAGTTTTAAAGGGGTCTGTTCTCAACAAAAACTGGATGTGACAGGTTCAACACAGCATGTCTGATCTGAGAAATGGCTCCCTTTTTACAAAGAGTCCCAATGGGGCCCTTCACCTGATGAGGATGAATAGTCAGTTCACCTTATCTTGTTACTTGAAACTGAGAGAAAACAACAAGCAGAAAAGTTCAGTTACGAGTCAGTATGCATTTTTTGTAAATACTTTCAGGAAAAAAAAAAAAAAGAAAGAAATAACAAAACTAAACAAAAAATATTTCTCCTCTCTAAAATATTTAAAAATATATATGCCATTGTTGTTGCTTACATTATAAAGTAACTAAATTCCAGATTATCAATACATACATCTTTTCTGACAAAGTTTTACATTACAAATAAATAAATAAATAAATAAATAAATTTTAATTAAATCCCCAAGGTTTTGCTCACAAAACTAAAATAATGCTAATTTATCCAAAGAATTTGCTCTCCCAAAAATAAAATATTTAAATTTGTACTTTTTTCTATTAAAATGCATTACTAACGTGTATAAATACAAATAAGGCATAACAGTTTTGAAGAATGTAGTTTTTTAAAAAGTAACCTCCTCCATTTGGACCAGATTACCATAATTTACATTGTACTATCTTCTCCTTCTGCTCTCTCAAGAACGTTCACTCTGCTCTTTCTAGAGGTGTCAGCTAGAAGACAGAATGAAGTGCCAGGGCATTGTGTGCTACCTCTATTGTGTGTTTAGTATTAGCATGACAGAATTGCCACTCGACTTCTCCCTCATTCATTAAGACTGAGAAGCCTTGTCCCACGTCTGCCTTGAAATGAACCAAGCACCACGGCTGCCATCTTGGATCTCTAGAACTCTAGTAACACAGCATAAAAATTCACTATTTTCTCAATGATTAGTTTCTGTGAGAGGCTGACCTTTTTTAAGGTGTTGGGGGGAGGACAAATTCTATATTTTAGGACAAATTCTATATTTTATGGCATAATACCTTATTGCTCTTTTGTATTTGGAATGCTAATAAGGTATCAAGCTGGTATTGTTATATTAAACTTAACAAAGAGGCATATGGAATCCAAGAGGAGATTTGTACTACCCAAGTGCTACTCACACTGAGAAGCAAACTCTTTTGAGCAGCGACAAGCACACTTACACACACAGTAGCAGGCTGAGTGCGTTTGTGATGGCTACTTGAGGCTTCATTCACGCGAACACCGCTTTTTTCCTCGTCAGCCTGAGTGAAGACTTTAAATAAACACTCAGGCTTTGAACAAATAAGCCAGTCTCTTGGCTCATGCTCAACTCTGATCCTGTTTAAAGACAACCTCATTTGTTTCCTTAGATGTTGAGAGTCTCTGGGAACTTAGACTAACTCACTCTGTAAACATTTATGTTTACAAGGTCAAGTGCAGGCACAGACAGAGCCAAAATGTTTGACTACATGCTCATGATAATGACTTTGGTAACATTTATAAACTGCAGGGGAGGTCAGGTGGAAATTAAAGCTTTTTTGACGATGGCAGACAGAATATTATTGACTAAATTGCTTTATAATGACTTAGGATATTTAATGCTCATTTTATAGCATATTAGTATATCTTCTAAATGGTACGTTAAAATTTCATGAATCTGCTCTCGACTGTACAGTAGAAAGTACATACCTTCATTTACCTGACATCAGATCTGCATGTAAAGTTATTGTATTAGTTTGTATAGTGAAATAACCAGACACACAAGTCAGATGATCTTTGGAATAATTTGAAGCCAATCTTTATGAACATTATAAACAGTATTACATAGTATTGTTTATCAACATTATTCACACAATTAGCCTTTATGATACAGAAACATTATACACATTTACAATAATCATTTTGTTTACACTATCCATTCTTTCATACAAAAATAAACTTCCAATATTTGAATAGCAGTTTCCACAATAGTTCATAACTTAATATATAGCGGAGCACATATTTCCAACATTTCTTTATTAGGCCTACTCCTACAAATTAGGCCTACTCCTTTTCATGGTGTGCAGATTTTGGCAGCTCAACTAGGTTTTTAAAATCAGCCTTTCTCTATGGGATTCTGGTTTTCTTCTTCTCTCATTTTCCTCTTTATTTTTATCCAGTGGGCTGTTTCTGTCGTCTACCTGTACATTTTAAGCGCATATAAGCAGAAAACGGGGCTTTTTAGCTTAGTCTCAACCCAAAAAAAAAAAAAAAAAAAAGTCTAGACTCACATGTTTTGCCCATTGAAACATAGGCTACTTCACGCGGGGCAGCTAACAGGACCAAATACAATGTGCGAATTATTCCATTATTCTTTTAGGGGACTATTTTTCTGTCAGATATGAGATTCGTCTCGTGGTGTGCCCGCACTTCAACTAAAGATGTTCTATACAAAACACAAAAGGTCTTGTCATATTTTTGTGTGTAGGCTACATCTACAATAAAGTGATAACTGTAATATGCTACTTTTACCGCGGGAAAGTGATCACGTAGTGTTACTGTTGCTTTTAGTAACCTTAAGACTTCCCAAGTGTCTTAATACTTGGACTAAAACGTCGTATATATACACACACTTGCGTATATAACCCCCTCCACACACACACACACACACACACACATACCTTTTGTGTTTAATTTAGGGGAGTCCGAATTCCCCCCATTATTTCCACCCAGGCCAAATATGCAGTTAATTCTGAAAACATGCCCTAGCCTATCTTATTACAACAAGAGAAGAAAATGTCAAAATGGTGGAGATCACAATCGAACTCTTTTGTGCTCTTAAATCCCAGGCATCACTCTCCTCGTCCTCATAATCCGTCTCATAGTCGTCGTCCAAGTCGTCCTCGGTATCTGAGAAGCCACTCCCGCCGTACCGTTCGTTAAAGCAGAAGTTTTTCATGCTGCCTTTGACATACTCGCATATGGTCCTCTCCGTGCCGTCGCACACGCAAGTGTCCAGCTGCTGGGCTTTGGGGATGGAGCGCATGTTCGTGATGACCCGCCGGCAGTCGTCTGAGCAGCGGTCTCCTCCGAAGAGTTTCCTGCAGTGATACAGATAGTCCCGCATGGCGGTGCTGCACTCGGGATCCTTCTCACACTGCTTGCGCGCTTCGGTGCAGCCCATGTGGCTCGTTCTGGGCATACAGGGCTCAATGGCTCGCTTGGTCATCTTGCATAGAGTGTCCGAGGCGCACTCGCAGTCCTCCAGTGCCGGGCCGTTCACAGTCAGATTGAGCTGAATGATGGAAGAAATGCAATGGCTGGGACATCTCTTCCTGTTGCCGTTTATCACCGGACCGCACGCGTGTAGATACTGAGTGTACGCGTAGTGACACTCCGGTTCTCCTTGGCACTTCATGATGGCTTGCCAGCATATCAAGCGCTGGTTGTGTGCCGGTGAAGCGGTGGATAAACGACTATAACATATCAACGCACAGCCGATGGACAAAATCAATATTTGCAGCCGTGGAATGACTGCAGAGTTGCCAGAGTTTGCCATGCCTTGATGTTGCAGAAGCAAAAAGTTAACTTATTAGGTCAAAGGATTCCATTTGTTGGTTTATAACCCATAATGTTTCTCCAGCAGAGACTGAGATAAACAACTCCTCTTGTTCCATTTAGCCGCGTTCTTCTGCTGACCACTTCAGATAGTTAAAGATGCTCATATTGGGTCCTTCGATGTCCGCAGAAACGTGTATCGAAACTCCTCCATGGACACAACACCAAATGGTCGGAAACGGATCACATTTGCTCACTGCCGCGAAAGCAAAACGTGCAGCAACATCTTGAAGCGCGTCGAGTCTTTAGGCTATTCTCGCTGCTCTTTGTGCAGTAATCCAGCAATGAACCAACGGTTTATAAATGACATCGAAACGTACCAAAAGCGATCTCACACCGCATCTTGTTCAAATAACAAAGCTGGAAAAAGTTCAGCTCACTCTGACTCCTCTCTCTGTGAGATGTCTTGGTGTGTCTGTTCAGTTACCCGGAGCCCAGAAGTAGTCTATGCATGCAGCACACTATTGGTCTGATCAGTTGTTGTGATTTCTGACGTCACTCGGAGGGTGGAGGTCAGAACTTGATGAAGGTCGTGAATGTGGAGAGGGTGCGGGCCGTAATTTGACTTGATAAAGCGTCAGTCCCCGCCTACAGTGACACAGTGCTAGAATATTTTGGCTATCAAAGTGCATTGCATGTCCCTGCCCAGTCCTCAGTAATGCTTAGCTATTTTCAATTCTAAGTAATTATGTGTAATTACTTGAACTTATTTAGCCTTCAGCCTGTCTTAAGAAGTGTTTTAATAAATATTCGTGAATCTGCACTCCAAAGAAATATCATGGAGGAACAACTTTTATAGGGAAGTATTTGAGATCAAGGTATTACAATAGACAGTGTCAGTTTATAATTTTATTTTGTTTGATTTAAAAATGGAATGATATTGATACTTTGAAATCTCAGATAAATAGCTTCATCAATTGCTTTCATTCACATTTCATTGACATTTTTAAGGGAAATTATCAGGTCAAGTTTGTTTTAAATACCCATAAGAAAATAAATAAAACATAATTCACTTAAGATCAAATAAAATATTTCTAAAATGAAATAACAGAGTTGTGTGTGTGTTCTTATTTTTAATAAGGTTTCATTTTGCATTGGTTTGTACAATCCATAATGAATTTAACAGGCATTTTGCAGACAGTTGTTTTATTTTGCTGTATTTGGAGAACTGGATTTGTCTGTTTAAACAAAAGGATTTCAAAGATGTTTTTGCAGTCAATATGATGCATATTCCTATTCATGTTTTCAGTGGGTCTCATTCAGTAAGTCCAAAATCTACACAAGAGTTACTAAAGATTTATCCAAAAGTCAAGGCATGTGGACACATGCTTCTTTATTAGAAACACTTGTAGGAAGTTCACTTAGGTGATTTCTGTGATGACGTATTGGGCATTGCATTTAGTCAGCAGATGATTGCATGAACAATCCTTTGATCCTCTCTGGTTGGTTTGATTGCCTAAATGAAGCAAAATAACAGCTGTTCCAACACACATCTTTTATTTGTCCTTCTGTTCTCACCCCAAAACTTTCCCGTCACCTCATTATGTACTCCACAGTATTATACAAAAAGCCCTTTCTCCTTCATGTTCAACATAGCAGGTCTGCATTTTGAGAGATTTAATCAGATAAACTATATAATTATATAAAATTATAATTAGATATATTTGATGTTACAAATTTGATGTATATCTTTAACATTAACATCCATGTTTATGGAATAATCCTGTGCTTTCCATTTCTCAGTATCTGATTATGATCATCACCTAGCCCAGATCTGCAGATTGAGAAGGGGCAGTTTTTGGAGAACAGAGCAGACTGTGTTATCCATGCTACATTGACCCTATCACACTGCAGTGCTCAAACCACAAAGCTCGGGCAGCTGGCCAAAAATGCCCCCTACCCCACCCCCACCTTTCCACATTTTCTCCTTTTTCCAATTAGAGAGATTAGATGGCCCATTTGGGAGGAAAGGAGCAAACAGTCTCATGTAAATTCTCTAACATTCCACAGAAAAACTGTAATACAGCACATCCATTTCTAACATAGCTTTCTCACAAGATTGTTTTTGTTGAAGTGAAGAAATGAAGTTTTGATTTGAAATGAGAAAAGTGCTGCAGTTTTGCTATCTGGTGTAATTTCATTCAGGAGAACGTGAAAGTTTCAAATAATAGATCAATCACACTTTCTGAAAACGCAAACTATTCCACAACAAGCAATGAAACTGCTTCCCCGACACTGAGAAAACAGAATCCTTCACACACAGAGGACTCCAAGCAACTCCAAGGCTTCACTCCTTACAAAGGATGAAATTGTTCAATCTGCTGAGACTATTACTGCAAGATGTTGGCATTTCCTTTTCTTATAGAGAGAACTGCTGTGAAATGTATTCAGAATCTCTCTGAGGAGTCGGTTGTCCCCTCTTGCCAAGCTGTCAGACCTGTTTATCATTATTTGCTGAAAAGTAGCCCAGGCTTTGCGATCAGGGGAAAAACTAAAAGAGAAAGACCTGGATCTAAGATGTGTCTAATTATTTGCATAATTTCAGTTCCAGAGAAGCTCTAGCTTTTTTCGTACATGCATGTTGCTGAAATCCAGCCTGAATCATGTCAATGTTGGACGTAGGCCAGAAATGAAGTGGGCCAAATTTTCTCTCTCTCAGATGAAGTCTGAGACATGAACAGACAACATTGTCCTTCATAACTTTAACCAGTTGCATACTTAAAACTATTATAGGTATAAACTACAAAAGTGCCATTCCATAAATGATTATCATATTACTTTATAAAGTTTTCTTTATAGTCAAGAGCTATTGAAAAGTACCCAAGTAAAGAAATCACAAAACAATAAAAACATTTACTTTATATAACACAGAATTTTCTTTTTCTATCGAAACCATTTTGTACTGTTGCCCACAGTGACAATAAGTCATAACAACTCTAGATTAGGAATGCTGAGGGGTTTTTTTTTTTTTTTTGGAAAGAGGGCACATGGCTTTCTCAGCGCTCAAGAAGTCTCAGTCTTCACGTCTCCACCACTGTCACAAACGATTACACACACTTAAGCCTCATTGCCAAAAACATATTCATCAGGACCTCCCTCGTCAAGAAGCTCTCAAAGGCACAGCGATTGCACACTATGATATTAGTTTGTTGCCAAAACGGCCTGGCTCCACCAAGCTGATTTAATGGAAACAGCTGTTAACTGTCTCTCTGCTACTTTCACTGGTCTGTGTTTGCTTAACCGTCTGCTTTTTTCATATCTTAAGCAAATGTTTCTGAATGAGCTGTTGCAGCCATTTGCCGGGTCTTTTATTAGGAAGACCCTCTCTAAAGCTCTTTATACAAATACCATCTGTTGAACTGAGCGAATACTTTAGATGGAATTTCCCTCTTTGAAACTTCATGATTGTAATGTGTGGCTAAGGTCTAGTATGTCACACATTCATCTCGTCTTGTCTTATAATAAAACTTTTTGTGTGTGTAAAAAGCCATATTGTATAGTTAACCATCTCAGATAAAAGCTTTAAATGGATTGCTGGTGCTTTGCTGTCCTCTTTTAGACAACCTGTAAAGTGCACTTGACCCTAAAGTAATGGTCTGGTAATATTTAAACAGTAAAGCATCTGTAAAATGAATAGAACAGAACCGAGGGCTGATGTCACAGTGCTAAAGCTGTTTCCTTGAACAGAATTTATAATAATTTACCAAACTTTTAATCACGTCTTTGAAACAATCCTTGTTTAATGTTTAGTTGTGTGCTAGCCACAAAAGAGTTTATAAATATTAATAAATATAAATGGAAGGCCCCAAACATGCTGAATATTTTTCACTTGCTCATCCTTTATTGAAATATGATACCGAATAAAACTGACACCAGATTCTCATTTTGTTACATCAAACTAAGTATAGCACTACTTAGATGTCATTGTTTTGAATAGTCTAAACACACACTTACTTTTTTCATGTGACTTTTGAAAGCTTTGAAAATGAGCCACATGCTTCTTTCCCACTGATGAAATTGTAAAAATGAGTATCTTTAAACTGATATACATCAGCACTGCTCTTGGATATACTTCAAATCCACATATATTGCACGCAGCAGTTAGGACATGAAGTCCAAATGGAAATTGTGACTTTATTCTCTATTATGTATCTGAGAGAAGTTGCTTATTGAATGACAGAATGCAGAGTGGGACTTGATTTTGTCTAACCAGGACTTAAATGGAATGTAGAAAGTAGTTTTGCAATCTAAATGGATGATTGTTAGTGACAGGTTGCAGAAGATTGTGCGTGTATACGCAACATCAGAGAAGAGTCGTAGTTTTAAGAGGACTGGCATGCTAATGTTTCTGATTTAATCTTGCAGGGCTATATTTAAAAAAAAAAAAAAATGTGCACTGATAAATCATTTTCCATAAAAATAAGAATTATCCATTTTGATGTGATCAAAAGCCTTATTCATAGCAGTTGCGTAGTTGCAGTATTACTGTATCAATATGCATCTGTCATATTTCAAAAAAAAAAAAAAAAAAAAACCTGTTTCAGTCAGCTGCTGCTAAGTAATGTTAACATAGAGAACCTTTCTGCAAAGCGTTACCGATTTTTCATCACAAAGCAAATGAAATGTGTTCCATGTGGGCTAACTGACATCATAGCTCTCATGTGCCAGGACAGTTTGACCCATTAAGCCTCAATATGTTCGCTGATTAAAAGAGAATTCATGGTGGTCCTGAGCAGAGATGTTACGCTCACACTGTAGTGTAGATCATTTTACATTCTTGTACAATTTATAATCTTATACTATAACATAGTTTTGGAAACTGACATGCAGCTGTTTTGTTGGTCACTTAGTTACAAATCAACACCAAGTTCTGGTGCTCACTTTCTCATCAAATAAAAAGTACAATAGTAACAACTCTCATGATCATTACAACACTGACAAAAAAAAATAAATATTTTGTACCATGAATTGCATTCATGTTTAAGTGTGTATACATCACATATGCACAGACACTGAAGTAAAGCCATTAACTTCAGCTTAGCAGCGAGTGTAATGGCACCAGCTCAGTCCCTCTCATTAGGCCCATGTTGTTGTTGATTTGTTTGGGGAGGGGACATGAGATGTAAATAAGGTCTCTATTGCCTATTGTAGCCTGTATCTGTCCCTCTGCCTTCCCTCCCCCTTCTGATTATCATCTCGGTTGGAAAGTTCCCACGAGGCCTGAATGTTTTTTTTACCGTAAGCCAATCAATGGCATGAAGGCAGGGCAGTGTGAATGATCTATTGTCAGTCCGTGGAGGGCTGGAGAGAGGGGAGGAGAGTGGAACTGTTTGGGCCTTTAGCTCACCACCATCAACACAGATGACAGTGAGTTTCTGAATAGGTAAACGAATATAGACAAAACTCAGAGATGTTTACATATCTTCAGTGCATCTGTGTTAGTTTCCCGCCTGATCATTACAGTATTGCAAAGGAATGAGTTTGAAAGACTGCTGTTACTTTAAAACAAAGGAATGAGTAATTCAAGAAAAACAGAAATTTGCAGTTAATATAGACAATGATTTCTTACCAGTATTATTCATCAATAATATCAAGGACCCAAATAATGTTGAGATGTTTTTTAGGATTGAACAAGGTACACTCTAAAAAATGCTGGGTTGTTTTAACCCAATTTTGGGTCAAATATGGACTAACCCAACTTTTGAGTTAAAAATTTCATGTAAAAATTTAACCCAACAGCTGGGCTAGTCCATATTTGACCCAAAGTTGGGTTGAAACAACCCAGCATTTTTTAGAGTGTAACAGAGACTTATTTTCCCAAATTGTTCCACCACCTGTATTCTCTTCGGTCTTTGTCTTTAAAGTCGACATCAGCATTCCATGGTTAGACAAATGTCATCACTAGCAATAATACATCAATGTGTAAGTCTGCAGAGATGAGCTTTCCTCACATTGCCTTAAATTCTTAAGTGCATTTGGAATTTAGCCCATGCTTGCATTCGAGCTTCAAACACAGTGAAACTCTAGCTGCTCTCAGCCATTTTGAGGTTAAAGTGCTAGGTACATAATTTTACTCTCAGAAAAAAAATGTGCTAAAATTGTACCTCTAAAGGATAGTTCACCCAAAAATGAAAAATCTGTCATTAACACTCATATTGTTCCAAACATAAGACCTTCATTCATCTTCGTTCATCAAATTAAGATATTTTTGATGAAATCACAGAGTTTTCTGATCCTGCATAGACGGCAACGCAACTGACACGTTCAAGGCCCTGAAAGGTAGTAAGGACATTTCTAAAGCAGTCCATGTGGTTCAACCACAATTTTATGAAGCTACGAGAATTTTTTTTTTTTCTTGTGCGCAAAAATAACTTTATTCAGCATCTCTTCAGTGTCATTCTCCGTTGTGCATTCACGAGAGTACCACAACATTTAGGACGCATGTGTCACATGGACTATTTTAATGATGTCCTTACTACCTTTCTGGGCCTTGAATGTGGTAGTTTTGTTACTGTCTATGCAGGGTCAGAAAGCTCTTGGATTTCATCAAAAATGTCTTAATTTGTGTTCCGAAGATGAACGAAGGTCTTACGGGTTCAGTACGACGAGGGTGAGTAATTAATGACAGGATTTTCATTTTTGGGTGAACTAACCCTTTAAGGCAACAACTTGTCACACGTACCTTTAAAGGGAAAACTCTACTTTAACCACCTCTAAAAGGCACATAGCAGTACTATAAACATACATATTACTACTAATATGCATCAGGTGTAGTTAAGCTACAATATTGTCCCTTTATGGGTTCTCCCCTGTGCACTGACA
Source organism: Spinibarbus caldwelli (assembly GCA_039654775.1). Taxonomy (NCBI): domain Eukaryota; kingdom Metazoa; phylum Chordata; class Actinopteri; order Cypriniformes; family Cyprinidae; genus Spinibarbus; species Spinibarbus caldwelli. The sequence continues at coordinate 8,415 of JBCAMP010000211.1, read as the reverse complement.
AGCTCTTGTACCCCTAAAGAGAACCATTTTTGCAATTTTTTTGCCTTACAGTGTTATTCAGTATGTGCATGACTTTGGCACTAAGAGTTAGCCCATATCTTATGTACACCGTCTCTCCTATCTGCAAATATCTGTATGCATCGGATGTTGGAGAGGACTGAAAAGAAAAAGAAACGAGTTATTAAAAAACTACAGCTGCACAAATGTATTTAAGATGATGTGATTGCAGGGGCTCTGAGATGTTTTCCTTTTAAATTTGATAGGCACTGTATAGACAGGACTGGAATGATGGGGAGATCTGGGATTGGGGAATTATGTGGCAAACTCAAATATGCATTGCCTATCTACATGAGCACTACACAGAATAACCAGTCTGTGTTCTTCTATGTAGTGTGAAGAACATTTTAATAATCAAAGAACGTCCACTATAAATGAACATTTTGTGAAATGGAAAGTTTCCATGGATGTTAAAGGTGCCACCACAGAAGCCAATCGTCTCAGAACACATGCACTGACAACTACATCTCAGAAATGTCTTGTAATGATTACAGTGATTGCCACAGTACTGAGATCAGTTCAGTAAAAGTGGGAATATCCTGTCTGATGACATCCACACATTGAGGGGAGGAGAATAGAGAGCATGGCTGAGGGCCTAACCGCAATATCTAAATATTGACTGTACAACTTGTAATCATGTTTGGTCTGCGGACAGGGTGAAAATAAACACCAGTGTGTGTGTATGTGTGTGTGTTCTCATCCCATAATAGAAACAGTGCAGACATGCCTTTTCAATATGTTTAGAGCACTCATAATTAAATATGCACAAATCATTAAAGGGATTAGAAGAGATGTATCTCTTCAAGACTTAATATGCTGTGTTTGCCATTGACATTTGCAATTTTAAGCATATGGAGCTCATCAGAATGGTCCTTTGCATTGTAATTGCTCGTGGTTTCAATGCATACTGATATAAATCTTTTCATGTGGGTGGTCTTGGAAATGGGAAGACCTTCTGCAGTGAAACAACAAAATAAAGCATTTTACTTTCACTCGAGGGGTATGCTTCGCTTTTCAATTTCATAATTCACCCTTTGCGGTGGGTAACAGCTTTTCCTGATCCTTCCAGTGCTGGAATGTCATTGAGCAAACATTTCTAGATTTAAAAAAGAAGAAAAACAATAACTTGGCAGAATAACACGACATAACCTTTAAGTAACTTTAACATTCCCCACCAATTCGTTTCCTTTAGCATAACGAAACATATCTAAAATATGGAATCTAATTAATATAATTTTCAAATTCTTTCAGCTTTAACTAATATATTAAACTAGTTTTATAATCATGTCTGAATCTCTCTCCTAACAATGGATATAACCACATTAGGCAAAATAAACAGTATGAGAAAGCAATTTACAAAGAATCTTTTGAAATGGATTATAAAATGTAGTTCAATTCAATCTTACCATTTATAAAGCATATTTTCAAGCATTCTCCTATCCTGTTTGCTCATGGACAAAAAAAAAAAGGTCTATTAAATGACTGAGTAATTGTGATGTGAATGAAAGTTTTGGGTTTACGCCATAATGCTTAGCCCAAATGGCCCATTAATTCTGCACTGGCACTGAGACTGAGAGGGAGAGACAGAGGGAATAAGAGAGAGACATGCCATGTTATTCTTCTGCTTTAACTCCTTCCAATGAGTTTTGGAGGGACTGAGGGGAGGAGCACGAGGGGGAGCTCGGGGGAAGAAAAAGAGGGCAAAGAAAGGAAAAAGAAGAGGGGGAACATAAATTAGCTGAGAGACAATCAAGCTAGAAGAGGGAAAACTAAGATCAGACTGATTGGAAGGAGAGCGTCAAACTGTGGGAATGACACTGAAATTTATACAAGCTTTAAATAAGTTTGTTACACTTCTTCAGTGACTAAAGGAACGGTTCACTCTAAAATTAGAATTCATTATTCACTCTCCCTCATACTAGAAGTTATATACATATTTCACTTATTGTATGTATAGACGATCCTTCATCAGTCTCTTACCCAAATAAATTTGTTGCAGCATCGTCCTCTAGTGTGCAAACTGAATAACACATGCTCCTCCTTGCGTGAGAAAGCCTCCTGTAATTCTGGTTATAAGAAGACTGTTACTTACATAGAGGTTATGTTGACACAAACCACATAAGGAAAACGACAAATATCATGAGACAAAAGAAGGTCAAATTCTATCATTAGCTACTGTCATTTATTTGTAAGACAGCATGTTATTTTGTTATGCAAACAAACCTGAATTTTGCTAATGATGGATGGATGGCATTACTGTCTGTGAGGTTTGCATTTCAGTGAAGTAACACACGACCAGTGCATACAGACATCATAAGTAACCCCCGATGATATTTAATCATAATTTTACCCGGTATCTATCGACTGAAATGTGTGAGCAAGAAGGTGAAAAAATGCATTAAACGATCAACCCAAAACACTTTGTTTTGATGGTTTGGAAAAAAATAAAAAGTTATATTGATCTATGTTCCAGGGGGATATACAGAACTACAGAAGCAGCTATATAAAGTGACAAAGGCTGGTTAGCCTGGATTATGCAAAAATAATATCAGTCTTTAAAAATAAAGATTAAAAATGAACATTCAATGAGATTCACAAGAAACACTTTTGTGTGATCTACTCTGGCTAAATAGTAGTAAGACTAGTTCTTACAGTGTTGGTTACATTAGGTTAAAAAAAAAAGCATAAAACTGATTCTTCTGTCACTGAGGGAGGGATTGGATTTCAAAATGTGACGCACTGTAAATGCTAATGGTTAAGTGTTAAAACAAAGGCACATGACTAATAAACTGAACTGAAAAATAAAACCAAGGGTCAGTAACAGCGAGAAGCCACCTCTGAATGACCTTCATACAAAAACCATTTGATTCATTCAGATAGCATTTTATCAGCCTTTTCAAGACTCAGCAAAATGACCAACACAGGTGTTTGGGGTGCAAGCCAGCGTCTATGGATGCAGAGGTCTGCAAATTCAATTACTTCAATAGGAAATCATAGATTTAAGGCAACATTTCTGTGTCCAAAAAATTCCTGACGTGTAAAGAAACGCACATTTGTTGAAAAGGTAACACTGAAACAAAACGTACTTCATTGTCATTCCTGGTGACTGTGCTGTAAAAACACACCACTGATCATGCTTGCTGTGAAGCGATCTGTGCTCCGGTGGTGCCGTAGCATTTCACTACCTCTCACTGGTGTGAAATCAAAAGGAGTTAAACTCTGAGGTTCAGTGGGAAATCTCTCTTAAATCTTCAACAAACAAAAACCTTGGATTGTTCACATTACGGAGAGAAACTATGCTCTGTGCTGCAAATCTCCAGCGGTCTTCTTTTCTATAGATCGTAATGTGTTGAATGCGTGGTTTGCAAGTGACTAAGAAAGAGAGTGAAGCAAAAGTGAATCCCTAACGCGAATGGAAACAAAGGCGAGGAGGGGAAAACACTTTGGTCCATGCATTATCTAACTTGGTTGGCTGTAATATTTTTCAAATCGAGAGCACCCTTTTTTCTTCTTTTTGTTGTTTGTAAAAGTCCTGCCTGCTTTCAGAGTACAGGGCTAGTATTCACCGCCTCTGCATTTCTACCCATTCTCTCTCCAAAGAACCAGATGAATGCTATGGTCAGGCATACTGGTGGCGAACACCAGGCCCGCATCGTTCCTGCCGTCCAGCCCGTTGAGCCAGGAGGTGACGCCCGGTAAGAAACTAGAGCCACGTTTGGATTTGCGGTAGGCTGGCAGTGGCCAGCGGCCCACGGTAACCTCAGTCCTCAAGTCCATAACATAAAGGTGGTGGTTGTCAAAGAGCAGAGCGAACACCTCACCAAAACTAAGCAGAGAGAGACTGGAGGGGTCCTGCTGTGGTTTGATGACTCTGTGAATATGAAAGAATCAGTAAATTAAATTAATCTTTTGATAAAACAATATATAGTTGCAAAAATTTGCTGATTTGATTTGTGGCCTAGAAATAGTGCAGAATCTCAAATATTTTATAACATTTCTTCATTCTAACTTTTAAAAAATTACAGTTCACTCTCTAATGTAAAAACAGTCAAACATTCAAAGGATAGTTTATTTAACAGGGTTATTGGTAGCTTATTTAAACAATTAAGGGGCAGAAATTAATGTACCTGATGACATCAAAACTTGCGAAGTCCCACTGGTATATGCCCAGGTCTGAACTACAGACAATGTACCGGCCGTCAAACTGTAATCGGGGCTGCAAGCAGACACTGCGGTCTTCTGACACGGATAGAGTCTTTAAGCACTTACAGTTGATCTCACAGCCTATAGGCCACACCTACAGACAAACAAAACCAGATAAATATCGTATCCATATGAAGTCAGAATATAAATAAGTACATCAATGCAACTAGGGGTGATCCAAAAATACTGGTTTTGACAATAACTGTGAGAGATCAGCAATTTAAAAAAAAAAAAGAAAAAATAATGATATTAAGTTAATACTATGTTAATGCAATGACCAACAATTTGAAAAACATTCATGGAACTAAAAAATATTTGCACAAGTGATTTATATTACCTTTATTTCATACTTATCAACACTCAGCAGTATGTAGTCACCAGGACTGTGCATCATGGACTCCACTTGGCTTTTTTGAAGGTGCACCTTAACAGGCACAGATGAACCGTATAGGAGCAGAATTAGTTAAACTAACTCAATTCCAAAATAATAAAAAAAAACAGCTAAATAATATGCTTCTACAATTAGGGATGGGCGATATGGGCCTAAAAATATATCACGATAATTTCTGGTATTTATTGCTATAGTGATATCAATGACAGGGGATCTTATGCATCCACCAAAACAAAAAATAAAAAACAATCACGTTTCTTTAGAGAAAAGTATTGTGTTTCTATTTTTACCCAAAATAGGGTGTTGTGAGCGTTACGGAGTACACACGTAATATTGACTACTGGAAGTCAGAGGGCACCCTTGCGCAGAAACTCCGCATATGCATTGCAGAAGTATTAGCACTGATGACGCTCCAGGAATTCCCTAATATGGACAAAGGTATCCAGTTATTGCTGTAGCTGAATAAAATGCTGATAGAGAAATTTTAACTGGGGAAACTTGAAGAAAATAAACATATGATTGCGACAATATATGGTTTATCTGTGTTCTTCAAGCAATCTTGGACATTTTATAAGGATAAAGTATATTTATAGTGCAATGCTAATATACATGGCATTTATCACTGTATATAATACTATAAAATAGTATGATTTCTGCCTCATTCTGTAATATGAAACCATGTCTGATCACAAAAAGTTTTTTCAAACACTTGACTGATGTTATTAAGTTAATTTGGAGACAAAGCATGTCAATAAATGGTATCTTTTAAAACTATATTGCATACGTGCTACTGTAGTACATTTATTCATTGCACAGACTGATTTTTTTTGTCGCACTGTACAGCCCTAACCAAACCAGTTCTAGACTGTAGAAGTAGCTCTTCAGCAATTTCACATCTGCCTTCCATGATGTCGCTCCGCACTGACGCACACAGAAATATGCCAACAACTAGGCTTTATCGTTATCATCGCAGGAACACTAATTCTTATCGTGGGAGAATTTTTACCAGTATATCACCCATCCCTAACTACAACATTGCGCAATGAAAACTGGTCAAGAGTCTTACCTTGGTGACCCACTCAGTGTGTCCAGTAAGAGTGTTGACACAGGTTCCTGAAGACAGGGACCAGACTTTTACAGTGAAGTCTGCTGAGCCACTGACCAGGGTGTCCAAATCATCGTTGTAGTCTATGCTGAATACTGCAAAAAAAAAAAAAAAAAATGCAAATCTTTAGGATTATCCATTCGCTATGTCTTGATGTCACGACACAACCATGAAGGACTACACTGACAAAACAGAAATGATTGGCAAAAACAACTATTAAAGTTCATCTCTTTGTGCCATTAACTGGGAAAACTTTCTGGAGAATCTGACACCAACCCGCCCCAGTATGTCCTCGGAATTGCTGGATTTTGGCACCAGTGCTCCATTCCCAGCATGCAATGGTGTTGTCAAAAGACCCAGTAACCAGTTTCTGCTCATCGAACTTGACAGTGGCACAAGTGTGGGTCTGGATGCCGTAGACGCACTGCCCTGTGCGGACATCCCATAGTTTAGCTGACAGGTCATCAGAACCTAAGAGGAAGGACGTCTTTGATCAGTGCGCCACCAAACGGGATCGTCATTAAAAACAAGTAATAGGCCTATCTAAAGTCTTTTACCCATTCTTCACCAGTAAACCTACTGAATTTAATTACGTACTTGGTTCCCCTCGCAATGAAGCATTGTTTTAGTGCCAGAGAGCAAATATGGCTTTGTAAAAAGAACAAAACTACATCCTTATTCAGTTCAGTCTATAAAAATCCAACATAGAATAGCTTTACGCAAACCAACTATTCAGTTCATTTCAGATTAACATGAACAAATCATTTTTAATGGCCCTGAGATACATGAATCCATAAGGAGCACAATAACTCATTCATCCCCACACTGGAGACTGAAAATTGAGCTCACGTCGGAGATAAAATAGCATTTAATATTGTGTGTAACGGAAGTAGCAGGAACTTGGTTATATCCATCGATAGTTAGAAATTTAGAAATAGATAATTAGAAATTAGACAGGGATAAGAATTTTATGCTGACTTCAACATCCCAACAGATCTCCTTTTGACCACACCTTTAGGAAAAACAACTATAAGTAGTAACGCACCTGTGCAGAGCAGCCCATCCCGGTAGTAGAGAGCATATACCCGAGCACTGTGTCCAATAAGAGAGCTCGTCTCAAAAGCATCCTCCTCCCTCAGCTGCTTCATGCGCAATTTGGCCTTTAGATAAACACCTTTCCAGTGAGTCGCATCCTGGATGGACTCATCGATGCGCCAGCCGAGGTCTCGACACGCGCTCTGCCACACTTCTGTACAGGTATTGATGACTTTATTCCACTGCTTGCACACCAGACAGCAGGTGAGCAGGGTTTGGGGGTCCAGCCAGCGGAGCAGGTAGAAGGCCAGCTCTAACGGCAGCAAGCGCAGGAAATCCCGTTTCAGGAGCGCTTCCAGCCTATTGGACAGGTGTCGCAGTTGGGCGGCGCCACTCAGTGAGATGAGGTGGTCCAGCGATTGGTTGCGCTGCTGGTCACTCAGCACCAGGAAGGTGGTGGAAACTGACTCCAGCCACCCCTCGAAAGCCGCCTTTTCCATGGGCACATGAGGGCGTCCACCTGTTGACACAAAACAAACAGGTCTTCTGCATTGCATTTGAAAAACAATGATGTGGAATAAACAATGCTTTTTATAACAGAGCAAGAACAATACCACAATAGCTGCATCAAAAGCAATACAAAAGAGGGAACAAACTAACTGTAATCTACACAGCTGCATACTATTTTTTATTTTATTTTATTTATTTATGTTTTTTTTTTGTTTGTTTTTTTTGAAGAACCAGAACATGACGGCAAAGAAAAAAAATGTGCCTCACACACAAAAATGAGAGATCTCCATGACTACTTGGCTGACATGCTAACAGCTTTCTGCACAGAAACTGAAAAGCTGTCATGTAACTAGAATACAGCTCTGGTTTCCAAACACACTTGATAAAACAAATTCGCTAGCTCGAAGGGCAGAGACTTGATAAAAAAAAAATAATAATAATCTTTCTTTTCTTTTTTGACTAACTCAATCTCAAGAACAGGGCCAGCAGCTATTCAATAACAACATATCTTATTTACCCAAGCTTAACGGTAAAACGTAAATAGAGAAGACAAGAAACACTCACCATTTCCAGCAGAATCAGTGTGAGGAGAGCGCTAGCTAACGTTAGCCGTGCTAGCTAACAGGTGTCAACGCAAATCGATATCGCTCTACAAAAGAGAAACTTTGATTTTTGCAGTTGAGTCACAGTCTGACCTCGTCTGGTGACAATGTATTATTAGTGACACAAAAAACAGTGAAACTCCCCGCTAGCTGCCGTCAGGCAAATCTCTAGAGTCTCGAGCTAGCATTATAACATTCAACAATATTTGAATCTAACGGAAACGATTCGATTCATGAAATTCATTAGCACTCTATTCGTTCACATTTTAACGGCCGTATTATTACAAAACGTAATATCATACGTTCATTTCAAGTACATATATTGTTGGTCTTTTCTGTTTGTGGAGTTAGCTTGCTAGGCTAAGATAGAGAGCCTCCGTTAGCACCGAGGACTTACAGCGACAGGAAGTTGCGGGACGAGCGGGAGGAAGTCAGGGGGAGTGTCCGCCGCCTGTCACTCTTTCAAAACATGCATTCCTTTAAAACTGTATGCTTTAAAATGCTGCTGAGAG